>NC_061161.1:26250868-26320868 GCF_022113875.1 Hydra vulgaris | reverse complement strand
ATATATATATATATATATATATATATATATATATATATATATATATATGTATATATATATATATATATATATATATATATATATATATATATATATATATATATATATATATATATATTAGGGTGTGCCAAAAAGCAACTTTTTTAAAAATAATCTGCCCTCACCCCTAAATGTGTTCTATCTAATACAAAAACACTAAGTTTAAATTTTTTTTTTAATAAAAAATAATTTAAAGGGTCCCCTTAAGACCCTCGAATATTTAATGGTTCCCTAATATATTTTCGGAAAAAACGATACGTACTTATATGATCGAAATCGGCGATTTCTTTACAGAAAATTGTTTTTTGTTTTGGCAAATATTGTATACTTTAATGGAAATATCGTTACGTATCGTTTTTTCCGAAATGAACATTATTTTTTAAATTTTTATATAATTTCGGTTCATTTGAGTACCAGGTTGACATAATTTTTAAAAACTTTTTTTTTGAAAATATTAGGGACTCATTAAATATTCGAGGGTCTTGAGAGACCCTTTAAATTATTTTTTATTGTAAAAAAATTTAAATTTAGTGTTTTTGTATTAGATAGAACACATTTAGGGGGTGAGAGCAGATTATTTTTTAAAAAAATTGGTTTTTGGGACATCCTAATATATATATATATATATATATATATATATATATATATATATATATATATATATATATATATATATATATATATATATATATATATATTATTTGCTTTAACAAGCGATTTATTCAATTTTTAGTGCAGATTTTCCATAATTAACCATTTCTACTGTAATTGCATTAAACTAGTAATATTAACTCTGAAGAAATTGAAAAGAAAAATAATTTAGATTAGAATAATGCACAATTATGGATTAATTATATGTTATTATTTTCAGTTTATATATTATTAGTTTCTATATAAACATTAACAAAATAAAATGAAACCTTTAAAAGAGTTATATAATTAGTACTTTTGCACTTTTTTGATATCTGCTGATTATCGATGCATTCTTAGTTTCTGATATTTAAAACTTTTGCAATCCTCATAACAATCTGTAAAATGAATAACAAAACATCTTATCCAAAGCAATGAAAAATAAATTTAAAAAGTAAATTATTTAAACATTTTGTGAATAAAAATTATAATATCACAAACTAAAATAACAATTCAATAAAATATCAAGCTTTTGGTTTTTCCAACACACTGGTGATATGACATTTTGCTAACACTAATTTGGTTGAAGGTACATCAACACATAACATTAACTTGTAACTAAACTTGTTAAAAGCGTTTTAAATAAGTTTAGTCGTCTAGTTTTTTAGCTTTTTTTGCTGACTTTAGTTTTCCTAATTCCTAGGGATGATATACATATACATACTATATATTTCAATCCGTTAAAATTTCAAGCTTGGTAGGTCATTCATAACATAACAAAATAAATAAAATTATAAAATAACAAAATAAATAAAAAAAATAATGCTATAAATATTTCAATAGCTTTTGGATATAGAGCGTAAGATAAAAACTAAACAATTTGAACTCTCTTTAAACTAATTTAAACTTTAAAGACTCGAACCAATCATCAACGTACCTTTTAAATATAACAGGAATTACCTTTAATCTTACATTAATTTTTAAGCGTTGAATTTTTATAAATAGCTTTTCAGAAGCTTGAGCAATTAGATTATGATTTAAAACGTAAATATCTGACAGATGTTCAACTATTAGAATCATATCTAAAAGTACAGAGTTAGCACTTTATCTTGTGATTACTAAAAGAATAACTATTAGTTTAAAAATCACTGCAGTTTTTATTTACAGAATGATCTTTACAGAAATAGCCATTAACTTAATTATTATTTTAGGAAAATCTAAATTTTAAAGGAGTAAAAAAGTCACAAAAAATCAACTTACTTCTTGCATGTGTACTTGGCTGTTTCCTGCTGCTTTAATTGTTGTTGCAACCGACTGGACTGTATATAAAATATTAATTGAAATTAAACACACAAAACTTAATTAACAATAAAAAATATATTTATGCGGATTTCAGAAAATTATGTAATATAGCTATATATATTATTGTTCAAACCATATTAACTTTTCTACTAAATAGAAAATAAATGATACAATTAAAAGCCTTCAATTACAATTAAAAGCTTTCACTAAAACTGAAGATCCATTATATAAATATTTCAACCTCACAATTTTTAATTGGCACTGACTGCACTAAAAGTATAAATACTATAACATTGCTATTCGATCAATATAACATCTATCATAAACAAATAGATGTTAGATCTTAATATAAACAAAAAATAATAATTTAATTTAGTTATTTAAAAAGTAGTTACGACTTAAAATGCATAATTTTGCTGTAAAACTTTTAGAGAAAATTTATGCATTTTAAGTAATAACTATTTTAGCGTTGTTAAAAAACCAAATAGAAAAAACTATTTAAGAATTAGTTGAAAATGCTGACACTGCTACTTTTTTGAAACTACTGCTACTTTTTCGAAACTGCTATTTCAGTAGCTATAACTATAAAAAAGAATTATCAAAATACATTGTTACTGTACTTAAAATTACTTTTAATCGCTTATACAATATTATCGAAGAACTTACAGGACTTTTTAACTCCTTCATTAGCCACAATATAATACAAAAACAAATTTCTTTTATTTTTTCTAAGCCATTCATTGTATAATTTAAGATTAATAAGAAACTCTAATTTTTAATCATAATGAAAGATTCAAAATGTCCGACACATTTTGTAAGAAACTAATTTAATTAAGTTAGTTCCGTACGGAAATTGTTTGATTTAGCTTTTCAATGCAAATTAAATAATCTGAACACGTTTAGAATAGATTCCTAAACGTTTAGATCGACGTAAATATCATCTAAACGTGATCTAAACCAATTTTAAACCAACAAATGCCCGTTGGGTAGATATTCATCAACCACTAGAATTTCTGAGTTTATTGGACCTGGAAAAGATTTTATTTCTAGAGAGCTGCCTACAAACAGAGCAGTTATTCAAAAAAGAATTTTATTAAAAGAACAAAAAAGCATAACATGCAATTTACGCCAAAAAAAAATTCCGACTATGGACCTCAGGTGGTTATACAGTCAAAGAAATAAGACAGGTGAAAAGTCTGACATGCTAATAAGATCGAGACAATGACACTAAGAAAAAAGTATAAGAGAAAAGCCAGCGATGAAGAAGCTTACGAGAAAAGAATTTAAAAAAATACAGGAGGAACAAGCATTTTTTGAGGTAAATATAATTTCCTTATAATAAATATTTTCTTCTTTCATATAATAATAATAATTATATATATATATATATATATATATATATATATACATATATATATATATATATATATATATATATATATATATATATATATATATATATATATATATATATATATATATATATATATATATATATTATATATATATATATATATATATATATATATATATATATAAGCTAATTATATTGACTATTGTTTTGTTGAGCAGCTACATGAGTTAATAGAAATAAAAATAAACCATTCTTATTTTATAGGTTTGGGATTTCACCTGCCGCAACTGCAGCAATTGCTACAAGTTATCTTCAAGATTTAATTGAAGTAGGATTTCTCACCCCTGAGTCCTCTTACCTTGCTTGTGATCCTTCTAAGTTGATGAGAGCGAGAAAAAAGGTCATGGCAGTTGCGAAGAAAAATGATAATTTAAACATCTAAAAGCAGATAATATTGCTATTTACTTTGACGGTAGGAAAGATTCAACAAGAGCAATGATAAATGATTCAAATGGACAGCTACATCCTATTATTAACAAATAGCAGCACATTACTGCGACTATAGAACCTGGTGGTCAATATCTTTGTCATTTTACCCCAAATGCACCTAATCATCTAGATAAGCCAGCTAAAAAGATAGTTGAAGGTTTTTATATTTTGCTGTAACAACATAATTTTACTGAATCATGTTTAGTACTTGGAGCTGACAGTACTTTAACTAACACAGGCTGGAAAGGTATTGCTATAACGCATCTTGAAAAGCTGTTAGGTCACAAGTGCCACTAGGCCATATGTATACTTCATTTGAATGAATTATTTTTGCGTGACCTTATAGAAGACATTGATGGACCAACATCATGTAGTACTGGATTTGTAGGCCCTGTGGGAAAATGTCTTCCCGATGTTAATAAAATGGAGTATAATCCTCTATTTAAAGCTCTTCCAAATGAAGAGAGCTTTGTCGATATTCCAGAAACAATATTAAAAAATATGTCAACAGATCAGAAACAATATTACAAACTATGTAAAGCAGTTAAAACTGGTATATTGCCACCTAATCTTAGAAAAGTTCAATGTGGCCCCTTAATTCATGCCAGATGGCTCACTATTGGCATGAGAATAGTCTTCATGTGGACAAGGAAACACGACTTAAATGATCAAAATTCGCAATTTCTAGAGTTACTTGTCGTATATTGTTTACAATTTTACTTAAAACTTTTTTTTAACATAAAGATCAAAGACAAACTTGAAGATGCTTCCTATCAGTCTCAATTGAGAATTCTTAGAACGCAACCTGATAGAGTAAAAGAAAATGTGACTCCTTACATCCAGTTAGTAGCTTGGTATGCGAACCATGAAAGTATACTAATCTCTTTATTATCTAGTAATATTGCAGAAGACCGCAATTTTGCAGTTGATCGAATTTTGAAACTAAGGGGTAATGATATCCTTAGAGATTTGCGAATCAGACCAAGAAAAATACCTAAACTTAACTTTGCAGCAACTACACTTCAAGAGCTAGTTAAATGAGAAAACGGTGTTGTACAAGAATCTGTTTTTACTTGTTCGCTCACCAGAGACAAGTTGTTATTACTAAGATTAATACCTTTAATAACTCCTTCGATTAAAATTCATACTCAAAGTACTGAGCGTGCTGTAAAACAAGTGACAGCTGCATCAATGTCAGTGGTTAGACCAGATGCAAGAGATGGGTATATTTGAGCTAGAGCTCAAATTAGAGAGTTGCTACCTGTTTTTAAAACAAAGAAAGAAATATAATTAAATTTTTAACTTCAATTTATTTTTATTTTGTTGTTTTTCAATACTGTTTTAGTAGTTCTATCAAAATATTGTTGGGGTAAGATAGGGGGATAAATCACCCGTTTTTTGGTGAAAGTATAATGAACTGTTATGATCAAATTTTTTAATAAAACCTCATAAAAAGTTGGACCCCTCCTCCTCCTTCTAAAAAATGCAGAATCTGCACTGCAAATAGGATCCATGCAAAAAAACATGGAAAAAAATTTTCAACAATCTAAAAATATTATTTGCATTCAATATGTTATCGCAATGAAAAAGAAAACGTAAAATACAATGAAGGACATGTGAAAAATTAGATTTCACTAGTTTTTGCAATTTCATAAAGTACATATTTGGGTATCAAAACTTTTTCCGATTAAATATTTTTTTAGGAAACCCTCTATAAAATTTGATTTTACATAATACACTTCCTAAGCTTTTAGAAAAAAAATTCGCTGTACCCTACTCCACACCTCTTTTATACAGGTGAGGAGGGGGGGATTCAAAATTAATCAACATAAATCCAAGAACCTATTAATAGATGGCCGCTTAATAATAGGTCGTATTAATAGATGGAAGTCATTGTTTAAAAGCCAAGACAAGTTCCGCTAGCGATTGTTATAAATAACAATAGCCAAACAATAGAAACATTTGCGTCACATGGGAATATCTATAAACGATTATATCGAAATGATAACTGTCTCTTCTATCCAATTAAATTAAAAAGGCATCATTGTGTAAAGTATGGTTGCTAATGTATTTTACTATTTTGTTAAAACGAATAAATGTAATTAATGACCCTTGCATCACTCCTGAACAAATAAATAACAAAATGTTTTTAAATTATAAAATTTAGATTCTAGAACCCAACTAGTAAATAACTAGTAAATTATCTAGATAACTAGTAAATTATCTAGATGACAACTACACGTAGTAAATTCTTTTTATTTAACACTTTTTGTTAAAGTATATCACATCTGCATTTTTACAAAAACATTATTTTAGACGATTTTGCAAAAATAAGTTATTAGGGGGCATCTATAAAGTACGTACGCAAGAAAATCACTAATTTAGAACCCCCTCCCCATATAAACCTGTACGCTTTCGTAGAACCCCCCCCCCCCCCCAACGTTCGCACGCATAATTTTTTTTTCACAATCAACTTTCTTTTCCTCTTCTCATGATTTATTATAAGATTCTGATTTGCTTCACACGTAAAATTTAATGTTAAAAAAACTTAAATGAATTAAAAATAGAAGACAATGAGTACGTACCCGGTTTGACTACTTCTCCTACGAAAGATAGTCAGTTCTTATTGTCTTTAACATCCCCTCCCCCTTGTACGCATTTGTACGCTTTTGGTAAACCCCCTCCCCCACTTAATAAACGAAGCTATCAAATTTAAACAGTTACTACCACATAAGGCATTCTTGGTTATATAAAATGCATTTCCTAAAAGTTAATGTTTTACGAGTAAAAATATTTAGTAAGAGATGTTATTTTACAAAATTATTTCTAACAATAATGCCGTAAAATCTAACCCGTATAGAATTTCAGTAATTAGCGACGCCTTTGTTCTATACTCGGTGTAGTTAAGGCACTTTTAAAATAATAGAGCGTCTGCATGATATTTTGTTGACTGCGACATTTTTAAATGTCGCAGTCAACAAAATATCATACATTAAATGGTCTGGCCTGCGAATTATAAAAAGACGAAAAAACTTAAAATGATAAATTTTGCGGTATCATAAAATATTAAATGTTTTTTAGCGGAAAAATCCAGACCGATGATTCTTTTTTTTCTGAAAAATCACAATCGCTCGTCCAAATTTTAATAAGATTTTTATATTAACAAGTTTTTTAGGTGAAATGAACATTATAGTTTAATAATATGATCTGCCCTGATCGTTTATTGGCAATTTTCCTTAATTATAAACTCTTTTATGGTCGGAACTCCAGTATTTTTTGTGAAAATTGATAGAAATATTGTGTTTTGACATTTATATATAGTTAATATTCGTCAGAACCAATTAGAACTAGGACCAGTAGTAAATTAAGAAACTTTTTCAAAAGATTTTAACTAAATTCATATTAATGCCGATGAGCGGAATTGATCTAAAGACTCCAAGTAGTGTTATTTAGATACACTATTATATATATATATATATATATATATATATATATATATATATATATATATATATATATATATTTGTATTTATATATATATAGGGGAAAGCGGGGCAACATGGCGAACGTTTTGAAAGCTCTGAGTTATTACAAAACTATCAGTCGTGAAGCAATAATACTTTCTCAGTATGTTTATGCTATTAAAATCCATCATTGCCTGCATGAATTTTCAGTTTGCAAATATAACAATTTGAAATAAATATTAAAATAAAAAGTTCATAAATTTGTCATCTGATCACGTGACCGGGGCAAAATGACTTATGCTATTTTTACTTCCAATTTTATAAAATTTTAAAAACTACCAATATCTCTAAATAAAGTAACAAAAAATAAAGACAAATTGCAAAAAACTACTTCTAAAAAAGTTAAACTTGAAGGAAACTATCCATCATGAGAAACCGAAAGTGAGTAATTTTTTTTAAGCGCAAAAAGTATACTTATGCGTATAAAATTGCGTTAATAATATTTCAAAAAACCAATTGGTGTTTTAAAATACAAGATGCAAATACAGTTTCGTTTTCACCCAATTTGCCATGTTGCCCCACTTTCCCCTATATATATATATATATATATATATATATATATATATATATATATATATATATATATATATATATATATATATATATATATATATATATATATATATTTGTGTGCGCGTGTGTGTGTTTGTGTGTGTGTTTATGTGCGTGTGTATGTGTGTAGAAGGAAAAGTTTCAGGTAACAAATGAAAAAAACTATTCAAACTTAAATTTGTTTAAGTGTAACTAACAAATATATTTTACTCATCTAAGTTTGAATTATTTTTTGAATTACTTGTTATCCGGCATTTTTCTTTTACACACACATACACACACACAATATATACATACTATATATATATATATATATATATATATATATATATATATATATATATATATATATATATATATATATATATATAATATATATATATACATAAGAATTCTAACTTTAGCAATTGAACTTGTTTTCTTAACTTCAAAAGGTGTCATTTGTAATTTTCCTCTCTGACCAGGTGGTACAGTAAAAAATAAATGTCGAGCAGTGCATTCATCATGCAAATTAACCCTTTGTCTACCATAATTTTAGAAAAAGGAGATAATAAATCAAGAAAACCACAATCCATAATTAACGCTTTGTTGGAAATGCGACTGGTATAACCTTCTGATATAAACAATCAAAGAATTAGGAGCAACACCTATTAAAAACTTTACAGTATTGTGGTGTTTATATTCAAACTAAGTAACACTTTACAATTCCAAATTTTTTGGGGTTTGTATGAAAATTTCTGAACAGTCAATAATAGCTTCCAAATTTTTATAATTCATTAAGGGCTTGTTGCATTTAACATGCCAAGGTCTGGTACAAATATTAGATGCTTACAAACTTCTGCTAATGTTCTTATCCAAGAATGAAATATTTTGGAACATGTGCTAATAGAAGTATTAAAAAAAACTACTAGCAAGATCTTTGTTAAATGATCCTAATCGAAGTTTCATTAAAGTCAGCAGAAACTCATCTTGTGAACAAAATTTTCTTGCACGTCCTACTTTTTTTAGTGTTCCACTGACAGTTCTTTTAACAGAAACAGAATTAAATTATTTTTTAACATAAGGGCTAATAAAGTCATGCAATTTATTAAATAACTCTAAAGAACCAAGATTTGTATAGAACTTTACATTATTATTTGATAGAAATTTCTACAGGCTTAGTTGGTTGCATTATATCTTATACTGCTGAGTTAGGTGAGTATGATGATGTCATACTCACCTAACGTCAAATAGCCTGCTGCCGGGGGTTCAGTACATACATCGACTGACAAATAGCCTGACTCGCAGTGGAGTGCTGCTACATCGACTGAGGGTTTGGTATGGGTCAGTAACCTTTTCATTCGTTATTCTTCGTTTTCCCTCATCGTTTTCTAAAAACGCTCACTTAATTTAGGCTAGTAAAAAAAGTGAGCAATTGCGCATATAAATATGCTATAGTAGATATATATAATTTTGTTTTGAAGTTTAAAACCTTCAGCTTTTAACTTCTAAATTTCTAAATAACAGTTGATAATTAAAGCATAGTGTTAAAATTAATTAAAACTGTTTGAGTCAAAATGAATTTAATTAAATATTTTTTTCAGTATTTGATACAAACTGACTTTAAGATGCTAAAGTAACAAGATTGTCTGTCAATATTTCTGAAGAAAAAACAAGAAAAACTTTATTTATGCATTACCAAAATTTTTTCGCTAATGTTTGTTTGGATTTTAGTTTTAAAAGTAGAGTTCTTTAAACTGTTTTTTTAAACATATTAGCATTTATTTTATTAACTGCTGTAATCACATATGCATTTTACAAAGAGGCGGATATAGTGGCTGTTTTTATTAAAAATGAATCAGAAATTATGTTGTTATTTCGTTTATTTATTGGTCGATTACAATTAGATGAAAAGAAGGAAATTATTATTTTATTTAATGCGTTGTATATCAATAGTTCTGTAGGATATTCAAATTTTTCATGAACAAAATGTTGCGAACAAATTCTACTGTAATTAGAAGCTTCCCATTGAGATTAGTCTAAATTTACCCTATTTATCAATTTTTTTTCAAATGGATCGACGCTCTGGGTCTTTTTCTTCAGTAGGAGAAGGAATAAGTTTAAATGGTTCGGAACAGCAGCAATTAGGATCTTCTTTTGAACATTTATGAATTTCACAAATAGCTTTATCCACTTTTTAAATTTGGTTGAGTGATTGGAACAACTAATGACAACACAAGAAAGTGATGTAGCCATATTAAGCAAATAATTAAACTTATGTAAACAAAATTTAATGTTACTTCTTATGCTATTTGTTCATTTTATTTATTTTATATCTACTTTTTTGTGTAAAATACGCACGAAAGATTCAAGTTTCTTGTTCCGGAATTTAAAAAATTCCAAATATCGTCTATCTTATAAAAAAGAGTTTCTTTAATTATAAAAACCTTAAGCGAAAAAAAAATTATAGCATTTAAAGATCTTGTTTGCACATAATATGCTGACAAAATCATGCTAATTCCAAATAAAAGTATTCGAATATTTTGTAAATCGCCTTAATTACACCGAGTAGCAATGCATTATATTATTGTTAATGTATATGCGCCCTTGATAAATCTTAGTGAATTAAAAATTGTCGTTGGAAAATGTATCGGAAACTTTAAAACTATATTTCAACTTGTCCTGATTTTACGTAAGAGCGCAATGAAAATTTTACAACTAAAGTTAAGAAATACTCAAGGGATCATCCATAAATTACGCAACGCAAACTTTCAAAATAAACAATACAAGAAAGATCAAGTTTTCCCCTCCAGTCTTATTAAAAAAAAAAAGCTCATTAAATTTATTGATCGCCGCGTAGAAGATCTTAATATTTCCTTATGTTTTTTAAAAATAATTTGCGTTGCATTATTTGGGGACGACCCAAAATTAGCCACAACATTTAGAGAAAGGGAAGGAGTTAGTAATAATACGTAAGCATGTTGTTATAATCGTTATATATACAGTCCAAAATAGATGGTTTTACCGTTACCCTTTTTAAGGATGCTCCTAACTGCAATGCAAAAAGGGAAGTCCAAAACCAGTGATTTAACCATAGTTCATTCTCTAGTGAATAAATTATAATAAACTTTATACTTAATCCTTAGTACTCACACTCAAAGCAAAAAATATGTGCGTATGTATGCGTTTGTGTGCTGATAACCAAAGATAAAAAGAATTAACCATTGTTAATTATAAGTTGAATATTTTGATTTTAAAATACGCAACAGCAAGAAAGACCAAGTTTAATCGAGCGTTTAAATACCCCAATAAAAATGACTAATACCATGGTAGTAAATGCAATATGCAAATACTAACTTTATCTGGCTCACCTAGGCTCAACCTGAGTTACAAAAATTACTCAAATATTTTGTATTAGTATTCTTTAGAAAACGTCTACTTTTTATTTTTGAAATTGGTAATTGAGCCTCATTGCCTCCTCTTTTAACCTGTTAATGAAAAAAAAAATTAATCTGGCGCATTTTGTGAAGAGAAATAATGAAAAAAAAAACAAACAAAAAAAAAACAAAACAATAAAAATTAGCTTACATCATCGTTTATTAAGTGTCAGAAAAGGTAACCATTAGGCGGTAAATTGCTTAAAAAATTATTAGGTGAAAGTCAGTGATAGCGAAACTTTAACTCGGATTACAAACCAGTTCAAATATACTTCCTACAAGACAAAATTTAAATTATATAATATTATAAGTAAAAAACTAACTTAAAATTTATTGTTTTAAAGAAAGTTTCACTTACTTAATATTTAGTAGAACAATAATAAATTCCATTAATTCTGAAAAGATCTTGTTAAGGTCGAATGTTCATTTCTTTCACTAACTGTAACATTTCAATTTTTTAAATCTTTCATAAAATAGATTGTACGCCTATTATTGACCAATATACTCAGAAAAAATTTACTTAATATTTGACATATTTGTTGCAACTTTAAACGATTAGGTTAAAGTATAATTAATTTGAATTTCATCGTCTACTTAACATAAACTTTTGTTTTTTCAATAAAAAATTATCACAGATTTACTTTTAATGTGATCTAGGATAGACCAACAAATTAAAAAACAAAACAAACTAAAACCTAAAACTTTATCTTATAATAGACTTTATCTGTAAAATGAGAATACACTTAAAGACATTAAAAGTTCTTTAGAAGCATGCTCTATAGTTCTGATTTAGCGTTGAAACGATCTTCCTTAAGTTGGTCGAATAGTCTTCCTACTTACAATGCCTTATCACAACTTCTATATTAACATCGATTAATTCTTGCTTAGTCTTAGAGACTTAACGAACTTAACCTATGATGAGAAAAACAAAGTTTAAACTTTCTAATGAAACATATAACTAAGCAAAAACAAAAATTATTATTCTCAAGTTTGTTTTGACACTTTTTAAGTTTATCAATTCAGTAAAAAGTTATTTTTTACTGAGGTATTCAAGAAATCATTTTTAACTGTATTAAAATTTAAAAGGAATTGATAAACCTAAAACCAACATATAACCTCCAAGAATATTTTATATCTTTTTTGATAAGAAACTCAACTTTATGATTATTAATAATCATAATAAAACATTTTAAAACATTGTATTTTTGCTTAAACCATATAAAATTTTTAGATACAGATTCAAACAACTGTTTGAAACTTTGTAAGCCTTATTTTATTGCGGTCATGGACTATTAATTCTATTTAGAACAGCTTTAATAACAGGAAAATATAAAAATATTATTTTAACCTAAAAAATTTAATAACGCATTAAAGTTACCTGATTTTACACATAAATTAATAAGGTTGGTATCGTTGTTGGTTTCCTCCTCGACTTGGATACCCTCCTTGTCCATACGACGGACCTTGATTATATCCACCTGGGGGTTGTCCATAATTAGCATTTTGTTGTCCATATCCTCCAGAAGACTGTTGATAATTTTGTTGATAACCACCATATTGTGGAGGTTGATAGCTTTGTTGCTGATAACCACCTTGTTGGTAACCACCTTGATTTTGATTATAACCGGGGTAAGAAGTAGAGTAGTTGTCATCTGAAGCATAATTGTTGCTTTGGTAACCACTATTTTGATTATATCCACCTCTGCTGCCACCCCGTGGGCCACCACCACCTCTTGGGCCGCTTCCACCTCGCCCTCCACTTCCACCTCTTCCTCCACTGCTACCACCTCGCATAGGACCACCACCTCGTCCACCTCGCATAGGACCACCTCCTCCAACATTTTGATGACCACCACCACCGCCACCTGCTAATAAAAAGATATAAGGATGTCAGAAAAACTATACTTAAAACTTAAGGTTTGTTCCTAGATAAATACATGTAATTTTTTTAAAATAAACTTGTACAAAGAAATTAGGCACTATGCTAGCCATTATTAGGCTTTATGTTAAACTTTCTAGGGGTAGGGATTTTTTAACAATCATATAACTAGTAAATTATGCATTTTGTAAGTTCTGGAAACAAATAGCATACAATACATGTAACTGTTGATGTAGGTACACGCATACCCAATGAGTTATGGCACCGATTATGTAATCAAAATCTTTGACCTTTTTATTAAACTTTTTTTTTTCTAGTTACAACCGCTTTTATATAATTTACTTTTCTTAAAAACTTCGTTGTTGATCACATGTCAAATTAATGTTGAAGGAATGTTGAGAACATTTTTGAAACTAATGAGAAAAAATTAAAAACTTATTTTCTACTAGATTATGTAGCAGACATCTAACTTTTTGTAGCAGAATATGTACCTAAGTTAAAATGTTGTAAATAAAGTGCTTCTAGCAACAAAGTTTCATAATAAAACTACCGTTGGTCGCTGTTATTATAATTATTAAGGATTATTAAGCAATCCTTGTAATCAAATTGTGTTATTTAAATGAGCATGACTTTTTGTAAAATTGTTATTTTGTAATAAAATTTTCACTATTGTAATGCTAATTTTAGCCTCTACTCAATGATATATAATAATCAATAATAAAAATAGTTTAAAATTTTTACACACGTGCCTAGTTGATGTAATATGTAGGTTAAAAAGAACATTCTTTGAACTCTTAACAAAACAAGATTCTTATGGAAAAGTACCCCACACTAAAAGTTTTCTAAGATTTTGGGGCTTCTAGTATTAGTTTCTTATAAACACTTTTAAAAATTAGACATTTAAAAAAATTTAAAAATAAAAACTACTCACTATTACCACCAGCATTATTTTGGGGCTCAGCTTTTTTTATTGAAAGAGTCCTTCCTTTAAGTTCAAAGGATGTTTCTGATATGCATAACCGATCAGCAAAATCTGAGTCATTACATTCTATAAAACCAAATCCTTTTAATTGACCTGTTTCCCTATCTTTTAACAGATCAATTTTTTCTATTCGCCCAAATTTGGTGTCATGACGCTTTTCTATGTAATCTTGAAGTTCTGCTGGTTCAAGATCAATTCCTCTAAAGCCGCTAACAAACAACTTTGTTGTTTTAATATGAGCTCCAGGAGTATTTATCTCTCTTGGCATGGCTCTTTTGACATCAACAGTTTTACCATCAATAATATGTGGTCGACTAGAAAAAACATTTTCCACTGACTCAGACTTTTCAAATGTAACAAAACCAAAACCTCTTGATTGATGTGTATGTGGATCAGTGATAATAACTTTATCTTCTGTGGGACCAAATTGACTAAAATAATTGTAAAATGTTTCTTCAGTTGTATCTCGATTTAGACCCCCAACAAACATTTTTCGCATTGCTTCAGACTCACGAGTATCATCAGAGTAGTTTTGATAGTCATTTCCATTGTAGCTCTACAAGATTTAAAATTTACTCTAGGTACTTAACTTTAACAAATTTTAGTAAAATTTAAATAGTTATCTTTAACAATTATTTTTGTTAAAAACAAAAAAAATAGTAATCAAAACTAAAATTACCATGTTTATATTCTATGTTGTAAATTCCAAGTTAAGAGTCTAGTAAAAATGCATATAATAAATTAAATTTATTAAGAAATGTTTACATTTTAGTACAAATACTATTAACTTTAATTAGTACAAGTACTATTATGGTAAGACTAATGCTAAAATGATTAGTTCAAGTATTATTATAGTACGATTAATACTTAGCAATGCAACTACTATTAACAACAAAAATATAAATTTTTTAATACATTATTATATAATAAAAATAAATATGGTTTGTTTTATGCATGTAATCAACTAATACATACACAGAACGAACTTTATACAAATAATCTCTAATAACATTTAAGATATATAACTTATATAATACTATCACTATCAAATATAATTCGATCTTTACATAGGTTAATAATTTTCTTGTTTTCTAGATTAGTTTCTCAAACATATTTTTATAACTAAATAGCAGAAGAAATAAAATTTTGTTTATCATAAAAAACTGTGTATTTACAATTATATAAAAGAAAGAGAATAAAATTTGAATTTTTAAATCTAAATAAGATTCGAACATTATAGACAACATAGCAAAATTATTAATAAAATACGGTTGTAACTCTTTTACCCTCGAAAAGCTAAGCAAGCGCCAACGTGCTTCGTTGAAAAGAAAAATGAACTTATAATGATTAGCTTCCAGTCTTTTTATTAACCAGACTCAAATCCACAAAAAGTACAAATGGGTCAGCGACAAGGCTCCATGTACACTAAAGGCCGTTTCCACACGACGAAATATTCGAGCGAAGCGAATTTTTATTTTTGCATTTTGATTTCTACTTAATTTCTTATGCGCTACTTTTTTTTCGTTATCAACAATAAAAATGGTAGCTATAAGTTTTTACGCTATAAGTTTAATTAAAAGCAATTATTACTTTTTTTGCATACTTTCTGCTTTGAAACATGTGGAAATTTTTAAACAAATATCTCTTCAAACATTAGAGATTTTAAAGATCTCGAAGCTCTGTGCAAAGGTATTGTTGTCCATAAAAATCTACCTCCAACGGAACGGTCTGCTTATTTCCATGGTTACAGTCTTCATTTGTAATTAATTAAATGGAAAATGCTAGATGAAGGGTTAAACTTAAAACCTCTGGAATAAGGCTGGAAATCAACCAATGAACACCTTGAACCAATTTCAACTGACATAGAAATAGCTCCACCAAATTTTCTCAAGATCTTCCGATGCAACTGCAGATCTAGTATTTATAGGAAAAGCAGTATGAAATGTATGCCAGCATGTGGGGATTGCTATAGGAAGGAACGTAACAATAAGGCAATTTTAATGAATTAAAATTATAATTACCAGTTGATTAATTTATCTAGATAGTGAAATTAATGATCATTAAGTAAAAGCTCTTATATTTTATAAGAGATATTGACCAAGTTTGTATTTGAAAAATAGACCAAAAATGGCGTTTTCTGTTCTGTTGCTTTTTTTTTTTTGTTCTTTATTGCAATTTTTAATACAATCTTTACAAATATATCAATAAGAAAAATTACATGCAAAGAAATCGTTAAAAAATAAAGAATAAAGACAAAGAACGCGGATACTCAAAGAAGAACATACAGGTCTTGTCACCGAGAACCGCTGTTGAAAAACTTTGAACTTAATTTAGATTTTTTAAAAAACAAAAATAAATAAATACAAATTTTAAACATTTCTTTAGTTATGGTCTTAAAAAAGATACTATGATCTTAAAGAAAATACTAATTCTTCTGAACCGCATGACTCAAGCGAAAACAATAATATCTTAATATTCTTGATAAACAAATACGTCTTGCATCTTACTCGCATCTATACTATCACTGAATCTTGTTACTCGAATGTATCATACAATTGCACTAATCTTAATTGTTAACTAATTAATAAATTAACGAAAATAATAAGAATATGATTGCACTAGGTGCATCCAAATGCACTTCAAGGTTGTCCAAAAGATTGTGTAGAAGAATTTAGAAAGCCAAATGATGGTGTCACTGTGTGTGAAACCGAAATTATCAAATGTTGGTGCGTTTCCATCTTAACTAATTTATGCAATTCTATGACATCCTTTGACATCCTAACTAACCTATGCAAAGAAGCTTAACTTTTATGATTTTTCCAGGTATTTTACCATACTATAAGCATCAGTATATCACTGTACTCTTCAAATAAAGGTGAGATCTTTATATATGTGATGTTTATATGTTTATATATGTACTTTATCGTGTCAACAGTGAAGGACAAGCTAAATATATTTAAGGCAAGTAATTAAAGGGCTCTCTCAACATACATATATTGGTAGACGGATTGGTTCATACATGAAGACTGAAATCACAAACTAATGAATTAATAAAGTACAACGAAAGTATAACAAGGTTATTATTCAAGCAGTTTGCTAAATTCAGAGTAGGAAGATGCATATCTTTTAATGATTGCACCACACTTAAGACTATCAAATAGAATTTTCTTGATAGACATTAACATAAACGACTCCAAGTGGACATTCAACAAAATTTCGCATTCTTTTTATGATTAAGTAATAAGATTATGTATATATACATATCCCATGTATCATATGTATATATACATGTGATGCAAATTGTCATAGGTTTAATCATTAAGTCTATATGCCGTTATTCACCTTTTAACTAAAACCTCAAGTAGGTAAAGCCAATCAAAATGATTTCAAATTTTAGGAATGACATGAGCAAATTTCTAGCTTTATGACGCGTCTTGCGTCGAAAAATCTTTGGAGAGTACTGTCACAAGAGTACATCAGCTGATGTATTCTGCAAAGTATTTTTACTACCCTGGGCTTGTGTTATTGTTGATGTAATCTGTGAATTCGGCTCAGTATCTTTTTGTACTGACAAAAATTATGTTATTAATTTGCACTTCTTTAGAGAAACCATTTTCTTTGTCTGCAGTTCTTTCTTTTAGTTTTTGTGCTTCAGATTTTACCATGATGATACCTGAATGAATAAATACTTTTAAAACAGTGTCGGATTAGTTTACAAATAAAAAATTAAAATAAATATCTAAACTAAACCTATATGTTTTTGTTTGAATGTTAAAAAAAAAACGTTTCAAACTGTAATGTAAGTTGAAAAAAAGAAATTATATTATTCTCTTCTATTGTTTTTAATTTTATAATTAACTGGTTTTACCTTTGCGACTTTCAAACGTTTAGAAAGTTGCATTGATTTTCTTCATAACCTTTAAATATTAGGAAAGAAAACTTGCTTTCTTTAAGAAAGCATTTGTTGCATTCTTAAAAAAAACATTTGCTGCATTCTTAAAATTTTAACATTTTTAAGTCCTAGTAAAATAGCTTACTAATAAACATGTTTTATATTTAAATAAATTTTAGCAAGAATTTTGTGACGTGTAACATTTTTAGGAGGATAGTTTTTTTTTTTTTTCCCTCGCTCTTTGTATATATAAAAAAATAAAGTTGATTAAATATTTTTGATAAGTTAATAAATAAAAAAAAATATAATTAAAAAATAATTAAAAAATAAATTAAATAACCGTAAAAATATGTACATTTTAAATAAAAACCAGCTATTTGCATTACATGTAATCACTGGCATAAGTGCGAACTGGCATAAGTATGCCGAACAAATTTGCAAACATTGGCATAATTGCAAACTGACGTAGTGCAAAGCAGTTACAGAAACTGGCATAAATGCAAACTGGCATAATTGCGAATTGGCATAAGTGCGAACTCAAATAAGTGCGAACTGACATAAGTGCGAAGCAGTTGCACCTATATCAATATTTTATAGATTTATTGCGCGCACTTATGCCAATTCGCACTTGTGCCAGTTTGCACTTATGTTAATTTGCACGTATGCCAATGTTTGCAAAATTTGTTCGGCGTACTTACGCCAAATCGCACATATGCCAGTTCGCACTAAAGTCAGTTTTTACAACGCTTCGCATTTATGCCAGTTTGCACTTATGCCAATGTTTTCCACTGGGACTGTAAAACAATCTAAGATACCAGCGGCAAAAACTTACTTCAAGTCATCAAAAAGTGTTTTCCAATTATAACTTGCCGTTGCAAAGTTCTCTGAGAGTAAAAACAGAATTAAAAAATAGGGGAAAGGCTATGATGGCATTCTGGAAAGGCTATGATGGCATTCTGGTTATATTTTCATAAATAATGGTTATGGCAAAAAAGTGATTAGACCAACATGTCAATACTGACTTTACATTAGTTTTAGTAAAAATACGTCTTTTATGCACAAATATTGCTTTTTTAATCAACAAAAATTGATTTTGGGATGTGCTGATGTATTTTTAATCCTTTTAAATATTTAAGATTGTGATTTTATAATTAACTGTGAAGAAATAAAGTTTTCATGCATTTTATTTTCAGGTTTTGTGCATTTAGTGGAATACTTATTTTAATTTTATCTTTTTGGGTTCAAAAAACACATAAAACGCAAAATCTCTCATGCGCAGGGGCAAAGTTCTACACTGTTGCTGTGTTGCACGAAGGGGTTAATAAGGATGATTTCGCGTAATTTGCGGCATTTCTGAGGGAAAACTTTAAGTTCAAATGAAATTGTCAAGTTACCCTATGCTAACCAGCTCCATCCTCCCCTTTGTCATCATAGGAGCAGTAGTTTCCTATGATGGCATGCATGTGCTTTTTTTAAATTAAAAAAATAATAATAAATAAAAAAAACTGATAAAAACTTTTAAGATTATTATTGTTCTACATGTAACAAGGAATGTATCCACATCAAAACTTTTGTTCTTGGTCTTCAGGATACTGAATAATAAAGCTTCAAAGTTAAATATGCCATCATAGGCGCCTTTGCCCTATTTTTGTAACCAATCACTTCATTGAGAATCATTACTGAAAATTTTATAGTTTTCAAATAAAATGGGATGGCTCTATGTACAAGGAGGCCCTAGATACACAAACGTCCCCAACATTTTTTAAAGTTTAATTTAAATTTAATTCAGGGGTCCCGGTGGACCTCCTGAATCAAATAAATTTAATTCAGGGGGTCCACCCGGTCCCCTGAATTAAATTTAAATATCTATCCTAATTTTAAATATGTATCTTAGTTTTAATAATGTATTAATTTTGAATATATATTTAAAGTATCTTTTAACAAAACTATTTATAATAATTCAAAATCTAAGACGTTAAAATTTATAAAATCAGGTTCAGCAACATTTACAATTTGTTTATGAATCTTCTTTAAAAGTCTCATCAAATAAACTAGCGTAATTATGACGACAGCATTTTAAACAAAAACAAATAAGGTTTTTACTCTTAATATTATTAATATTACTCAAAGAAAAGTTAAACTAGATAAACATTCTGGAATTTATGATAATAATTTTTTTTTCTAAATTAAAAATACTCTATGCGTACAAAATACTATAATACAAATGCGTATATTTTTATGCACTATTAGATAGTCTCACATATGTGAGAGGAGAGGAGATCTAGAGGAGAATAAGAGTATCTGATAGTGCATAAAAATACCAATGCACTATTTGTTGGAAAAAGTTACATCAATTTAATTTTTTAAAGAAGTGTAAAACTCATTTGTACGAAAACGAAAAAAATTAATGTTAAAAACGTGGGTAGGTGCCATTACATCAATTTGATAAAATGAGTTAAGCAACATATGTCCATCAGAGGAGACGTGGTGCTTTAGTGCAAGTGTATTCATAAGGAAATACAAAATGGTAAATCGTAATAAGAAAAAATCTAAATAAACTAAAATCTTTAAAAACTTAATGAAGATTTGGACAAAGTGCTAGAAAAACTTGGAATAGACCGATGTCAATTTTAACACAGTTTATAAAAAAATTGATGATTCGTCTAAAATTTCTAATAAAGTTAGCAAACTTTTTAAAAAATGTAGGTGTTTAAAAACATAACTTTTAGTAGAAACATGATTTTATATTAATAAAAACTCATGTACAATATACAGGTAACATAGACAAGTATACCAAGTTGAAATTAAATTGAGTTTTTGCTTAAGAGTAATTGTGTTACTAATAAAAACCATGTTTGGAGGGATTTGTGCTAACTATAAGCCTCTGCATGATTATCAATGTATTTTTTGAGTGGAAAATAATAATTATTTTTGTCACATTGTGTACATTTTTTAAAGTAAATTAAAACTTAATGAGTTAAAAGTAAGTTTTTTTGATTAGATAGGAAAGGTGGTTCTTAAAACGTATATATATATATATATATATATATATATATATATATATATATATATATATATATATATATATATATATATATATATATATATATATATATATATATATATATATATATATATATATATATATATATATATATATATATATATATATATATATATATATATATGTATATATATATATATATATATATATATATATATATATATATATATATATCATCTAATTAAAACGCTATTAAATTTATAAAAAAAATATATCATCAATTTGTTGCTATCATGTTTGGGGTAGAAGAAGAGCTAAGATTTTAGGGTTTCTTGTTCCCATTCTCACAGTATTTTTTTTTTTTTAAAGAACCTTTTTGTCATACGTTTGAACGTAAAAAAGTTAAAAATATTTTTGTTGTTTAAAGTTGGTTATTTCAAACATTTAAAAACTTAATATATATATATATATATATATATATATATATATATATATATATATATATATATATATATATATATATATATATATATATATATATATATATATATATATATATATATATATATATATACATATATATATATATATATATATATATATATATATATATATATATATATATATATATATATATATATATATATATATATATATATATATATATATATATATATATATTATATAAGTTTATAATAACGCTACTAAAAAGCATTCTAATTTAGCTAACCAAAAGTTAAACAAATAAGTCACAAAAAGCTATTTAGTTGCTGTTCCTCATTGAAAAAGTATAAAGCTTATTAAAGATGTATTGTAAGTATGTAAAAAGCTGCGCGAAAACAAATAAATATTTGCTGGAAGATTAATTAAATTCACTTGCAACCCGATTGTGATATTCTTTGCTAATTTGACTATTCGTTGTTTCCGTTGATTTGTGTAGTAGATGTTAAAAACAACTACTGTTGTGTTTTCATTATTTAAACAAAAATAGGAAAGAACTTTTCTAAGATGGCAGTTCGTTAAGCTATTGGAATATTTTAAGTATATCGATCAAAAAAATAAATTATTTCCCAAGGAAAACAAAGATAAATTCCTTTGCGATAGTTAATTGCTTGAAAATAAAACATTTTGTTTTAATATGATTTCAACTTATAACTTTTTATTTTTCTTTTCAACAACAATTTTAAATGTTTACGTTGTAGACCTTGCGCCTGTGTAATTAGAAACCGAGTTCTTAATTAAAGAAAAGCAAAATATTTTACGATAAATCTTAATTAAGTGAACGGCAGAAAGTTAAATAAATAAACGTTTTAATTTATTTAAGTACAGCGGTAGAAATTTAGTTGCGTAAATATAATTGAATAGCAAGTTTTAACAATTCTTTTTTTGAAAAAATAAATCACAAAGAAATTTTTGGCTTGGCGAAAATGGAATGTGCAACTTTTTAATGAAATCATTATAATTTCGGAAGTAATTTGAAGATTTAAGAATAAATTAGTTTTACATTAAAGTTTACAGTGAGTTTAAATATTTATTTCCATTAAGTGTTGTTTATAATAATTTTAATTTTATTTTAATAAAAAGCGAAGTAATTTTTGGGAGAAATTTTTGTTTAAATTCATGAGTTATTACTTTTACTAAATAATACTTCCTAAGGCAAAAATAGTTTGAATGCGTCTTTCTTTTTGAATAAGTTTGCCTGCGAAAATACCATACGACTACTTTATTTTTAATATTATGTAATAACCGAAGATTTATTCTTTAAAAAAAAAAAATGTGGAAGCGTTACATATTTAAATGTGAGTATTCATTTGGCCACTGGACAATGTGTTAGGCCCCGCGAATATATAATATCAATTTAAGTAAATACTAATACGTCATTGTCGATATGTCAGTAGCTTATACTGTTTTGTATCATATAAATTATTGACGTATATATAAAATTGAATTTTTTAAGTATTTTATTTTTTTATTTTAACTGCGTTAATATCTGACTATATTTTGAAATTGAATAAAAAAATTTTAAAAAAGATTTTTGATAAAGAATTTCAAAACTTTATACTATATAATATAATTTTTTTTGATATGTACATTATAATTTTTAAATAACTCTATCTACTTGCAAAAAGTCGCAAAAAGTTTTTTCGTTTTTCATTTTAATAGCCGATTTGTAAACATTTTGTTTACTTTACTTTCTTCAACAGCGAATTGACTTTTTCTTGAACAAAGTCAAATTAAAAACATTTGTTAATTTTTAAAATTGAATTGGTTTTTTCCAAGTTTTGTATATTTATAAATTTAAGGAAATTAATACTGAAGAAACAAAACTAAAGTAAATTTTGATAATTTGTTTTTTAGCTGCACTGTTAGTTAAAAGTTCATAAGGTTTTTCAAAAGGCTTTAAAATATGTTTCTTAAAAATAAAAAATTTTCATAACCAAAATTTTTATATTCAGGCCATGCACGTGTTTTTCCCTGGGGCGTACAAGTACAAGTTTGCTACCATCGCAAATTTTAATGGCGCACGAGTACAAAACGTTTAAAACATGCGTTTCCCATCATTAATTATTCATGACTTATTTTTGAGTTAAACTATGCTCAATTATAAGGGAAGGTTGCGCAAATTGAGCATGTTAACAGCGCATATTATATATTGTTTTTTGCAGCTGAAATATTATAATATTTATATTTATTATTGCAGTTTATCATAGTTTAGTCTTTTCTCTTTAAGTATATAAATGAATAGTTCGTTATAAAAAAAATCTATATACCAAAAATTGCGTTATTTTCAACACACCAAATCATCTCATTTTAAGAAACCAGTTTTCTAACATGAGCTTTTTTTAATGGAACTCAAAAAAACTCAAAATAACGAATGAGGGTTTTAATGTTTTAAATGTTTGAAATAACCATTTTTAAACAAAAAGAATATTCCAATTTTTTTTACGTTCGTATGTATGAGGAAAAGAATTATTTACTTTTTCATAAATATAAACTAATTATGTATTCATCGACAGATTTCAAATTTTTGTTTAAATTATTCAGTGTTCAGTTTAAATGACCATGTAAAGAATTACCCCCTCCTTAATTTGAGGCGGGCGACAAACTTTACACGTTCATAAAAACTGAACACTGAATAACTTAAACATAAAATTTGAAATCTGTGGATTAATACATAACTAATTTATATTTATGAAAAAATAAATAGTTTAACTAATTGCCCTTACTTTTAGGGTAGGGCTAAGATTTTAGGGTTTCTTGTTCCCATTCTCCTATCACAATAATTTTTTTTTGTGAAGAATCTTTTCGTCATACAAATGAACGTAAAAAAATTCAAAATATTTTTTTTTGTTTAAAAGTTATTTCAAACATTAAAAAACTATCCTACGGGGTCGTCCATAAAGGACGTCATTCAGAAAAATTTTATTGAACAAAAGGCGCTATAATACTCGCAGAGATTTTTATTAAACAAAAGGCGCTATTATACTCTAAAAGTCTCTGCGCACGAGAGCCAACATTTTCCGACTTCTTGCAATTAGTTAAACTTAGTGTGACGTCCTTTATGGATGACCCCTACGCCACTGGTTATAAGCATCCTATGTTTTAATTGTTTAAAATTTAAATAACATTTAAAATATTAAAAGTGTCTTCATTCCCTTCATTTGTTTGCAAATATTTTGAAACAGATGATGTCCAGTAGCACCCCAAAAACTTTTAGCACAACACCACTCCATATGTATTTAAAAAAATATCATTTGGATACATATAAAGGAAAAAAAGAAAAAAGTGGAGACACCAAGAGAGAGAAAATTAGAAACGATTAAATTGCAAATACAAACTAGCATTAATAATTTTGTTCCTAAAAAAATTTGGGGTATAAAGGACTTGCGCTCTTCCAAAGTTAATTAAAGAATAATGAATTTTATTGTAATAGACAATCAAACTTTTTCTGTAGTTGAAGATCAGGGGTTCATTGAATTGATCACTCATTTGTAACCATAATACCTAATTCTAAGTAGAATGTTTTTTAAGGAAACAATGCTACCAGAATCGTATGAAAAATTAAAAACCGTAGTATTTAATGAAATTTCTGAAGCTGATCATATTTCATTTACAACAGATATTTGCACAAATACCCATAATAACGATGCATTATATCTTTGACTGCGCATTGGAAAAAAATGTGCTTTACACTGTAAGCATTTTCCACGGTATACTTGAATAAATATTACAAAGTCATTCGATGCACTTGGAATCAGAACTTGGAATTGAAAGTCAGAGTCCTCACCCAGTGGGCACCCGACGTTAATCCGACGTCGGATTTACGTTGGATTTTCATCAGCGACGTCAACAAACCTATTCCCACGTTGTTCCAGTGTCAGTAAAACGACGTCGGAGCAACGTCAATATCTCGACATCCCCCGACGTCGTTTTGATGTCTTTTAACGTTATTCCGACGTCATGAAAAAGACGTTGTGAAATGGATGTCGTTTCAACGTCAATAAAAAGACGTCGGGCGACGTCGTAAGACATTGCTGATGAAAACTATATACAAACCCAGCGTTTGGTGAGCAATTGCGCTCTTTAATAAAAATGTGTACCAAATTTGTTTCTTATTAATGGAAGCTAGTTTAAATAATGGTTGATAAAACATCATGAGGTTTTGTATGATGCAATAGCAGAGTTTTTTAACTGTTAGCATTTTTGAGTATATATTTTTTATAAAATATAACCGTTCGTTTTAATATTTATGTAATATTAAAACAAAATTATTTCTTATCAAAGTAATAATTCCCAAAAAGCTATAAGTATATATTACTAAATAATCACCCTATTTAATATGTCCCCGTAGTGAAGTGGTAAACGCGTAGGATATAGAATCTAATAGACCGAGGTTCGGTTCCTGTTTAAGGCAACATTTTTTAGTTTACAAAAAATACGTTGGATTAACATCGGAATGCCGACGTCGCACGATGTTAGTTTATCCGACGTCAAATAACATTTCCATTTCCAACGTAAACCCAAATTCGATCCGACGTCGAGATCTGACGTCGCTCGACGTTTGTTTGACGTCGAAATGCCCACTGGGCAGGCATCTCATGTTTTCATATTCCTCATGTCATATTCATCAAATGCAGCTAGTTATCAAAGATAATTTTTTAATCAGGTTGTGTATAACATGATAAAGAAATGAGGCAGTATATAACATGATAAAGAAATGCAGAAGAATCTGCACTCATTTTAACCATTCGAGTTTGGCTTGCACCGAATTAAAAAGAATACAGAAAGAATTAGATTCCAAAAATTTAATAAGCATATCGAGGATATAATAAATTTTAAATAATCTTGTTTCGTTCTGACGTAATTACAAAATATTGAATAATAAAAAATTATAACGGGGTTGATAAATTTTTTTACCAATAATTTTAAAATAACACCGTCGAACATGAATATACTTAACTAAAAAAATACGCAAAAAAAATCAGTAATCAGTAAAAGAGGTTATGCCATCTTAAGAACCTGCTCATCTTTATGCAACCTTCCCATAATAAGTTGTTTAAAAGTAAATTTAAAAAAATGCCGATAAATTTACTTTTAATTTAAAAAAGAAGCTAATTTTTTAGTTTGCGATGAAAATATTTTCCGCAAAGTGAAAACAGGCTATTTTATTATATTACTCGATTTACAAAATTCTTTATTGGAATTTTGAATCGAATAATATAGATGAAGACGATAAAGCATTAGTAGAACTTTGTCTAAAAAATAGATATTTTTAGATTAAAAGAATTCCAAATATTTTAGCATGCTTAGAATGTCACACTTTAATGGAAAAGATTTTAGCTTGCTTTGTCAAACTTGCTTTCTAAACTAAATTGATATACGGCGCTTTTCTTATATTATAATAGAGCTTACCCTTTCCAAATTAACCTAGAAACACAGGGCCGTCCCGAGGGGAGGGGCGTAGCGTGTCCAACCCTAGGAAATAACTTAGTTGCCAAATTCGGAACTGGAATTGGCAAAATTGGATCTGTAGTTAATAATTAGGATAAAACCTTCATTCAGTAGCATTTAATGCTTCACGTAGAGTAAATTTTCAGAAATATTAGAATATTGTGTAGAGTATTGACTTTTTTTTTCTTCTATAATACTATTTTGAACTTTATTTGAACTCGATTAATAGTGATTAGACATTGGTTTACGATTATCTCAATATTTTTTAATATTGAGATAATCGTAAATATTTTTCGTTGAAGTGACTTATCAATTTTGCAACAGAAAGAAAAAGCTCATGATCATCTTGATCAATCGTTAAATGTGTTCAACTAATTGGCAAATTTTCTGCTGAAACATTGTAATTTCTACGAAACGAATTTTTAATATACAAAGGAATTTTTTCTTCCTATAGGTATTTTGTCAACATTATTTCTATAAACTTTCTCTACTTTTTCACCATGGTTCATTTCTAAATTCTCGTTTATCTCGTTACATTGTGTGTCAAAATTATTATTAATAATTTCTTAAGGAAAATAAAGGACTGTGTGTTCATTTTTACTTTTTTGTGGTTTTTTGACATTTTCTTTATTATTTGGGATATTTGATGATTTTTCAATTTTTAATAATTTTTAACTAACAACATTATGTTTTTCCTCATTTATATTGTTTTAAATCGAGTTCCTACTTGACCTAAGCAAAGCTAAATCCAGTGAACAACGTCTTTTTCCTTTTTAAGTTTGTTATCATTCTTAACTTTTCGTTTTGCAACACCCTATTATCATTCGATAATAGAATTGAGAAATGTAACAATTTAATTTCTTTTTTTTTTAAATAAATTATAAACTAAATAAATAACATTAAAAATATTATTAGATAAAAATAGTATTTAATGTTTTAAATTGTTGCTCCTGTCTTTTAATATTATAAAACATATCTATGTTTATATGTAGTGAGTCTTTTAATCTTACCAGTTTGAATTCATTGTATAAATTTTTTTTATCAAGAACTTTGTTGGCTTCTATATCAATACCTGGGGCCTGGGGCCTGGGGAAAAAGTCCTCCCTCTCTTACCTAAATATTATTTTTTTAACAAAGTTTATAAGGAACAAAGAAGTATAAAAAACGATAAAAAACGATAGGAAATATTTATTTTAACTATCATTCATCAAAATTTTTATCTTACTTTTAAAGTGCATTCCATCTTATCTCTTGCAGAGCGAAATATGTTGTTAAATATGATAATGAATAATCAATCATGCAGTTAGAAATTAAATGATTTTGAAAAGAAAAAAAAATAAACTTTTAAAATGTTGTAACTTAAAATAGTTTTAGCTTTTGAGTTTAAAATATGAATAAAAATCAAATTATAATACTTAAATAAGTTTTTTTATAAATGCAGTTGTTGTTCATTTTATGAAAATAGGGGAAGGATGAAAAAGGAAGGGCTCAAAATACATTCGGGGCGGCATTAGTCCTTGCTGAGCCACTCGGTGTAGTTAAGGCGATTTATAAATTATTCGAATTCTTTTATTTGGAATTAGCATGATTTTGTCAGTGTGTTATGTCCAGACAAGAGCTTAAATGATATAATTTTTTTTACTTCAATTTTTTGTAACTTTTAAAGCAACTTTCCTCATTTTTATATAGTGTTCAAAACTTTTTTATTACCCCTAATTGTGAATCGAAATTTTTGAGTCTTTAGATTCTGCTCATCAGCGTAAACTTAATTTTAATTAAAATTTTTTGTGACACAAAATTTCTATGATTTTTTACAAAAAATATTCGAAATCCGAACAAGAAAGACCCTGTAATTAAAAAAAAATGCCAATAAACAATAAGAACAGTTACATTATTAAACTATGATGTTCATTTTGCCTAAAAAACGTATTTATTTAAAATCTTATTTAAACTTAGACAAGAAATTGTGGTTTTAAGAAGATTTAAAAAAAAAAGGATCTTCGGTCTGGGTTTTTTCACTACAAACATTTTTATTTTATGTCACGTCAAAATCTATCATTTTTTTTTTTTCGTTTTCCCATATTTCACAGGCCTGATCATTTAATGGAAATATGTCAGTCAGCAAATTATTATACAGACCCTATAATTATATATATATATTATATAATTATATAAATATAATTTAAAATCACCTTAACTAAACCGAGCATCGATTCTATGGCAATATTTAAAATCAAAATAAGATAGAATTAGAAAGATTTTTAACTTTCACATATTGCATATTAGTTTACAATCAAATAAAGAATACAAATAATGAATTCTTTTATAAAAAAACTAATTTTTTTAAAAAGTTGAAAATTGCTGATGCCTTAATAGAGAAAAAGAAGGTTAAAAATGGGTTTCTTTATTAAAAAAAAATCTTTTTTAAACTAACTTTTAAACTATTTTTAAAGTAACTTAAGTTTAACTCTCTGACAACTTGAGTAAATTAAGTTCAACTCTCTGACAAACTTTACTAAAAAAAAACGTCTCTAACGTGCATTTAATAAAAGCGGTGCAGCCAGAGTTGTATATATATAAGATGGTCCTATACTAATAAAATCAAAATTTTAAAAGTGCACTCATATTTTATGATTTTCATATAAGAGATAGTATTTTATATTTAAAGCACAGTAAAGGAAAAAGAAATTATAAAATTTTTTTTTTGGTAAAAATTTGGGGTCCATGGACCCTAAATATGGACTACGCGCTGCGATAAACAGCCTGTAAACTAATAATGGTATGATCATGAAATTTTCACAGCTTTTTACTATCAGATGACTTCCACCCTGCCAAAATCAAATAATTTAACAAACTATTGAAGCTTTTGTAAGAAAACCGGTTTAAGGCCTAAAAAAAGCCCTGAAAAGGCTCAGAACCTAGACCTTATTTGTAGAACCAGTTAACTAACATGAATTCTTTAGGTAAGATGAATGTGCATATATATAATAAACAACTCCTAAAAATTTCAACACAATCAGACAAACCAATATCAAGATATATATATATACTATTCCTTTATAGACAACACTTTTATTCATTTTCAGTAAATTTTAGGGCGCCATGTTGTTATTTATTTTTAGGCCACTGTGTTATTTCTTGTCTATATTAATAATCTTGCTGACAATCTTATTTCTAAAGTAGCTTTAAAGTAGATTTATTCGTCAACAACGCATCTATATACTCTATTCTTAAGAAAAAGATTAGAATATATATTTTAAAAGATTTTTTGATTTACTAATAGATTAGATTAACAGATTACTTGAATAACGAGGGTATATATAACCCCTAGAAATATTGTATTATACTATAAAGAATTTTATAAGGATAAGTTTATATACTATAAACAGATGTTTAAACTTAATTTAATTAGAGTATATAGTAATCACTTTTTTATTGAGTAGAAGAGGCTGACAATTTTAAATGCAATTTTCTCTAGTGTGACAACTTTGGGCATGCAGTGACAATTTGAATTCAAACAAAAGTTTCAGTTGTTTACTAATAATCAGTTGCGGATGCAGCAAAATTTTAGCTACACCTGCCCCAAACGTGAGAGCAAGTAAAAACAACAAGTAAAAATAATATTCTTTACACTGTTCTCGACAAATTCTATATTCATCAATATATTTTAAAATTCATACAATAATCTTTAAGCGTTCAAAAACTATGAGCATAAAAAGTTTGAATCCCCTCAGTTTGAGGGGGCTACAAGTTTTATAAAACAATAATTGTTAAACGCTAAGAGATTTTTTACAAATCTAAAAATTCATTGATAAATATAAACTTGGTTGAGATAGGTTAATAAAATAGAGTGAGAATAAAAATTTATCAACTTGTTGCTCTCACGTTTGGGGCAGGTATAGATAACATTTTAGGGCTTTTTTGTTCCCAGGCTTCAATCATAGCAATTTTTGAAAAGCATCCTTATTTAATATGAGCATAAATATATAAATATTTGGAGTTTCCATTAAGTCTGGAAGTTCTCAAATATTAAAAAATGTATGCGCCCTTGATAATTGCATATATAATAATTGCAATATTTTTGATGTTCTTAGATTCGTGAATGTCAATATTTCAGCATTTTTCTAAGGTTGCCAATATTGTGTTTGCCATTTTCATACTTTTTCAGCGTATTGCGGCCTTTAATCGTTCAAAGCTTGGCTCATCTTAATCAATTGTCGTCGGTAAAAGTCTGCTGTAATCATCTTGTTTGGTTTAAGCAACTCATAATATATTACTTCGAACTGATCCCACCAGATACAGAGCATGATTTTGTAATCATGGTGGGGTAGGACTTCCCTTTTGAGGTTTTCCAAGTAGTTTTTTTACAACATTTGTGACATGAGATCGTGCATTTTCATGTTGAAGAATACCCTTGTCATATCTTTTGGCGTATTGCGGCCTTTAATCCTTCAAAGCTTGGCTCAGCTTGATTAATTGTCGTCGGTAGCGGTTGGTTGTAATCATCTTGTTTGATTTAAGCAGTTCATAATGTATTACTCCGAGCTGATCCCGCCAGATATAGAGCATAATTTTGTAACCATGAATACTCTGTTTCGCTGTCAATATTGATGGCTCGCCAGGCTTGACTTACGCTTTTCTGCGTATTGGGTTATTGTAACGTATCCACTGTTCATCACCAGTAACAATTTAATACAGAAAATCTTTTCTTTTTTGTTGCGCAAGCAGCTGTTCGCAGGTAAAAAATCGTCTTTTGATGTCCCTCAGTTTTAACTTATACGACACCCAGTTTCCTTGCTTCTGAATCATTCCCAGTTGTTTCAAGCGCCTAGAAACTGTTAATTGACTCCCAATGTTTTCGCTCTCTCTTCCCGTGTCTGGCCCAAATCTTCATCAAGTAATGCCTCCGAATCGATATCTTCAAACTTTTTCTCAGCACTAGGATGTTCTTCATCTTCGAGATCAAAATCACCGTCCTTAAATTGTTGAAACCATCTATGTATGTTTGTTTTGAAAGAGCATTGTTGCCGTACGTTTCCACTAATATTCTATGCGTCTCAGCTGCTGTTGTCTTTCGGTGGAAGTAATGTGAAAGAATTCCCCGCAGAAACGGTTTTTAAAGGCACAATTGTGCATTTAAAAACACGGCTGTTGTGTGTGAGTGAGCTTTAGTGAGCTTTACGGCTTCTCGTTTTTTTTAAAAAAAATAACCATTTAATAGGTATTACTAAAACTTTTTCAATTTTTTAGATATTAAAGATAATTTTGTTCTGTTAAAAGAATATAAACACCAATACCATATGCCATTAAATGAATGATTGAAAACTTTCTTCGATTTTAGATAAAACGCGCTAAATGATGAGCTTGGCTAAATTTTAGTAATTTGTTGTCACTTTTTGTCAAAAAAATATATATATTTTTGATAAAAATTATTAAATATACACGTTGTAAGACCACTTTAACTTAAAAAGAAATTTATTTAAACTTGATTTTTAACTGACACAGGCAATATTTATGTCAGTAAAGCAAATCGCTACTTTTTTACTCGTAAAATATTTAAAGGTCACGTGATTGTTTTAAAAACGTTAAAAAAATTATGCATAAAAATAGACAAAATGTTGTAAATCAGTCAAGTTTGAAGACATATTTGATAACATAGCTAGAGGCAGTGGTGGATTAAGACTTCTTGGGGCCCGGGGCTTTTTGTTTTTGGAGGCCTTTTTATGGGCCAGAGCCTAAAAACTTTAAAATTTTTTGGGGCCCCTAAATTTGCGAGGCCCAGGGCTATAGCCTTCCTAGCCTTCCCCCCCCCCCCCCTCCTTGATCCGGCACTGTATATAAAGATGTTTATGTGAGCAATAACATATTTTACCTTGAAAGTTTTTCTGTCGTAAAAACATCCGCTACCATTTTGGCGTAAATAACTTTTGATTGGATAAAACGGAGATAGCACATTATAATTTTAATTTTATACAGGAATAAGCATATAGAACAAAATGCAATGTCAGGTATAGTAAGTTAATTTTTTTTTTTTTTTTTTACTGATTTATTTGTAAAAAATAAATATTTTATCCATAAAAAGAAAAAAAATTGATCTAACTCAATTTTTTTGATTTGTGGAGAACAAAATAATTCTAACCACGCGATATGTGTAACTATGTAAAACTATAATATATAATATAACATAGTTATTATAACCTTACATATAAATAAGTCTACAATACATAAGATAATACGTAACATTGGTTTACAAAACATAATACTATTTTGTCAACGGTCAGTCTCTAAGATCAATGGTTATACGTAATTTGAAAGCAACTTTTCTGTCCAGGTTTATTAAAAAAATATATTATTCGTCCTTTGCATAAGCTATGAACACTTATTGTTCTTTCTCACAAATACCGGTTTTTCGTCAATTAAGAAGGTTGCAGTTTTGTTTATTCAGAGTTTATCAGGTAATACGCAAGGGCTCTGGTAGTACAGATATGGACATTAAAATAATAACTACAATACTTCTCTACCATTAAAATTTAAAACCTAATTTAATTTAAAAATTTAGTTACCAGATTTCTTCAAATAAAAAAGTTATTTTGTGGGTAGTCTTGATGTAAAGAATAATTAGAAGTGAAGTTAAAAAAATTATCGAATTTATTGCAGTAATTTTTTTAACTTTCACGTTGAATTAATTTATGAGATAAAGGACAAAAAAGGACCGGGTTCATTGAAGTTGAAAAGGGCTGGTAGTAGAATAAACAAAAAATACTTTTTATTTTGACCAGAGTTTAAAATTTTACATACCCCACGAACCATTTTTTATGATATTTACAGGTTAATATCTGCCATTTTACTTTGGCTCTGTATTTTTAAAAAATTCTACTAGGCATCCACCAACCATTTAGTTATATGTTTGTAAAATTTAAAGCTTTTATCTCAAATATTACTCAAGTTATTTATGTTCTTGTTACCGCATGTTTTTTGCTTTTTTTTGCTGACTCAGCATTTTTTGTGAAAAAAAGTAAAAAAATGATATTTTTTATATTCATTTATATTCAAAAATGTTGATCATTTTAAGAAAAGTACCATATTTTGAAAAATAAAAAATTTAGGATAGTACCACCTTAATCCGCCATTAACTGTTCTTGGTTATCATGATGATAATCCTAAAAAAGCACCAGCTCGTCGTGTGCTCCTACGTTGAGGAAAAACTAGGAAACGAAAATCACCACTTAAAACTTGGATACAGAATGTGAGAAAGCAGCTAAGACAATATGATCAGCCGTATAAAAATAGAAAGGGAGAAAATGTTTCATGCAAATCTGTAACCAAAAAGAAGGACTGTTAAATTCTTTTAAATTTAAACACACGCATAATATCAATGATGAAAAATGAACACGTATATTTATTGATTTTTGGTTTGTGATATGTTACCCAAAAATCAGCGTAATTGAACAAAAGTTTAAGACCAGGGAATTCTATTATACAAGAGGTTGATAATATTCACAGTCAAATAGAGCACTCGCTCCTGTTGTAAAGCTCTCACTCCTGTTGAAATATTTAGTCTCCTTGGTTTAATCAGAGCAAGCCCTGCTCTTCAAAAAAAAAAAAAAAAAAATCTGTCTACCAAATGAAGAAATTAGATTTCAAACATTTTTTAGCTATTGCAGGTTTTTTTAATTTTAAGCTTGTTCCCTAGATCTAGATAAAGCATCTAGCATTCAGATCATGTATACTACAGAAAATCATTTTGTAATGTTTGTTCAAAAGCATGAGTTAGTAATCTACTTTTTTAGTCATGGCAGAAATGCTAATGTTTTCTACCTTCAATCAGGGTGTTCAAATTTCAAATGATAAAGCCAATGTCCTTCAAAATCTATTCAAGTATATGCCTGCTGTAAATATTGCATTTTATAAGAGTATTTTAAAATAATTTATTTTATTGTCAAAATCTATATGTTTTCTATGTTATGTTGTTAAATGGACCTCTTACTGAAATGTTATATTTTTAATGGACTAACCAGAGGTGCTGGTTAACTAATTATTCTTTAAGATATCTTTTTATTGTGCAATGTATTTTAGATGTTATGCTTTTAGAACTTATAACTAAAGTTTTATTTCGTTGTGAAGATTTTGGTACATACTTTAGATTATATATTACTTATCTTCTGTGTTGAATTAAATTTTAGACAAAATAGCGTGTTTTTATATTATTTGTTCACTAGTGTAAAATAAGATTTTTTTTAATGTACCTTACAGTACTTTAATTGCCAAAAATTGTCTTGCCACAATATATATAAAAAATACTAGTTTGTATTATATTTTTAACAGAAAATGGAGATAGAACAAAGTAACACTGTATTTTATAAAATAAGTGTGTATTACATTATTCTATCTCCAAATCAGGGTGTAGTAATTCAGACACCTGCACTTTAAATATTTTAATACAATTTCTTTAAAACTGTAGTAGCCTGTATAAGAAGTTAATGCAGATCGGTTTTGTTTGCGTTTTTCATGTTATTTGGTCTGCAGGTCTATTTAAAACGTTGAACTTGATTTTCTCAGCTCGGAAAAACATGGAGATAGAACAAAATAATTCTATCCTCGCGATATGTACATAGTTATGTTACATTTTATGTTATGTATTGTAGACTTAGGTTATGTATTATAATATGTATTATGTTATATATTGTAGTGCGAATTGCAAAATTTTCATTACTACAAATCTCTATTTGGTTTGGTAAGGGTAAGGACAGTTCGTTCGGTTTAGTTCGTTCCCAACAATTTCAAAGTTCGGGTTCGGTTTGGTTCAGTAACAAGTAAAGTTAGGATTCGGTATAGTTTGGTCGTATGTAAGGTTCTAGTTCAATTCGTTCGGTTAGGGTTCGGTTCGTTTCCCATCTCTAATATTAATGATAAAACCTGCTGAATTATGAGTCTCAATACAAAACGCTCAATTTCAATGCATACTCCCAACACAATCTATGATAATTAAAAAAAAAACAACTGGTTAGTTTTTCTTTTGTTTTCTAGAAATTAGAAACCACAAAACTAAATCCTTGTGCACTGAACTTTAGATCAGACAAATATTACATTGATTTGCTTGTATCGTATCAATGTCGTATTTTTCGTTTCTTTGTTATATCAATGTCATATATATCGTATATCTGTTTACAACAAAATCATAACATGATTTTGTTGTAAACAAAACCATAACATGGTTTTTTTGTAAACAGATATACAATTATGCAAGCAGTATGTTTCGTAATCATGTTTAAAAGAATAAACTTACTTTTTATATCTTCTACGTTGGACATTCGTTAAACTTAATAAAGCAGTGCAGTACCAGTGCGTTCATCAATTCTATCAATTAACCGTTATTCTGCAGAGTTTTTTTTTCGACTTTTGAAGCTTGTAACTACGCACTGATGGGATTTACTAAAAGGAGATTTACTAAAAAACTACAATCATAAATCAGAAAAAAAGTCAATCAAAAAAACATAAATCAAATATACGATGGTCATTATGCTTCAAAAGGTTTAATTGAAAACTTTGATAAGATTCATACAGGATTAACTCTAATAACTGAGAATACAAAATCTTGGCATCCCATAGTAGGTTTTATTAGTTTAATAAATTCGTAAACTAAGAAAAAAAGAGAGCGAATAAAGGATTTCACGACAGAGAAATTGAAGTTGAAACTTTAAACTAATCTAATCTGACAAGTTTCAAATAAATACTCTTTTTGTCATTATTGACAAACATGTGACGCAAATAATTATAAGAAGTGATAGTTAGAGCCACATAAATTATTTTTTATTGAAACTATTATATACCTGTATTATTGAAATGCAAGTTTGCGAAAGTTTTTAGAAGAGCTCTTTCAAGAGATTTAGTTTTTGTAATAGAACAAATTTTGTTAAAGTTGCAACCTCAACTTTATTTTTCATAAAAAAAAAAACAATAAGGCTGAGAAAAAGAAAAATAAGGCATTGTATTTTTTGCATGATTTCAGTTGATTTGGGGACATCGGTATTATTGGTTTTTATAATTTGATTTATTATTGATTTTCGAATATTTATCAAACGTATCCAGAACCGGATTTACACCCTCGGGAGCCCTAGGCTGAATCGAATTCGGGGAGCCTCAATATATAATAAATATTTTGATGAAAAAACTATTATACAGTTTATATAGTATTAAATTGTTTGTTGTTTTGCTTTTGTATCTTCAATTTTTTAGTTTAGCGCTACGGCTTTTATATAGATTTGTTTTGGAATTCCTCCGTGCGGATTTATCTCCAAGGGATTTAGTGTTGCAACTCTTAATGATTGTGCAAATAAAACTTTACAAAATGTTAATAACTATCCAGAGGGATTATTGTTACTGCAATCATTACAATTATCTAGGTAATATTTTTTAATAACTCTCAAATACCCCTAGCACACATTAAATAGAACCCATTTCGGGGCCCTAAAAATTGTGAGGCCCTAAGCTACAGCCTATCAGTAAATTCGGCCCTGAGCATATTGATTGTTTCTCACTGTTTTATATCAAACTAGAGAAATAATAGAGATTTGCGATAATTATTCTCTATTCTTAAAAGAATGTAGGACATGATACAGTAAATAATTTAGCCAGCAAAACTATTGAACAAAAAATATTAAAAACAACAGATTTCATTGATGTTATAGCTGAGTTTGGTGAATTGTATAATAAAATCTTTAATATAAGTCTAAAAAAATAATTTAAGCGAATAAATTATCGCCAAAATTTCTTTGAAATAAATTGGTAGAATGCTAATTTTTTTTTTTTTAAATAATTGAACTGAAATCTCAAGGGCCCCCTCTGCTTTAAACTAACCTAGGACCAAAAAAAGCCACAATCCAGCACTTGTCAATTGAAATCATTTAAGAAAAATATTTTGTTTTGAATAAGTTTATAATGTCTTCTGGAAAACCTAAGGTTATTCAGAACCAATCAATTCTCTCCCCCTTATTTAACAAAGCCGTTAACAGTTTAATAAAAGAGTATAAAAGTTTTGCTTTCATTTATTCTTGAAAGTTAAAAGTTAAAATCTTAAAAAAATTCATTTGAGGGCCATGTATGTACGTCTGCAAGGCCGGCGCAATGTCAGAGGGCAGACAGCAAATTTTAAAAAGCGAGGACCTTTTTTTTTTTAAATTGGCAAAAGTTGTTATGGCACCCCCCCCCCCACGTGACACCTACTCGCGCCGGCCCTGTACGTATGTATGTATGTATGTATGTATGTATGTATGTATGTATGTATGTATGTATGTATGTATGTATCTATACGTGCATGTATTTGATTGAAATGTTTCTTTCAAACAAAAAATATAAAAAGTTTTTATTTTATCTATTTGATGATTGATTTTTATCTATTTCTTTATTTTATCATTGTTTTCTATTGTTTTCTATTTTACTTATTTATACTGTTTTTTATTAACCTTAATTTTAAAAAACAAAAAAGAAATGTGAAATAAACTTTAATAATAAAGCGCACTTTTAATTGCATCCTTTCCAGGTTGTCGACGATAAGATTATTTAAATCTTCTGTGATATGTCTAGTTTAGTATTTTTAGCATCTGTGTTCGTTGTTTTAGTTTTATTATTTGCATGTTAATATCTAATTTATTTTTTTTAAAATTCATTTTTTTTTTGATAAATTTTTTTGTCGAAATTAATTTAATATATTAATATAAAGAAAACTTTTAGCCGTTTTTACGTTTATAATTAACGGAATTTTATATGCAGAGTTATATACAATTTTATATTTAATTATGCAGCGTCTGATGTAATCTTCAGTTAATCAAAATAAATGTTTTAAATAACCTTTAAAAACATCGAAGTAATTTAGTATCATTACTACAATCATTAAATTGTCACCGTCAATTAATTGTAGTTTTAAAATAATCAATATCATTTAAAATTTAACAATCGCAAAGGCCTTTCTTACTTCAGTCTTATATAAAATTATTTTTATGTTGCTATCTGTGTGTATGCTTTACGCAAAGATAGCAACAAAAAAGCAATTATGCTTAAGTAAATGAAAAACGGAGAAGCTAATTTCGCTTGGAATTTAAGTTATATGCTTCAAATTACATCATTTTATAATTAAGATTAAATTTGAATTGCACTACTACTTAAATGTCTTTCATATCTCTAATTGCATTGTTCTGTCAAAAATATTTTTCTTTTATGGTAAGCTAATTACTCATAATAATTCACTTAACAAATTGCTAGGTATTGTGAGTCCGACTGTTGTCTGTACAAAACCGCGCAGTTTGATATTAGAAATGCGTTGTAATTAATGCGTTGTGATAAATCATATGGTAAGTTTTGTGTGTGTATATATATATATATATATATATATATATATATATATATATATATATATATATATATATATATATATATATATATATATATATATATATATATATATATACATGTTTATTAAAAGTATGTCAAAGAACCTTATTGCTTCAGTTTTTATAAAACCGAAAATACCATGTTAATCAAGTTTATTTAATTGTTTTAAAGTCTTGTTTATTTACTTGATTATTTTAGATATATGTTTTTAATGGAGAAACAATTTAAGATTTGCAGGACATTTGGTCTGGCTCGTAATTTGAAGCTAAGCTAAGATTAAACACAGTCTTTATTATTATTCTTTGCTAATTAATCCAAAAATCTTCACATTATTTTAAAAGTTATGACAGTATTAATAGATGTACTTCATTATTCGGTGTTTAAAATGTTATTAACTTTTTAATGAAGTGAGTTGAAAATTTCGCCTTGCATAAAACTTAGTTAAACAAAAAAAAATTATTCAATAAAGTTCTACGTATTTTGCACAGTTATTTTGAATAGAATTAATTATGATCGCATTTCATCAGACCGGTGAATTATAAGAAACTTCTTTTGTTGAAAGTTTTTTTAGAAATTGAGTTATATGGTAAGATACGTCGAAAAATAAAAAATCATTTTCAATTTATTTTCGGATGAGATGCCATGTTTTTAAACTATTAATAAGTATATATGTTAGAATTGCTTAAATTTAATTTTTTGTTTAGTTTTGTTTTACAATTGTGAAACTTTCAATATTCTTCAAGTTTGTTTGTTAAAGAAGTTTAAAACATTTTAAAATTATTTTTCCACAAGAGTTTAAAAACCTGTACAACTTTTGAATGTTTGAATATTTTAAAGGATATTAGGGGGCGGGTATAAAAAGGGGCGGATAAAGTCATTTTTTAATGAAAATTGACTTAGTGAATAGTTTTTTAAACTATTTAAAACTTTTACATGTATTCTTAAAACAATTGTCCCGACAGCATTTTCTTTTTTTTCCTTGATTATTTTCATTTTTTTTTTAAATAGATTCTTTATTTTATATATATTTTACAGATTACTTTAAATTTACTATGTGGCGGTAAGTTTGAGCATGTAGAGGTAAGTTTGAGCCAAGCAGTAATGCTGTAGTGCGTTACAGGCTGAAGAAAGAAAATAAAGACGATTTCATTTTCTTTATTTTTGCATTGATCTTCGTATTTTTTCTTAGCGCCATTTGATATTATTTTATGTTAGACTTTTTATTTATCTTAAACATTTCTCGGATCAAATAGATTTCATTTATGACATCAAATAAATTTTATTTATGACGTATTTTTAAAAAAAGAATGTTTTAATTTAGAGTAATAATATTTTTTTATTAGGCGATATTTCTCAAGAAAAAAATATTTATTTGCAAACAATAACAAATGGCTGCTCTAAAACGGTGCTCTCCTTCATTAAATCAAGCCGTAGACTGTTTACAAGAGCGCCTAAAGCAGGGTCAAAACATAGCTAACACGTTGCAAGAACGTTTAAAGCACGGCCAAAACATTGCTGATATTCTTGAAAATCAAATTTCAGCTGCTCAAAAAAATCTTAATTTTTTACAAGATCAAATCCATCTTGCAAACGAAACTGTTATGAGTTTAAAAAAACATTTTTATGATGCAGAAGAAATGCTGTCTAACTTGGTGCGAAGCGAAAGATTGGTTAATGGTCATTCATATATTAGTTCTCAATCAAAAATTTCAGATGTTTCCGAAAATATGGAAAGTTCTCCTTGTTCACCGACATCTGCGGAGACTTCTCCAACGCATATAAGTAGACCTTATGATGATAAACATGAGCAAAAGAAATCACAATATGCCCAACAACTGCGACAAGTTCTTGATGTACTTCAAGATGAGTCATCGTCACCTCAGAGACCTTGTAATCATACCTCAAACAAACCCTTGAGAAACGGAGATCATAGTTGTAAAAAATATTCAAACTGTAATCGCTGCCATGACGATAATGAGTATTTTGAAAGCGATATTAATAGAAATGACGATAATAAAAGAATAAAATCAAGCGAAATTTCATTTTCCAGAGAATCTAAAGACCAGAACCGTATGAAAGGTTCTCCTCATCGTTTTGTGTACTCAAGAATTCACAGTAATGAAATAAAAGATTACTCTTCAAATAACAAAATGCTTCATACACCCTCTCCAAGTCAACAGCTTTATCCTGACAAACTTTTATATCCTCATCATATTTATTCAAGAGCAGACAATGACTTTCACGAAGATATTTCATCTCGAAAAAAAAGATCTCACGGTCTAGGGGAAGAGCATTTAAAATATACTAAGGTTAAAAAAATTGATGGAAGCAAGATAACAGCACAAAAAACTCTATTAGGTACGTTTACTTTTTTTAATGAATTATAACTTACATATATATAAAAAAGATAAATTATTTTCCTTCTGTGAAAATAATAATTTTTATAAGTTATAAAATATCAAATTAATTTAAGTTTTAACCCTTTTTTTAAAATTAGATTGTTTTTAATAAATAAAAGTATTTACAAAGCTTTATAATTATTACGTTGTGGTCTGATGTTCTAACTATTAATCAATATGCAACTCTCACTAAAATATTTGTAGTAAAATATAAAAAGCTACTTTTATTGACCATTCAAATAAAGTTGTACTATTTATTACAAGATAAAAATTGTGTATGGTGAATGTTAATTATAAGTTTAAAGGCCTAATTATTATTCTTGTTATTATTATTATTGTTGTTATTATTATTGTTATTATTATTATTGTTATTATTAATCTTTTGTATGCAAAAAAATTGTATTATATCCCTCCCCCTCTTTCTCCTTACCCAACCACTCTCTACCATAAAAAACCATTTATTATCATAGGCAAAGCCGTAGTTATTTTGGATTGTTTTTCAATTCTAAAATTTCCTGACATTTTTAGTGACATAATTTCAAACATACATTTTAACAATTAGTTTATAAATGTTTTTAGATTTTAACAAGCGTCGATTCTTACCATACAATCCTCGATTTGATTTAGATTTGCTTATAGTACCTCCTCCATTACCTGCAACAGAGCTCCTTAAAGGCAATTCTTTGTGTTATAAAAAAGGAATTGAAAATGGTCAACGATTTAATTCCCTAGAGTCTTGTAAAATTTACAAAAAAGTAAATGGCGAAATCAATAAAACTAATTCCGCAGAAAATAAAGTTCTATTTACGCGATACGCCGAATCAAACACGGAAATTATTCCAATAAAAAATGAGCTGGAGGAAGGTTTAAAGACGGAAGAAGTAAAATTTAAACTAAAAAATATACAACCTATATTACCTTCATATAATTTACTTGAAGAAGAAAACGCACCAATCATTGTTGGGGGTTCTCGAACACAGTGACAATATTTGATGAATTTATAGTTTTACGCTTTACATTTGAAAAATATTTTTACATAAGTTTGTATATTGTTATGCCCTATATATCACGTTTAGTTTGTATACATTGATTAGTAAATTGTATATTGTTATATAATAACTTTTTTTTTAGAAATTTTCGTATTTAAAAACATTTTTTAATGATGATTACTTAAAATGAAATCATACTATTGGGCGTTAAAGATAAAAAGAAGCAAATTTAGCAGATGGCAACTTTGTTATGGATTGAATATATTATTTCTAAGAGAGGTCAGTAGTGAACGGTAATCCAAGAGGTCGTAACGTAGAGGACTCTGTTTATTTATTTTCTTATTGCATATTTAAAAAGTCCTGAAAACATTTTGCAACACAACGAAAGTAATTATTTAAATAAGTTTTATTGCATGTTTTTGTTGACTTTTGAAGGTCATTTACATAGTCATGTGTGTGCATACCTATGCTATGTTGACGTATGTAAGATAACTAATGATAAAGGTTTAAAGTTTTTTTAATGTTTGCTATGTAAAAGTATCCTAAGTTTGAAGAAATTTTTATGTTAATGGCGTTTATAAATAAATTTGTATCATTAACATGTAATATTATAGAGTCAAAAGTTGTGGAGGCTTTAGAATGGTCGTTAATATAAATAAGGAAAAAGAAAAAGGCAAGTTAAGATCCCTGCAGTACATCACTTTTTATTTTTAATTACTTTGTATTACTGTTACCGTCTATTCCCAGTGGGTAGAAGATGTGTTTTAGACATTTCAAACATGTCTTGTGCCTATTGTGTTATGACACGTTATCTTTTATATAAATAGCAAAGCTATTTATACCAGATTTTTTAATTTTTTCAAGCAAAATTGTATGGTAAACAGCACTAAAAGCATTTTTAACGTCAATAAAGACTTCCAATACAAACATTTCTTTTTCAAATGACTAGTTTTGATTAAATGGTTCGATTGAAAACCGTATTAAAATTTGCATTAGATTTTATATTCTGTTAAATAATTATATTAAGTCAATTAATATTTATATCAAGTCCGTAATATTTTGTTCTTTCCAGGAGTTTTCAAAATACATGAAGACTTGAGATTGGTCTACAATTGTTTAGCAGCAACATATCGTATCGTCAATGACCGGAGTTCTTTATTTATTATTATTTTTTTCTCTTCAAGCTCCTCTAACTTTGCATCAATTTTAGAAATTGAACTAGTATGGTTAATACTAATTTTTTCAAAATGCTTATTTTTGATACATTTATAAAAAAAAAACTATCAAATTTGTTAGTTTTTTTGTTTGAATACACAACAACTTCAATACACTTCAACTTTTCTTAATTATAGAGTTTAGTTAAGTTTTTTTTTTTTAAGTTGATTTAGGTGCCCCAAGAAGTCCTTACGGTCTTATCACAGAGCACCGCGGAAGAGCATTTAATAGGAAGTTCACGCCTCCTTCCCAACCGATGTCGCAAAACTTGCTCAGAGGTAGGGTTTGAACCACGGATCTTGAGTTTCTGAGGCAAGTGCTACCACTGCGCCACGGCTGCTAAGTTTTAAATTTTATTTTAGTTTTATTAATAATTTCATTCATATTTCCCCCATTTATTACTATTTTTTTAATAGTTATATTTTTGTAGTTGTGTGGAATTAGACATTTTTTTAAATTTGTTTTATCTTTTCGAGTATTTCTTTTGCACTGTTTACAGACAGTAAGATTTTATATATATATATATATATATATATATATATATATATATATATATATATATATATATATATATATATATATATATATATATATATATATATATATATATTTTTTTTTTTTTTTTTTTTTTTTTTTTTTTTTTGAGGATTTAATTATTTTGCTTGTGATTATTCGTGGACATTTTAAATATTTAATTTTTTGTTATTATATTTTATTCTTTCATACACTCTCATATACTTTCATATACTTTTACATAATTTCATATACTTTTATATACTCTAGTTTTTGAATTATTTATTGTAGTAGAGTTTTTAGAAAGTAAAAAAGTCAATGAAAGTTATTGAAGTTAAAGTGACACCACCCAGTGGGCACGGGACGTGAAAAGACATCCAAAATGTTCAAAAGACGTTTAAAAGACGTCTTTTTTACGTCCTATGCTATTGGGCAGTGAGCTTATTTATTAATATGAATGTATTGAGCTGAAATAAGTTGTCGATGAAAATGTTTGCATTGGCAAGTTCATTGTATTTCAAGCAATCTATGTTTCACCTCTCCTATACAAAATAAACTATTTTTTTATTGTCGTTTTTGATAAATGTTTAGTAGATAATACTGACAACAGGTAACAAGTAACAAGTTAGAAAATTTAATAATATTACCAACAGGTAACAAGTTAGTGTAGTACCAAATGTAATGTTTTTTTCATTATAATTATTTTAATTGTAAGGGTCTCATTTTCAGCATCATTTTCAGAGGAGGCCATTTCTAATCGTTTTTTATAAATTATAAGATAATCATAATTTTAGCTGAACTTTTTTTTTAAAAGAAATTATTAAATGAGTTTAACTTGATAATAATTATTTATTGATTAGAGTTTATTTGTGAAGGTTTATCGTTACATCGCGTTTCTGCAAGGTAAATCATTATGAATAGATAATTACATTGACAAATTAAAAAAATTTTAAACAAAAAATTCTTAAAAGGAAATAATTTTTCAATATTATTCTTTATACTTCTTGTTAGTTTGTCAATATTTGTGTTTTTACCTCTTATGTTTATGCGTAGGAACAAGAAATCTTCCTTTATTAGTTTAAATTAGGATTTAAGACATTTTTAAATTATTCTGTATTACAACATTTTTCGCTAAATATTTCGTTAAATTTTAAAATATTCTGTATTACAACATTTTTTCACCCGCGCTAGGTAACATTATTTGTGGTTTTAAAATAATCGGAATAATGCTTTCGTTTTGATATTAAAAACTTTTTAATTACAAAAGGTTGCAGTTTTTATTGTTCACCACTTTCCTTACGCTTGGTTTCCAATAGTTGAAGAAATGTTGTGCAACAATTGTACCTTTTTGTTGTACAACAAATTTTGCCGAAATTAGTTTGATTTTATTTCCGCAACCTTTGTTTTACAACACAAATTTTGTTGTACAACCGACGTTAAGTTGTGCAACTTACTCGAGAAAATGTTTCCATTATAAAGCATGATTATTGTACAACTGTTGCCAGACATTTCTACAACTATTGGAAACCAAGCTTTATTTACAAAATCTCTCACGAATATTTTATCATATTAGATAATAGCGTATTCACCTTTTTATAGATATTTTATGTACTGTATTTATAGATTATTTATATTGTATTTACCTTTTTTGCTAAGCCTTTTGACATTTTCCCATGCCTTTTTTCTTATTTCCAGTGTTTCGCTCAAATTGAATGATTGAATGCTTTTTTTGATACTTAATTGATACTTATGCATTCAACATAAATAAGGAGGTTTTTTTAATGTCACAATAACCATAATTGTCGAAGCATTAGTTGTGCAATTATAAGGACCAGAAACTCTGTGTTGATTAATTAATTAGATCATTTAATTAATGGCAAAGAGGGGGTTAAATGAACGGATAAAATGGATTACTTGCCAAAGGTTGGATAAATTGCATGTTTATTAAAATATTTAGCTAGAAATATACTATATTTTTTTAAAAATATTGCTTTTTTTCAGAGTATTTACGTAATATACCAACTGTGGTATTTAACAATGTAATAGGGTATTTTTCTTGAGTATTTAAGCCATGGTTGGCAAAAACCCAGGTTTTAGAGCAAAAATCCAACCCAACTGGTTTACTTGGTGGGTTTTAAAGTTTTTGCTAAATTTTGATACAAATCTTTAGTAACAAAGTTTGATAGATTTATGTTTATTTAAAAGATAGATTTATGTTTATTTTTCATTTTTTACAAGTGTATTGTTTTATACAATAGCTTAATTAATAATCAGATTGCATTTTTTTGTAATATAAGTAAAGTATATTCTTAAACATTGCGGCCGTGGCGCAGTGGTTAGAGCGCTCGCTTTAGAAGCAAGAGATCCAGGTTCGAAACGAGCTCTGGAAATATTTTCGCATCACGGTAAGGAAAGATGCGTGAACTTCCTAGATAATGCACTTCCGCGGTGTTCTGTGACGTGACCGTTAGATCTTCTTGGGGCACCTGAATAACAAAAAAAAAAAACAAAAAAAAACAAACAACAACAACAAAAACAAAAAAAATACGACAAATTATCATTCAGGGGGACGAAATAAGGCCAGTTAATGGAATGAAGTGACCATATTAATTGATCAACCAAATAGAGAAATAGGTAATTGTTGCTAATTAAAAAATTAGGTAGAGTTGTGATCCATTTGGATAAATGCAAAAAAAAGGAATTGCTAATGATTCTATTCAAGTATTTAGCGATTTATTTTATTTAGCGATTTTCAGTTTAAGAGTCAAGGCCATCTACATCAGTGACGGATCCAGGATTTTTTGGTGTTGGAGATAACTTATAGACATGGAGCAAACTCTTTCTTTATATTTTTTACAACTATATAGTTTTAACAATACATAGTTTTAACAATATATTTATTGCAAATACAGTCAAAATGCTTCAAATATAACTTAAATAATATTAAGATAACTCATAACTATTTTATTCATTACTTATTATATTTTTCAATATATTTAGTCGTGTTATTAGAGAGGAGCATAACAAAAACATAACACACACACAGATATATGTATGATATGTATATATATGTGTATATGATATATATATATATATATATATATATATATATATATATATATATATATATATATATATATATATATATATATATATATATATATATATATATATATATATATATATATAACGGGTGTTCACTTGAAATCCGGACTGACTTTAAGTCAATATAAATCTGACATGATGTATTGCAATTGTACCATGTGATATATTATTTTAAAGCGTTTAAATTTAGCTTTAATATGCTACATTTATATTTAGATTGAATGATTATTCAAATTGAAAATGAAACCTAAACAAGACGACACTCGAAAACGTGTGTACATCTTCTATATTGAAAATAAAGAAAAAGGCAAAAAGTACACCGTAGATCATTTTGAAAAAGAAAAAATTGCCAGATCGACCATCTATGATATAATTAAACGTGCTGATGACGATTCTGGATATCTTAGACGTCTTGGTTCAGGAAAAAAAGCTCTAAAAATGACCCAAAAAAAAGTACAAGCGTTAAAATCAATGTTTGATCATCATGATGGCGTTTCTTATAGGAAAGCAGGTAGAAAATTTAGAATATCAGCTTCTTATGCCCATAAAATTATTCAGACAAAATCAAAGATCAAGAAAAGAAAGAAGAAAAAGATTCCACATCGAACTGATGATCAAAAACTGAAGGCAAAAACAAAGTGTGGTAGATTATATCGAGCTTTTAGCAAATTTGATTGGATCATTGATGATGAATCTTATTTTACTCTTTCTCATTCATCAATCAACGGAAACGATAACTTCTACACAAGTGACATAAACCTCTGCCCATCTAGTGTCAAATATTATACAAAGCGAAAGTATGAACCCAAGTTCCTGGTCTGGGTAGCCTTTTCTGTAAAAGGAATGTCAAAAATTCTAATCCGTCAAAGTGGTCTTGCAATCAATCAAAAAATCTACTTAGAAGATTGTATTAAGAAACGTCTTATTCCTTTTATTAAAGAGCATCATCAAGACAGTCAATTCGTATTTTGGCCAAATCTGGCGACGTCTCATTATGCTAAATCTGTTCAAGCTTATTTAAATGGACAAAACGTCAGATTTGTACCAAAAGAAGATAACCCTGCAAATGTACCAGAAGCAAGACCTATTGAGGATTTTTGGTCAATAATAAAAGGTTTAGTTTACAAGGATAATTGACAAGCAAAAAATTTAGAACAACTAAGGAAAAGGATAGTGTATTGCTTCAGCAAAGTTGATATCAATCTTGTACAAGAGTTTGCAAAGGGTATTTTATCAAAAATTGATTCTATAAGAAGAAAAAATTTAAGTGAAAATAAATAAAGTATCATATTATAGAGAATTAAATGCTGATTTTAAATCATATTTTATTTTTTTAAGTTGATAAAAAATAAGGGAGTTATGACCCTTTAAAGTCAGTCCGGATTTCAAGTGAACACCCGTTATATATATATATATATATATATATATATATATATATATATATATATATATATATATATATATATATATATATATATATATATATATATATATATATATATATATATATATATATATATATATATATATATATATATATATATATATATATATATATATATATATATATATATATATATATAGGGGAAAGCGGGGAATCATGGCGAATGGGGCAAGATGGGTTTTCATATAACAACTCAATAAAAAATCTTAAAATTGGTTAAATTCGAAATTGTATTTGCATTTTGTATTTTAAAACACCAATTGGTTTTTTGAAATATTATTAACGCAATTTTATACGCATAAGTTTACTTTTTGCGCTAAAAAAAAAAATTCCTCACTTTCGGTTTCTCATAATGGATGGTGTCCTTCAAGTTTAACTTCTTTAGAAGTAGTTTTTAGCAATTTGTGTTTATTTTTTGTTACTTTAGTTGAGTTATTGGTAGTTTTTAAAACTTTATAAAATTGTAAAAATTGCTTAATAATAATTGCATAATTATCTTGCCCCGGTCACGTGACCAGATGACAAATTTCTGAAATTTTTATTTTAATATTTATTTCAAATTGTTGTATTTGCAAACTGAAAATTCATTCAGGCAATAAATCATTTTAATAACATAGACATACTGAGAAAGTGTTATTGCTTCACGACTGATAGTTTTGCAATAACTCAGGGCTTTCAAAACGTTCGCCATGTTGCCCCGTTTTCCCCTATCTATAGCACTAATGGAGTTGTTGTAACACAAGTTGGTTTGTAAATGAATAAGAAAATGCCGTGTTGAAATGCATTGTCAAAAAATATTTTAGTATTAGGGTGTTCATTGTAATTTAAACTCTCTATGTTAATGTCACCGATGCAGAACAATCTTTTTTGTTCATTATTGTTTTTGATAAAAATTTGTTGCAGATATTTTGAAAATTGAATAATATCGCCGTCAGGTGGTCTATAACAAGTAGAAACTACAATGCTTTTGTATTTTTAATAATTATCTCAATTGTTAGGACCTCACTGTCTGAGTTAGAGATCGAGAGGTCTTTTCTAATTTTGATAACGTGGTCATTACAAATGTAAACTAAAATTTGACCTCCCCTTTTGAGCGTTTTACTCTCAGTTGAGATAATTTTATAATTAGGAATCTGAAAATTTGATTTTTTTGAACTGACTCATTATCACACCATGATTCTGTGAGACAAATCATGTTAAATAAAAAATTGCATTCTAAAAGAAAGTGTTTTAGTTTGTCTATATTTAAATTTAAACTTCTGATATTGATGTGTATCACCATGAGATTTTTTATATCTGTTTTTAATTGTGTTTTAAATGTTTCAATATCAAAGTATTGCAAGTTAAAAGTATTGCAAGTTAAAAGTATTGCAAGTTAAAATCCTTTAAAAAGTTGTTTATCTGAGTTATAAAAGTCGTTAAGAAAAATGTTGTTATCAGAAGTCAATTGTTTTGTAAAATGTTGTTATCAGATTCAAAGTCAATTGTTTTGTAAGCCATTGCGCACGATTAAGAGTTTATTTTTATAAAATTGAGGTTAAACATTTAACTTATTTCCGAAACTCTCGTACAAAAATTTTATCAAATTTGATAACTGCAAATTTACCTTCTTTTCGGTGTCTTTTTATTTCTTCCCAAAGCTTTTTTCGTTTTTCTAAGGTTTCGTTTGCGTAGTCTTCATTTATGAATACTCCTTTGGCCTTTTTACTAAAAATAATACTTTGTTTTTTTCATGAAAATTTAAAAGTTTAAGAATTATCGTTCGCGGCTTGTCTTCTTTTACTTTTCCTACTCGATGGGTTCTCTCAACTACTATGTTCTCCGCAATTCCCAATTGGTTTTTAAAAATACTTTTGACTATGCTAGCACAGTCATTCCATGCTTCAGAGTTAGATTCGGCTCTCCGTCAGTTCTTAGATTGTTACAACGTGATCTATTTTCCAAATCTATAGTCTTCTTTTTTAATATGCTAATTTCATTATTACACTTTTAGCTCATTTGTGCTTGTTTATTTGTGAAGTTTTCCTTTTGGAAGTTAAAAGTTTCTTTGATATCTCTAAAGTTTTTTCTATGGTTAAAGTTTATTGATTTGTTGGTGTTAATTTAGGATTGCCATATCTCCGTATTTGCCCGGAGATCTCCGGATTTTAAGGCAAAAAATAAGTCTCGCGGGATTTCAAAAAAAAACATAAAATCTCCTCTTTTTGGAGGTTTTTTTTTAATTTTTATAAAAATTCGATATATAATACTTAAATTTTAATACTTAAATGTATAGAACTGAAAATGTAAAAACTATTAAATGTAAAATGTTTTTAGTCACAATTTATTGAAAATGCTAACGCAGCACGTGTTCTCTTCTCTTAATTACACAATATTGAAAAATGCACGCGCATCTAAACTTGCGAAAACGAAAGTCGCGACCGATAAATTACGTTAAAGTAATAAAGTATTTTGGTTGCTGCTACACAAGAGATAGTTCCTTTAATTTAAAGTTTTAAAGTAAAAGAATCGCTGCACTCAATAATTTTGTTTAAAAAAATGTTTTCTAGTTTAAGAAAGAGAGGAATGAGTGTGAAGCCAAATTAAAAATTTGCCCAGCTGGATCATTTATTTATGTTTCTCCCAAAGATAAACAAATTATCTTATGTTAATTTTATTTATCTAATTCATCTTACAATCATAATTAAGCCAAAATTATGTAAATGATGTAACCTTTGACCTGTTATTAGTCTCAATAACAAGAGTTAAAAGCTTTAAGTTGTTAAAAACTTTAAGTTGGATGAAACTTGACAGCATCCCTATTTGGGATCAAGTTAAAAACTTAATTGTAAACAAAAAAGCCCCTTTTTAATGTTAATAAACCATTGAGCCATGACCAATTTTCAAACTTACAAGTTCAATAAGTTTTTGTTATCAAATAAAGACTTATTGAAAAAGTTCAACAAAAAAGTATAGTTGTTATGATTTATCTTCCCCCGTCCATAGTTCTTGCTCTGTTCCAACTGAAAATGATTGGTCGATAACTGTGAAATTGATAACTGATTCAAGTGATTAGTTAGATACAAGTGAACACTGGTTACAAGATGACAATAGGGACAAGTTAAATAATTGAGGAATAATTATTGGCTAGCATTTATATAGTATTGTATATTTTAATATAGAATAACTAATAAGACTTAATTCATCGAGAATCAATAATTGTAAGACAGCAATAAAATTGAATGTGAACATTTTGCAATTAAAATTAATTAATACAAACTGCTGGTTTTGCAATTTAAATTAGTTAATTTCAATTGCAAAACCAACAATTTGTATTGAAAAATTAAATGACATTTAAAAAAATGAGTTATTATTTATTAAATTCTCATAAACGGGTCCACTCTGGTAATGCTTCACTAAATAATAAGAATTCTCATTCATTTAACACGTATTGTAAAATCAGGGGCGGGTTATGTCACTTGCCAAGTAGGGGGCTAAAAAGGTCAACAAAAAAAAAGTCTGGATATTTTCATTTTTAATTTTTTTTTAATTTTTTGTACTTTAGTATAATAATCAAGTTCATATACGTAAAATTACGTATAATAGTCAATTTCATTTGTCAGTATAGTAGTCCAATTCTGTATAATAGTCAATTTACAAAAGAATTTTTTGAAAAAAAAATCTATGGAGGAGGGGGGGGAGGGAAGAGGCTGCTACCCCATTCCCTCCTCCCCCCCCCCCCTAAAACTCGCCACTGTGTAAAACCCCCTCTTTTTCAGTGATTACCATATGGCAACTCTATGTTAATTTCACTTTCGAGTTTATCAAGTCACGGACATCCGTGATAATTTTCAGATTTGAGCTTATAATATTTGTGAATGTTGCTTCTTTTAATATTTGTGAATGTTGCTTCTTACACCCAGCAAGCACATAACGTTATTTCAACGTTGCGAAATGGTTGATATATGGTTGAAAAATAACAATCTAAATTTCAACGTTTTTTCAACGTTAGTTCAACATTAAAAAAAAAAAAAAAACATTGAAACTTCAACGTTGATTCAACGTTTATTTTCAAACGTTGAATTAACGTTGAAAAATAAACGAAATTTAGATAGGAGTTTGCCGACGCAATTGTACTAATAATTCGGAAAATTAAATTTAATATTTCACACAAATTTGTGCGTGAGAAAGTTCTTTAAAAACTTTTAATTAAAGTATTAATGTAATAAAAGTAAAAACATTAAAAGTTTTTTTTGCTATGAAAATATGTATAGTTTTACAAAAATTTATAAGAATTTGCAGCATACACAACATAATATTATGTTACAAGAAAAACATTAATCCTTCATTTTTCATAAATTGACTGACAAACAAGTGAAACATGCCAGAAGTGTACATACATCGACTGTAGTAAATTTTGATCTACCACCTGTTGTATTTGTGATTCTATACTGTTTAGATTCGATATCACCTGATGTATTTGTGTGTAATGAAAATTTGCTGTATACTTTTTATAAAGTTTTCACATCGATCGACACCATTTTCAATAAGATTTCACTTTTTATTTTATTCTTTCAACGGGACTTAAAAGTATACATTGATGTTTAACAGCTAAACCAGAGTATTATAAGCTAAAAAAGTCTTGAAATTAAAATTAAAGAACAAAATTTATTTAGTACAAGAAAAAATTTTCTTGTGCTATTATTATTACATATATTATTTATTATATATATTATTTATTATATATATTATTTATTATATATATTATTTATTATATATATCATTTATTATATATATCATTTATTATATATATATCATTTATTGTATATACTATTTATTATATATATTATTTATTATATATATTTAAACCAACATTACCAATGATTTAAACAAGATTTAAGTATTTTTAGTTAAAATGATAATCAATTATATTTCTTCGTCATATATATAAATCAAATATAATGCATAAGTATCATGTATATATCACGGTGGGCCATAAAAAACTCTAATTCAAACCTCCGCTAGTTTTTTTTATTTTTTTAAACAAAGCTTGTATCAGTGTTTATCAAGTGCAATACAAATCTAAAGTTGATCAGAAGAGTTAATAACTTAAGTTTTTAAAAAGTACATAAGATTGAAAATTTACTCTTAAAAATGGTAAAACCATTATTGGCTTCTTTTTTTTTTAATAATTTTGAAGTGATTAAGGAAATATTATTAGAGAAAAAGACAAGAAGCAGTAAATATGGTTGAATTAAAACAGTTTGTTTGTGCAATTTGTTTAGAAAAAAAAGGGTAAACGTTCAAAATCATTATTAAAGTACAACCATCTATAGCAAATAAAATCAAGGAGACTTGGCCTGAGTATAATAAAAGTTTATTGTGTGCCCAGGATTTAAAGTTTATTTGTGTAATTTGTTTAAATTGTAGAAGAAAAACCTTTTGGCTGAAGTAGGAATCAAGCATTTGTCTATCAAACTAAATGAGTAAAGTTTATCAAGTATATAACTTATAATTTTTTAAGTTAAATATGTAATACATAAATAAATTAAAACATTGTTTAAAGAAGTATATATATTCAAATTAGGTTAACAGGCCACGAATTTCACGTAGTGCTGAGCTTAGTGATATTATTCAAACATTTTAAGTGTTGTTACGACTTTTGAATAATTCGGTTGTCAACTAAATCGACTAACTTGTTTTCGAAAGTATATACATATATATACTATGTATTACAACGTAATACATAGTATAGACTAACCTGTTTTCGAAAGTTGTAACATGTTTTCAAAAGTAGATGTTTTCGACTAAAATCGAATAATACATTTTTGAAATCTACTAAGTCTACCAAAAGTCAATATATTATAAAATACAATAAGCAGAGCTAGACATTGCAACCAAATATTTGAAATCTCTACCGCTACCTTCCGCATTTTTGGGAACCAGAAACCGCTGCCTCTCTTCCGCTACTTTATATACTTTAAACTTGGTAGCGTTAATCCCCTTCTAGTTCGCTACAAAATGTCTCCAGGGAAAAACTTATAAACAAGTATAATGCATTTTAAATTTGCTACTCTAAAAAATGACTCCAAGCAGTACAAATATGCTTTAATACAAAAAAAGAGGTCATAATATAAGATTACGTCTTCAAAACAAGACGTCAAAATATAAGGTTCCGTCGCCAAAACGTACGGCTCTTGTAAATACGTGCTCTTAAATTTATTTATTCATTTTTTTTGTTTACTTGATAATTATTCTTAACATGAGTATTGTTATTGAAGTATAAAGCTTTAACAACCGAACAAGGGTAAGCAACTTGTTTAAGTAAGAATTCCTAGGCCCTTTATTAATTTTAAAATTCCGGGAAACGCCTGCAAACAGTTACTTTGTGCTTTGTGAAAAAAATACAAGTGCAAAACTATCTAAAATACCGAATCAAGCAAAAAATCACGATGAAAATAGAAAAACTGTCTGTTTTCTGTGTTTAAAAAAAGGTAACAGGCAGCTGACGTTGTGATTAAACGCTGTCAAGAAGTTTTTAGTCAAGCTATCAACTTTGAAGATTAAAGAGTTCCAATTGGCGCCTGTTGAGTAGGCCTAAGAAAAAGAGACGTGAAGATGTTTAACTTCCCTCACTGTCTGACATAAAGATTTGTCCTGCAACAAGAAGAGCACCATGTTATTGCATGATTAGTTATATAGAAAAAGACAAGTTTGGAAGCCCTCAACCGATTGGAACAACAAATACAACCAGTCAGTCAAAAGAACAGCTAGTTATTGAGAAATGTTGTTCAGCACGCTTTTCACTGATTCGAAGAAGGATTCTACGTAATTGTACAAAAAGAATACTTTGACAGAACTTGCTTGAAGTTGCTGTAAAAGACACAAAAGCAGCAGAAAGAGTAGCTGCTACTGTGATAGTTAACAAACTTCCTTCACCCCATGGCACTGTGCGTCTTAACCAAGAAATAGGAAGGCATCTTTTAGTTACTCCAGGTAAAAAAATTTTCTTTTTTATATATATGCTTAACATGCTTTTTGACTGCTACATCCACCTTGACTGCTCAACAACTTCTAAAAGTTCAAAATCAGATTGGGCTTTCAAACAAAGCGATGAACAATCTTGCTTTAACACTTTGCAAAGTAATTCCCCAGCGATTAGTTGAAAAAAAATTTATGGAAAAATTTCAGTCTCTTGAAAAACATCTTTCTGACATGTTTGTCACCTCAGAAATTTCAGACCCATCCAAAAGTCTTAGTTAAGAATCCAAACGTCTATTAGTGTTCTGCAAAGATGTTAAAGCACTAAGAAACACTTTTGTTTAGATCAGTATTCTTCAGTCAAATGAACTTATCAAGGTGGGAATTGATGGAGAGGGTGTCTAAAAGTGTCTCTAGGGGTTCTTGACTTAGAACCAAATGCTTCTTCTTTGACTAAGAAACCTCTCTTCAAAGACTCAGTAGTCATCAACTTCTGGTGACTATCGTAGAAAACCTTTCTGAAAATTATGACAATGTAATGCAGATCATGGACAAATTAAGTTTTGAGACATTGTCTTTTGTGTTGTCATGTGACAAAAAGCTTGAAAACATTATTTGTGATTTGCAGTCTCACTTAAGTGCTCGCCCTTATTCATTTGGCTCCTGCAAGCAGCAGGTGCCCAAATAAAAAAAGCTAGGGACTTTCAGTATGTCGTGCATGAGCCAGTTATTATATTATCTGAAGAAACACTCAATTTGGACTTCATTCTACCCATAGAGCTTCACTTGCTTCTTGCTTTTGTTAATTACCTCTTTAAGAGTCTGTGTCTGGAGTAAAAAATGCACCAGAGTGGCCAAGAATGATGAATATTCAACAACAACCTTTTCACGGAGGACAGTTTGTTGACTGTGAATGTTGACTTACTTCAACAACTTACAAAAAAGCATGGTTGCTTATTAGCATTTCCATTCATTGACGCATTTAGAAAGTTTGATGCAGTTGTTCATGCTTCCTTTGGAAATGTTCTTCAAGACAACTATTGCATCCTCATTAAAGAATTTAATTTCCTACCTCAAACTTCCAAACACGAGTGTCGCTCCCAAAGCGCATGCTGTCTTTTTTAATTTGACACAGTTTATTTAGACTGCCACAACCACTTACTGGGCATCTATTCAGAGCAAGTAGCCTCAGAAACGTAAGATCCGTGGTTCAAACCCCACCTCTGGGCAAGTTTTGCGACATCGGTTGGGAAGGAGGCGTGAACTTCCCATTAAATGCTCTTCCGCGGTGCTCTGTGATAAGACCGTAAGGACTTCTTGGGGCACCTTAATCAATTTAAAAAAAAAAAAAAAAAAAAAGTACCATATTCACTCTATCATGACTTTAACCATCACTGGTAAAGGTGCAAAAGGCCCAGCAATTATCCGGATTACCCTAAGAATCTTTTAAACTATTTGATTGATTACAACATCAAGCATTCTATTTAACTTCTTTGTAGAGAATACTGTATTATAACATATAATATGTAAGAAAATATCTTTCTACTTCAATTTTTAAAAATTATATTTGATTAGAGTAATTTTTTTAAGTTTTTTTAAGTTGCTTAATCTTTCAAACTAGAATCTAATTTTTTAAAATTTTTTTGAAGAAATTGAATGCTTTATTGTTTGTTGTTGTTTCTAAGTTGTAAATATGTATTTATAGAACAAATACATGTTTTTTTTTTAATAAGCATAACGTTTATAAGCATATGGAGGCTCAGATTTGGATAAAAAAATAAGTATATGTAAGCATATTCCTGAGCCTCGATAAACCATTTAAAAAATTCAAATTTCATTTATTTTATTATTTCAATTATTTCAAATTTTATTTATTTCAATATTTTATTGATAACATTTGTATATAGTATATGTTTTTTATTTTTTATTATAGTGTACTAAAATCGACTTTTTATTTTTCTTATAACCATTAGTAACGCACTCATTTTTAGAAAGCATTGAAATATTAACCTTTAGTAACGCACACATTTTTAGAAAGTATTGAAATATTAACCTTTAGTAACGCACACATTTTTAGAAAGTATTGAAATAAGCATATTTTATTATAAATATGCTTCAGTTTAAGCATATTTTCGAGCCTCTTTTAACTTTTTGCTTAAGCATATCCGAGCCTGTTTCAAAAATTCCATATGCTTATAAAAAAAAAACATGTATGTTAGAACAATTTTGAAATGTTTTCAATAGATAATATAACTCATTTGTTCTTAGCCATAAAATCGAAAATTTCAAATCAATTTTTTTTTCTCAGACGATGATGAAAGATTTCAAAATTAACTCTAATGTAATCCTACATACATTGGGGATATCATATCCAGGGCCGTCCCGAGGGGGGGGGGCGTAGTGGGTGGGTCCTCAATATTTGACAACTCAATTGCTTAGATGACAGGTTTGGAGGGTGGAACTCCCAGCTGTCATCTAAGCACTTGAATTGGCAAATAATAAATAAATTTTTTTTGTAAATAGTAAATTTTCTCAACAATGTTTTTAATCAAAAAAATATATAAAGTGAGAAAATATAGTTTTTTTACAAAGCAAAAGTCTAGAATAATAAATATTTGGAATATTAAGTGAGAAAACATAGTTTTTTATTAAACTAAAGAATAAAAACTTGTATATTGATTAAATGTTATTTTTAACTTCCCAAATAATTAGTCATTTATAAAATTTATTTGAAAAAATAATTTTAAACCAGTTTTGGATATTATTTTTAGCAAATATCCGTTTTATATATATATAAATTTGATAGGACAAGAAGGAAAAATTTCTGCTCTATTTTGCCCTTTTCTCTTATACACAGTTTGATATTATATATATATATATATATATATATATATATATATATATATATATATATATATATATATATATATATATATATATATATATATATATATATATATATGTTTTCTCGCACTTTTGGCACATATATATATATATATATATATATATATATATATATATATATATATATATATATATATATATATATATATATATATATTACATATATATATATATATATATATATATATATATATATATATATATATATTTTGGCACATATATATATATATATATATATATATATATATATATATATATATATATATATATATATATATATATATATATATATATATATATATATATATGTTTTCTCGCACTAATTTTCATTCGCCCGAAAATGGTCGCGGAAAACAGAGGGATTAGTTAAACATTTTTTATATTTGATTTAGATTAAATAAAACTCTCATTAGAAAATGGATAATAATGACAGAGATAAAGGTTTTTAATTTTGTTTCCTATTAATTAAAATTTTGAAATGAAATCATTAGATAATAAGATATGTTTTACTTCTTTGTTGTTGCACTTCAAATAACCAATCAGGTATTTTATAACTGAAAATTTTTTTGATATTAGGGTGTGTTATTTTTTTTAATTTTTTTTTTGTTTTTTTTGTTTTAGGTGCCCAAAGAAGAACTAACGGTCTTAAAGCACCGCGGAAATGCATTTAACCATCCTTTCATACCGTGACGCGAAAATATGTCCAGAGCTCGTTTTGAACCTGGACATATAAAGTAAGCAATGTAACCACTGCGCCACGGTCGCACATAAAATATCCTCAACACATTTACCATGTTATAAAACCGGTTATAAAAAATCCTCAACACATTTATGATGAGTTTTACATTCATATTATATATATATATATATATATATATATATATATATATATATATATATATATATATATATATATATATATATACAATATGAAATATATATGTATATATATATATATATATATATATATATATATATATATACAATATGAAATATATATATATATATATATATATATATATATATATATATATATATATAATATATATATATATATATATATACAATATGAAATATATATATATATATATATATATATATATATATATATATATATATATATATATATGTATATATATATATATATAAATCTTCTTAATTTTTTTTTTTTTAGTTTAATTTCGTTATTAGTAATATGTCAATAATTACAAAATATCAAGTTCATCAATTTATTGAAGAGCATGGTTTATCTATGTCTAGAAAAAGACAAACTTGATGTTGATTTTATTTGTGAGTACTTTTCTCAATTTGATGAATTTCTAACACTTTGTCAAAGTAATGTTATAGTCTTTAAGTAAAAGCGTTGATGAAAACTTTATGCAACCTAATTCTCAACTCCAACCTAAGAAAAAGACTACTAAATTATCAAAAAAAATAATAAAACAAAATCTATAGTTAGTGTTAGGCCTGAGAAATCATTTGAAAATTCATCAAATAAGACAAAGAGTCGTAAAGTAGCAGCTATAGACTTATTAACTAGTTCTCCAAATGAATTGTTATATGCTAGTAGTTGTAATCTTTTTAAAGATGGCAGAAGAAAGAATGTAGTTCAATTGTATGTATCTGTAAAGCAACTTTCTGATTCAGAACATGCTCAAAAAAGTGCTCAAAACACTCTGAAAAAAGAAAAAAGCACTCATATTAGATAATAATACTTAGGTCGTTAGGAAAGTTCGTAGAACTAAAATAAAAGAGTTTTTTTAAATTTTATTTTATTAAATGTACAAAATAATGTCCATCATTATCTATACAAAGTTTCATCCTTTCAAGCCATTTGTGAAACGTTTTTTTATACTCTTCTTTGGGTATACTTTCAAGTAACTTCGTTATGCGGGTTTTTTGGCTTTCAACGTCAGTATCGTCATCAAGATTTTATTTCGAATAGCCAATAATTGGATGGAGCTAATTCTAGTGAGTATGGTGGCTGGCGAATTATTTTAATTCCAGCTTGGTTTAAACAACTTGTGCCGGTTTGAGTTACATGGGGTCGAGCGTTGTCATAAAGAAATTTGAAATTGTGAGCGCCAGTTTTAGGTCTTTGCTTATTTAATTCGCATATAAGAGGTTTCAAACAATTTTTTATATAATATTTGCTATTAATGGTGTCTTCCTTTTCAACATAACCCAAATGACCAACACCTGTTGCTTTGAAGAAGATGTAGAACATGCTTTTCGGCTGAAACCTATCGCATCTTACTATAGTTCTTGGACTTTCCCCTTCACCAACCCAACTAGCGTTAGCTGGCTTGTGTCCAACTTGTCTCAAATAAAACCATGACTCATCCCTTGTAACAATTTTAAATTTTCCTTACATGCCTCAACTCTATTCTTTTGATTTTTATCGGTTAACTCGTGAGGTATCCAGCGTGATGTTAGTTTTCTTTTTTTAAGTGCGTTGTGAATAATTTCGTTAATTGTAAAACGATTAATTGATGTCAAGGCTTCAATTATATCATGTGTTGCATGCGGATTTTCTTCAATAATGGCTCGCACACGTTCAATATTCTCAGCTGTATGCGTGGTTTTAGGGTGCCCTGAGCGAGGATCATCTTCAAGACTCTCTCTACCATCTTTAAATAAAGTAGCTCACTTGGCAACTGTACTATATTTTGGAACTTGGTCACCGTGAACTAAAACTAATTCATCGGTTATGGCTTGTGCTGAAACTCCAAGTAGCGCATGAGTTTTAATATATGCTCGAAGTTTTTCCATTAAAAATTTTTTTTTTTCAAACGTATATAATAAAATTTAAATAATTCTTTAAATAAACATTCAAAATATTTCAACAAGTACTTAAAATGTTCATAATTAAACACAGTTTAAGATGATATATAAATATTTAATTATTTCTTGTCTTAATATAACTTTATAGATGAAGTTCTACGAACTTCTCTAACGACCTAAGTAAGAGCAAATCTAATTCCTAAAACTTGAAAAATTAATGCTGTGAGTAAAGGTTGTAAACTTTATTCTGCATGCCATAATGTTTGTGCTGGTAAATAATAATGTCTTTCTGAACAAACATTAAGGACTGTTAATAGTTTTTCTGGAAAAATAAACTTTCAAGCATTAATCGATCAAACGGCAATATACCTAGTACAGTTGCAGAAACAAGTTACCAATTCCATGAATGATCTTGAAAGACTAACATTACATTCTAAAGTTCGGTTTGATGTATCAACTAGCCACAGGATTTATAATCAGGTAACCTAGGTAACAGATGATAAAGAAAACAGAAATCTTTTTGAAGAAACTTTATTTATTTTAAAGTTGGTACAACAAATCTAACATTTTTCTACATCATATATCTAACATAGCTAAATCTTCTCAGTGCTGTTCAGTTTGTGAATGCAATACAAAAAAAATGAGTGATCTTAATGCAGTTAAAAATATGCCATTGATAGAGATAGGTCTCTGCTTTGGTCTTTTAACTCTTCATGTTTTTAGAAGATGTTCCATGCTAAAAGCATGGAACATTTTCTAAAAACTAATTATAAACTAATGGTGAGCAAGTGGTCTACAATAACACTATTAAAAAAATATATATATCCAAAAATGAAAAGAGAAAATTCAAATAAAGTTTCGTGATGAAGTTGGACCGGCAATTGATATGCAAATGTCTGGTTGCTCTGGTTCATCAAATAATGAAAACACTGCTAGAATATTTTTTTTAAATGCAGAAAAGTTTGCTGAAATTCTTGAACTTGATGTCAATGTGATAAAGATGTTACATGTTGTTTTTTATACATTTTCATCTAGCTTTCTAATTGGCTTATCGCTATTTAGAGAATACTGCTACAAAACAATTGAAAAGTATGTAAAGCTATATCCTTGGTATCATACGTCGCAGTGTTTGCATCGCATTCTTATTCATGGTGGGCAAGTTGTTGAGAGAATGACTTTGCCTAATGGCATGCTCAGTGAAGAAGCACAAGAAGCTAAAAATAAAAACTTTAAGAAGTTTCATGAACCATTTTCCAGAAAGTGTTTGCTTTTAGTTTAGAACATATTAGTCTCCTTGATAAATGAAGATTTATCAAGGCAACTAATGTGTTCTTCTGACCGTTTGATTACTAGTATGAGAAAATCATATTATCCTAAAAACAACGCTCTTCTAACTGGCGTTCTTGATGTACTCAGGTTCCAATTTTTGACTAACTATTAATCACAATTGCATATTTTTGATTTTGGTTGGTATTCAAGATGTTTACTTTATCAGTATTTATATAATAAAATAATGCATGTTATAATATACAAATAAATGTTTTTGTGAATATACAAGTTTGTTTGTACTCTTACATAAACTTTATAAAGTATTTTATATCTCTTACTTTATGAAATTTTTTTGTTTGTGTTATCATTCAAATACATAAAATAGGATTGTAGAATTAATATCAGTTTAGTTTATAAAATTGACGTTTTAAGAAAGTCTCTTGATTTAGGTAACTATGCAAAATACAATGTTGCTATGGAATATAGGTATTCATAGCAATCAAATAAACAATGTAATGGTGTCATTGAATTCTTAGTGTGAAATATGCTCAACCTGGTAATTTGGGGAAAATCTGATTAAAATTTATTAAAAGTTATTACTTTTGTTCGGCTAATAATAATTTTGGCCGACTGTGCATTGGTTCAAAAGTTGCATTTTTTGTCCCCAAAACAGTAAATCTCAAAATATGCACATGCGCAAATCCTTAAAATACTACCGTGAAAGATAAATTGGTCAAATAGAAAAATTCAATAAAAATTTTGACACTTTCTGAAGATAATCGCAATAAGTTTTTAATCGATACTGAAAAGCGCTGTTTTAAATAATAATTTAACGGGGGTAATATCAAACATTATTTAGACAAATTTGCTCATCATTTAAGTATACAAATTATTTTAAGATAATCTTAAAATAATTCTACTACATGTAAAATATATCTTAAAATTATTTTACTACAAATAACTTTTATACACGTCATTTAAACATTTTACTTGAAATAAGTCTGTTGATTAAATTTATCTGAGAATAAGATCAATATAATTATATGGTTTATTGTTTTTAACGAAAAACTTCTAGTTACCTTGACAACTCTAATTGTAAATAGAGGAGAGTTGCCTTAATTGGAACACTTGCATTTATTTTTGAAAACAAATGAATTATGGCTATAGTTTGCATTTTTCTAGTAAAACGTCTTGTAGAAAACAAAAAGACAAAATTTTGAAAGTTATCCATCATAAAATGCATATGCATCTTTAATTTAAAGCTTTTTTGCTTATCTTATAACTTGCTACAAGCATGATTTTGCAGTGATATAACAAAATAGTCCATAGTTTCCTCGATTGGATACTTAATCAGTAACAAAATCAAAACGTTATGGAAATAGTTCAGACGCAATTTAAAAATACAAAGTAACAACCATAAACCTTAAAAATAATACTTTTTTAGTGATTTTTAATCAATATATTAAAAGAACGTCATAAAAGTTGAAGCTTTTATACAGTTTTTTGTTTGTAGAGTTTTAATTTGCCAGGGTAATATTAATCCTATTATAAGTTTTAAATAAACTGTTTATATTTTTACTGTAAAGATAAAAATCATGTTCAATCAATTTATATTGATTTTATTGTTTTTTTTTTTAAAGAAATATCATGATCTGAATAAAGAATCAAAGTGAACTCCAATTTGAACTAAGGCAACTAGTTCCTTGATTGTAACTTTTGTTACAATCAAGGAACTAGTTGCCTTGATTGTAACAAAATTGTATTTTTGCAGAAATAACATTAACAGTGTAATCAATTAAGTCAAATTATGGTTAAAAGTAGTTTTGTCTGTTTTAATCAAATTATAATGTTTTTATAGTTAAGTCATCTTTAGTTGATAAATATTTATTCCAATTAAGTTCCGATTAATTCTTCCCTACTGAACATTGTAAATTAAACCTTTTCCTAATGCATTTTTGTTTTAAGTGCCAAAAGAAGACCTAGGTCTTGTCAGAAAGCAACGCGAAAAAGAATTTAACTAGAAAGTTTACGCCTCTTTCCTTACCTATAACGCAAAATAAGCACACAGCTCCCACTGGACCCTTGTTTTCTCGTATTTATAGCAAGCGCTCTAATCACTACAGCACAGCCGCTTCTCGATGGATATTATTTATTACAGTTATTAGTTCTCATTGACTATTCTATTGGTTCAAAAAAGTTTTTTTTTAAATCTATCCAAATAATAAACAGACTAAATAAAAGAGTCAGATTTAATTTGCTAAAATAAATTTATATGGCGTAATGATACATGATGTAATGATGCATGATAACACATTCACTGTTATGTTAAATAACAAAAGTATTTTTTAATTATTATATTATTTTAGTATATTTCAAAATAGAAAAAAGAAGTTTATTTGATTGTTAAAAAAATTTTTTTTTTCATTAGATGTTATATAAATGAATGTCAGTAGTTTTGAAGCTATGGTCAATAGTTTTGAATCTATGGGGAAAGTACAGAGAAATGGAATTGTAGGAATAAAAAAAAATAATAAAGGATGAGGGAGGGGTAATTAAATATAGATATTAAAATATCTTAAATTTTTAAAAAATATTTTCATAATTACAACAGTATTTTTCAATTGTTTATTTTTATCTCGATTCCGAAAATTCACTTATTCTTTGTTTTAATGATAGCAAGGATTTATTTAAGCTTTTCAACTGTTATTTTTTAAAATTCCTAAAAATAATATTTATAAAACAATTTCTTAACAACCTTAAATGTTTTTTAACTCATTACTATACTCTATATCAGGAGCGTAACGAAGGGCCCGCAAGAGCGGGAGGGCCCAGAGTTATTGGGGGCCCAAGCCAAAATTTTCAAATATATTTTTTTAAAAGTTGTCATTCTTAAAAATAATGAGCATGTATATAAAAATAGCAATATTATAAATTTTGGCTATTATTATATAGCTAAGAATTACAAACTCTTTTTTAGACTATATTTTTTAGCTTTAATAAAAATCTTGATTAATACTTTAAGTAGTGATTAATTATTTATATCTGAGAAATTAAAACAAACTGTATTAATTCATAAATATACAATTTATTAAGTTGTAAGTATGATGTCGTAAGGTTTTAAAGCAAAGTACAATAGTAAAGCTATTGTATTAAAACAATAACTCACTTTGAAATTTTTTTTGCTAAGACAGACGTCGAGGTGGCAGTGTAGCTTCTTTAGCTGTAGTCTTCATTACTAATGTATTTATTTCTCATGAAGTTAATTAGTTCTATAAAACTTTTGTCAAACAAGTTTTATTATCTGTAAAAGCTAACAATAAACACATACTTATCTAGATAATACATTGACCAAATGATGCTGATTTAAAATGATATATCGCTGAATCCTTCAAGTTTGCTTATAGCCTAATTAGGTAGCCTTATGATGGCGTCATTGCCGGTAGTTTTAATATATCACATTTCCTACGTATAGTCACCGTATGGTTGCTCAAACCATATGTTGGACTTATTTACTTAAAGCAGCAATTCTATTTTAAAAACCTAAATTAAGTTTTAAATCCTATATTAGGTAATAATACTAACGGTCAATTAAGTATCACTTGAGGAATTTTAGTTTCAAAACCGTTTCCCGAAAGTGAATCTCAGTTAACTGTTTAGTTTAAGTTGTTTTGCACAGGTGATTACGATTCAATATCAAACATTATTGCATCAATAAACTGAAATATTTTATTTCTGCATAAAACCGCGGATCAAATTTATTAATTTCTAACAATTGAATTGATTGCGAATATTTTATCCCTAAGGTAAAGAAAGATAAGAGTATGATCTTACTCCACATATTAGAAATCTAATGAGAGCAAAAAAATCTGCCTTGTATATCAACTGCTCAACTAAATCGAAAAATAATAAACTTAAAATGAACAGCTATCTTCTTAATCGTTCTGTAAAATAAACTGCTATCTTCTTAATCGTTCTGTAAAAACTGAAATATTTAAAGCAAAAAGAGCACACAAAAATGAAATAATATTAACATCCCTCTGAATAATTTCCGTCGTTAAAAAAGTGATAGTAACCTGAATGAACTTAAAATGACTACTTGGGTTTTTCTATTTCAGACATTATTAACTTACCAATCTAAACCCCTATAAATATTTTTTTCCTTTTAAAAAATCTTTTATAAATTCTTTTATTCTGTAATACTACTCACTCTTTAGAAATTAGCAAATTTTAGTTCGGTCTATAAAAAAATGGAAAATAAATTACTTGCTGAAAACTATCAACCTATTTCATTCTGTTGCCGGCTTCTTATTTAACAACTGATAAAACCTTCGTTAAATCTATTCAACGCAAAGCAAAAAAATTGACTTTCAGCTTAAGACATCTTTAATATTGCAAAATACTAAGAAGAATAAATCTACCATCATTGACTAAGTGTAAGTGAGTATTTATTTACATCATTGGGTAAGTGCTTTGGTTGGGTCAGCGATAAGTTTAGAGCTAAGAGAAGTTTTCCGGACTTTTTCCCCGCATTTTACACATTGAAAATGTCCGCATTTTTGCATTTTACTCGTGTCCACCATAACATATTATGATTTCTCATTTAAAATATAATTGCTGAACTTATGTATATTTGCATTACATATTAGCGTAGCAACTGCGAAAAGATCTTTAAACACATTAAAACACATTTTTTTTTTGCTCTTTATTACAATATTTATGATACAGATACAAATAATATAAAAAAGAAAAAAGAAAAGGTAACAAGTCAAGATATCGTTAAGTAATAAAGAATAAAAATAATTATGAAGAACGCGGATACTCAAAGAAGACCATCAGGTCTTGTCACAGAGAAACCGCTATTGAACGTTTTTTTTTTTTATTAAATTTTTTATTTATTTTTTTCAATGTTTTCATTCTTTATATTTATTTATTTTTGTTCAAATTCTTTTTATTACAAAATTAATTTTAATAATAAAAGTATATAAAGTTCGTAATATCATATTATAAATAAACATACAATATTACAAAAACGTAAAAACTAAAACATGTTAAAATTCATTAAAATAAAACATGTTAAATAAATGCTTGTTGATAAAAAATAAATAAATAAAAAAGAATGTACATTAAATGTATACATATACTAATATAGATAAGGGATTTTCAAAAATTTAAAAGTAGATTAGTATATTTTCAGTTGAAAAAATTAGTTTTTTAAGATTTTGTTTAAAAGAATCAAAATTACATTCTTGAGAAAAATCTTTAGAAGTGTTTAGAACTATACTATTCCATAAAAATGGTCCGCAAAATGAAATAAAAAATTTTCCAAATTAGTTTGAGAAAATGGTTGTCTAATTAAATTATCGTTCCTTAGAATATATTTATTTCTATCTTTTTGTAAATACAAGTTACGAAAAGAAACGGGTGATAGGTGGGTCTTGCATTTATACATAAAACAAAGAATATTAAAAACATTCAACTCATATATATTGAGTGCTTTCATATCATATAAAAGAGGCTTGGCGTGAGCAAAACGGTTCTTAAAATTTATAAGACGTGCTACATGTTTCTGTTGCCGATAGAGAGGTTTAAGTTTACTTTTAAAAGTGCTACCCCAAGCAATGTTTGCATAGTTGATATGGCAATGAATTAACGAATAATATAATTGAATTAAGGCATTTTTATCAAGAACGTTTCTTATTTTGTATAGTATGGCTTTACTCTTTGAAATTTTACTGCACAAGTTGGCAATGTGGCATTTCCATGTAAGATTTTCATCGATATATACAACTAAAAATCTTGTCACTAAAACTCTATTAATAACTATGTTATCGATAAATACAAAAGGTAAGTTGCTAGGCAACTGGTGCTTTTTACCATAAAGATGAAAAAGAGGAACTCCACATGAAATATTTAACAAACTAGATGATACGTTATCATCCGCATAAACAAATTGTTTTCGATTATTTAGGTAACTTTTTAGCCAAATTAATATTTTTCCAGTAATTCCGTACCACTCCAACTTTTTAAAAAGAATTTCGTGATCTATAGTATCAAAAGCTTTCGCCAAATCAATAAAAACAGCTAAAGTAGATTGAGAATTTTCAAATGAGTCAGATATATTTCTTGTAAATTGTAGAATGGCATGTTCAGTAGAATTATTTTTTTGGAATCCATATTGATTGAAAATTAAGGACAATAATGGCGAAAATCATTTTGTCTGCACTTTATAGCTACTGAAGCAGAAATAGCAGCTCAATTAAAACAAAAAGGTGTTATAGAACAATTTGCAGCTATAAAGACAAGAAAAAAAGCTTTCATTAGATTTTTTATAAAACTTGCAAAGTGTAACATATCAATTTCGCCAAAGTGTTGATTCTCTACCTCAAAACAGACTTATGGTATTAAGATATTTTTAATATTAAAATTAAGATAATAATTTCTCTTAGCCCTAAACTTATCGCTGCCCCAACCACTCAACCAACTTACTCAATGATGTAAAAAAATACTCACTTATAAAAACTGGTTTTTGTTTAATTAAATTAAAATTGTATTTAAAAATAAGATTTTGTTCTCATGAATTATTTTTGTCAAGAAAAGAAAAGGGACGGCGAGGCAAGCAGAGAGGGGACCCGTATTAAAATTTTGCAGGAAAGTCTATTTTTTATTGCTACGTTACTGCTCTATACTATACACCAACAAGGTAACAGAAACACACCAAATAGTAAACTTCACTTTATACATATTAAAATATATATCAACTAAAATTTAACATGATTTCCTCAACAATCATTATTTAATGGTATTATTCATTAATCAATTGCTATAATTTAATTCATTATGCTAACCATTAAGATAGTTAGAATTTTCAAGTATAAAATGTGTAGCAAATAAGAGGTTTAATTATTATATTAATGTTTTAGCACATTTGCTATTCTGATAACAATTCATAAATAATTATTAATGTCAGTTTTAAAATTACTTATTTTTTATCAGAACTGGATGTTCTTAAGGACTTC
>NC_061161.1:26096774-26239274 GCF_022113875.1 Hydra vulgaris | reverse complement strand
TATATATATATATATATATATATATATATATATATATATATATATATATATATATATATATATATATATATATATATATATATATATATATATATATATATACATATATATATATATATATATTTATATTAGTGATGTATCGATTAATTGGCAATCGGCCACTTTTTGTACAATCGGAATCAGTATCGGCATCGGCCTCCTATACCGATTTTCTAACCGATGTTATTCTAATATTTTTTATTATGCATTATGCGTTACTTGGAATTTTTTAGATAAATTTTTATTGTGTCTTTGTTTGCAGGCAAAAGCTTTAAAAGTAACCTATTTAAGCATTATTATCTATATTTTTTTAATTCTTTTTTACTCCGAACAAGGCTGCAAGTAACCACTATCAAGTTGGGAGTTGCTAGAAAAAAAGATTAGAGTTATAGATCAAGGAAATGGTTGACAGAAGAGTTAAAAAGTTGAAGGTTGTATTAGTCAAAAAACATGAAGATGGGACAAAGTTCCAAAGGGCTGAAGTGCTTCAAGTTGAAGTTAGGAATAAGCTAGACAAATAAAAATTTTTGGAGCATGAAGAGACAAATACAGTAAAAGAACTTTACGACAATGGGAAAGAAGCTCAAGTTTAGCAGATAGACTGGGTCTAACTCTGATTAATAAAAAACTTTAGGCTGCCCATTGAGAACAACATAAGGTAGCTTATGGAGAAGACCAGCATGCAAAACTTTATCAAGAGTTTTAGAATTTTTGAAAACAGGAATAACAGGAAACAGACGTCTGTTTACTATTATTAGAAACCATTGTAAGAAAGTGCTTATCAGTTACGCGGAAAACAAGACTGATAAGCACTTATTAAATTATTTTGAAAGTATAGATGAGAGCTTCCGGAGACCACAAGCTATAGAAGAGTCTAAGCAGGAAATCACTTTAGATACAGAAACTGTAGTGATATGAATGTCAAGCAATGGATCAACCTGTTTCTGAACCATGCAAGAGAGGAGGAATAACAGATTTAACAGATCATAGACACTCTTAAAGGTTCTCAAGAATTCTCTGGAGCCTAGAAAAGTGACCTGAGAATATTGGGCTTTAGCATTAGACAAACCCTTTCTTACAATGTTTTCTAATAATAGTAAACAGATGTCTGTTTTCTCGAAAATTGTTTTGCTGATAGATATAGAAGTAATGGTTATGATTGAAAATTGCGGCAGCTCAATGAGAAGAAAACCATTGAGAAGAGTGAGGCTTGATTTGATGAACAAGAAGTTACATAAAAAGTACATTTGTCAGCAGGAAAACAAAAGATTTCTACCCAAGAGCCATCACAAAAAAAATCATGGAAAGAGTCTCAGTCAGCTTTAAGGTAGTTGTAAGAGATACGTTGGTAGTGGATATTATCTCACTCTTCATCATCTGATGATGAAGAAGAATGAGATAATAGTTTTAGAGAGATCAAATCATGATCAGAAGTGCCTATGGGTGAATGTGGAGAAACTAAGCACTGACTAGGATCAGAAACAAGAAGTTGAGTAGAGAAAATAAATTTGGAGAGTTGGAAAGTTGAAAGTATTTGTGTTAGAGATTGAGAATATCAAAAGTTGTGGGCCTTAACATCTGCAGAGTAATGCAGTTCCAAGTCTACAGAGACCTGCAGATTTAGAAGCAAGCTATTCAGTGTGATGAGCATTGAAAGTCAATAACAACAACGATATTGCCTGAAGGATAAAGAGAAAGGGCTTGGTCAATTTGGTCAGAAATAACGTCGAAAAGAGTGCAGTCTGAAAAAAAGATAAAAGAGAGTGAAATAGAACAAAGAGAAAGAAAAAAAAAATTACTTAGAAGACCATGATTATTAATGAATGATAGATTTAGAGAACTTGGTGATGACAATGGATTTTTTTTTTTGATAGTCCCTGACACTTCACTCACTTTTCAAATTAGTCAAAGAACTTGACTTAAAAAGATAGTATTCAGTACACTATTTAATAGTCTAAGCAATGAACTTATCACTATTAATAAACCCTAAGCTGTAACAAAGGGCTCCAAATACGGCTTCAACATCGCACAACAAAAGTACAAACATGGACATCCATGCGCAACATGGCACTGTTAGTTCTCTGATATTTTACAGCTGTAAAATATCAGAGAACTAACACTTTTTTAGGCTCCAGAGAATTCTTGAGAACAAGAGACACAAGTAAAACCTATGCAATGAGTCAAAAAGATTCAGCATTCAACATCCTAAACTGGAAACAATGTAAATACATTGTTTCCAGTATATAATATTTTAAATACATCTATCCAGCCTAATAAATGAAGAAGGGGTAAAAAGCTGGTCAACAGATAGAATTTGTTTACCTTCTTTGTTTAAGTTCTTTGAGTATCAATACATGTTCAGATACAGACAAACACACACATATTGGGTGTCTGTTGCACCCATTTTCGCACCCTTTTACATATATAAGTTTTATTTTGAGAAGTGAAACTGCACAATAGTGATTGACCGAAATTCTGTTTCGGTTTCTGCCAAAATTTTAATTTGAATCAATTCTGAAGTTTTGGTTTCAGTACTTTTTATAAATTAAGTAAAAAGCAAAATTTAAGTCAAAAAACATATCGATAACCGAAAAATTTGTAAGATTTTAAATTTTTATCTAATTTAGAAAAAAAAATTATTTTTGAGAATTTTCAAAAAATATTTTGAGAATTTTCACAAGATACCTTGAAAAAATCTTGTTTTGCAGAGAAAATCAACCATTTGTTAACTTTTGCTATTAACTTATATCGCCAACTTATGTATTAAATCTCGATTTGTGATACATGTGTAATCAATTCTAACATAATACGAGTATTAAAAAACAACAAATATAAAATTGCATTTTTCTATAAATTTTTCTAATGAAATTCATTTTGACTAGCTGAAATGTCGGTATCGGTTTCGGTAAAATATTTGCTGAATATAATATGTTGGTTTTGGAACTGAACTAGAGTACCCGAAATTTTGGGTTATTTTGGTTTCGGCTTTTTTTTTGTTTTGGTCAGTCACTACAGCACAAGCCATAAAGATGTACATATTACCCCTACTTAGTAAATATTAAATTCAGGGACGCCTAAATTTAATATAATAGCTTTATATATTGCTCCATGGTGATGTCATACCAAAATAGGAAGCTGCAGGGGCTTCAGTACATACATTGACTGAGGGTTTGGACAGGTATTAGTATAAGAAGTACTATTGTTACGCAAAAAAAAGATTTTTTTTTTCATCTTTTTCTGAAAAAAGTCAGGGTTGGTAAAAAACCTCCAAAATGTCCTTTTTTCACAACAGTTAATTCTGTTTTTAGCTTTTATAAATCTTACATTATAAATAAATTGCCCCTTTTTGTGTGTAAATATACTCATACAAACTATATACAATATTTTATGTACAACATATAGACACTAAAATAAATGAAAAATACATTCCTGTTTTATATTTTGTAAATGAGAAATAAATTATTTGGGTATATTATCTCTCAATAATTAATTCTATAGCAGTCCCTACAATAATATCCAAATTAAAAGAAGTTTGTCAGTAATTATACTTGCTGACTTTTTAAAGTTAAGGCATTATGTTAGGCAATTGTTAAATTTTTAAAATAATTTAGTAATGTATTTTTATGTATTATATATATATATATATATATATATATATATATATATATATATATATATATATATATATATATATATATATATGTATGTATATATATATATATATATATATATATATATATATATATATATATATATATATATATATATATATATATATATATATATATATATATATATATATTACTTACAGAGGTATCTATCATGACCCACAAAATTCCTAATGATTCATGCAGTGAAAAAGATGGTGTTTCATGTGAAAGACTTGCAAAACTCAATATATCATGCAAGCATTGTATTGTGAAGGAAATTGCAAAGAATGAAAGTACACCCCTTAAATGTAAATGTGGCCATATGATTGAAACAAAAACAAAGTCATCAAAAATTTCTATGAGCTATTCAAAACTAAAAAGGAGTAAACAAAGGAGCAGAAAAAGCTTAGATAAAAAGAACCGTCAGTTGTTAGCAAAATCAAATGATTCAACACTTCCTCCTGAGCAAGGTTCTTGGTTGCTAAGATTGTTTGAATCCAAACTTTTTAATATGTCTATAGCTATTTCTTACATGTTTAACTCAAAAGAAGAAGGAGTGCTAGCATATCTTGGAAATAAACTTTTTGTAAGTCTTGTTATTATTATTTTCTTTTTACAATTTAGTAATTGTAATGTTTTAAGTTGTGGTATCTTTTCAATAATCAAAAAATTATATATATTTTAGCGTTTTTCCTAGAATGTTTGTATTGCATTTTATGTAATTATGGTTATTCTTCTTGTATTGGCCATGTTATATGAACATTTTTTTAAAGACTTCTTAAAAAGTTTTTATTTGCATGTATTTTTATTTTTTGTTACTGAGAAATATATTTTTGTTTAATCTTTGTAAACCATTTTATTACTTTCAGGTTTTCTTCTGGTGTTCACTAAAATTTTTTTCATCTATCATTCATCGAAGTTCTTTTGATATTCACTAAAATTTTGTTTTGACTCTAAAGTAAAGCTTTTTTTTCAATCTCTTTAATTTATAACATCAGATGAAAATTCTTTCACTTGAATCTTTGTCAGTGAGTCTTAAACTTTGAATGCATTGTTTCTGTTTGATATTTCACTGTCAACATTTTGCAAAAGTTTTTGACATTTATTTCCAGCAAATTGGACCCCATAGATCAGTTAATGTACAACAAAGCTAGTGATTGTGGAATGATTCTCAAAATAAGTTTTAAATCCTCAATAAAAAATATGAACAAGTTGTGTTATCAAAGTCATTAGCCATTTTGAATTTAGAACAAGCTATTTTTAGTAAAAAAATGCTTTAAAACTCATTCCTAAAGAATCCAGTTTTTAGTTTAACATTTATCAAACTTTGTGTTATAAAAGATTCACTTTTTACTTTGTAAGCAATGCACAGGTTTTCTTTTTAAGATAAATCTAAGATAATCTAATTTTTAAGATAATCTAATAATTAAGAATAATCTAGTTTATTTCTACTATAATTTCTTTAAAAAATAGTTCACAGTATTTAATATATTTTATTTTATATTGTATTTCCAATTTAGTGTATTTTAGTATAGAATTCCAACAATTTCAAAGGTAAGTGCTTAAGTACTGATCTACTTATGCACTACTTAAGCAATTACCTTCAAAGGTAAGTGCTTAAGTAGTGCATATATTTCTTAAATAGTACATATATTTCTTAAGTAGTACATATATTTCTTAAGTAGTACATATATTTCTTAAGTAGTACATATATAGTACTATATTTCAAAAGAAGTGCTTAAGTAATACATATTTAGAAAAGTCAAAATATTATAATTGTAAACATATTTCAGGCGCAAAAAAAGTTAATTTTAAATTAAAACTAAAATTAAATTAAATTAAAATTTCTTATTTAGTGTATTTTAGTATAAAATTCTAACAATTTCAAAGGTGCTTAAGTAGTACATATAATTTTTTAAGTAGTACATATATAGTAATGATATATCGATAGCACTTTTTTGGCCGATGCCGATGAATGGGAAAAGGCCGATATCGATGCTGATACTGATGAATTAACTAACTGTTAAAATTTGAAAATATAAAGCCATACAACTTTAAATTTTGTGATCCTTTTCATGGAATCAGTACTGGTAAACAAATACTTGGACCCAAATTAGAGCCAAACCATTATTTTAAAAGATATTAGAAAAACTCAGTTAATAAACATACATTTTTTAGTTTTTTTAACTATGAAAAGAAAACTTTCAAAAAAATAAATACAGTTTTAGAGGAATGCTTTTTATTTTATTTTTAAAAAGAAAATGGTACTATTATAAGCAGTTTGCTTAGAATTTTTTATTCATTTATTAGTAATTTAGATATCTAAACTACAGTCATATGTTATTTTAATTTTATTTTGTGATGTTCGATTGCCACCATATCTCTGGTTGTAACGTGCTTAACTTGTTTCTCCGCGCAGCAGCCTTGTTCGTCAAGGTTTGTGTTTCAGAGTTATAAAGTTGAGAGAGATTATATAGATTATTCTCTTTATCGTGCTCGCCATTTTCTCTCTCCTGACTCCATTCTCTACCTCTACAAATTTCTTATTCGTCCCTGTTATGAATACTGTTGTCATATTTGGGCTGGTTTATTTAATAATGCTCTTTTTCTTCTAGACTGCTCAAAGGAGCTTTCATTTCTAGTTTCAACTACCAAAACTCATTCTTCAAAGTTAATAACTCTGAGGAAAGTATATATCAGTTTATATATTTAGTTTTATTTTAATTGTAAAAAAAAATATCTTGAAATTATTTTGCAAAAAACAGCTCAATTATAAGTTAATTAAAACCTATGACTTGTGATTAGTCGTGGCACTAAAAAAAAAAAATTAAAAATATTCAATTTTAAACATTTTAGACTGATTTGTTGAAAAATTTGTTGAAAAAAACAAACAAACAAAACAAGTAAATGTAAAGATTAATAAAGTAAACAAAAGTAAAACAAACATTATAAAACTAACCTATAATACTTTAAATGTCAACACCAGAAGATAACAAGGTTCACCAGACAATAGTTAGGTTTACGCAAAACAAAATTGTGTATCTAACATAAAATTATATAAAAACAATAAGAGATAACTTATCGATAAGAGAATAATAACAACACTTATTTGTATTTAAAATAAGCTCATTGTCAGCTTATTTAAATTCAAACAACCTGTTAATTCAAGATTTCAATACATTATCTACAAAGTAGAGAATGTTTTATTACTTACATCTTAAAAATATAAACTATATAATTCTAAAAACAGATTTAAAAAAATACAAACTTTTTATAAATAAACATATACTATAATTATACTAATTATGATAATGATATTAGACAGATTTAGAAGTTTTATAAAAATTATACAGATTAAAAGTTTAACAGAATAGAAATACAGGTGTAATAACCTAACCGTGTGCACATTGACTAGATGTTGGTCATTTTTAGGTTTGAATATCTCAGCTGGTTCATAAAATATTAAACAGAGTATAATACTATTTTTAATAGTTTTTTCAATTCTGACATTGTTAGTAGTAAAAAAGGGTAGTGATAAAATAGCCGTAAACCCCCATGTTATCTTATGACCTTAATATTAAATACTTTTAAAACTTCCTTTTATTTATTATAAAAAATTTTAATAAAGTGTTATATTTTAAATATAAAATTAGGATTTTCAATTGTTTTAATAAAAAACATATTTTCTAAGACTCCGATTCTGCTTATAAACTAGTTAAGGTTGGTATGTAGGAAGCTCAAATCCTCAGTTTTTTTTTTAACTTTTTTAATTTTTTAAAATGTAAATCAAAACAATTCTATATAAGTTACCGCTTTTCCTAACGCAAACTCAACTTGTAAAAAATTTGGAAAGTAAAACTGGATACCTTAAAATAAACTTTAACATTTACATATTTTTAAATTTACATTAGTTAGATATAACTACATTTTCATACAAATTAAGTGCTGATTTTTTTTCAGCACTTAATTTATAAGTTTTGAATATTAAAATTCAAGCTTATTCTTCTAATTTTAGATTTTTATTTATTGAACATTTCAAAGATTCTGGGTAGAATCATATATTTTACAAAATCACATTACATTCAATTAGTTTATCTAAGCATATTCCTCTAAATCATGTAAGCATATTCTTAATTCAAAAAGATATTCTTTTAATTCATCTAAAGATATTCTTTTAATTTATCTAAAGATATTCTTTTAATTCATCTAAAGATATTCTTCTAATTCATCTAAAGATATTCTTCTAATTCATCTAAAGATATTCTTTTAATTCATCTAGTTTTTAAACTTAACAAAGCATTTAAAATTACCCAACAATTGTTATTAAACTTTATTAAAATTTACCAACATCACATAATATATTTGATTGTGGGTAGTTGTTTGAATTTCTTACCCAAATTTAATATAAATAAAATTCATATAATATAAAGTTTTAAAATAATTTTTTGTTTGTTATATGTACTATTACTTTAAAAAAGTACTTTTGTGAGAAAATTTTCATTTAGAATTTTGACGACCATGAGGTTGATGTGTACTTAGCAGAACTTATGTAAGATTATTTTAATTAAAAAAATCAGTTATATAAAAGGCCATGTCTGCTTTGTTACATATATTTTATATATATAAAAGACCATGTCTGGTCTTTTATATACAAAAGATAATGTATGGTCTTTTAATCAACTAATGTTTTAGAAATAATTTTTATTTATTTTAGACATATGTATCTTCATATGGAAGAAATAAGTCAAGTGCTTCATCCATATTTGTCTTTGCGAGCCAAAAATCACACTTTGTTTAGTTTACGCACAGCTTGGTTACTGCAGTCAGAACTGGATAGTGGAGAATTAAGTCAAGAAGAGGAAAAAAGAGGTAATCGACTGTATCAAGTAATCACAGAAGAACAAACAAAAGTTCAAAGGTATTCAAACTAATTAAAACATTTTAAATATGCTTGCAGTGTTTTTTACATACATTTATACATACATGCATACATACATACATGCATACATACATACATACATACATACATACATACATACATACATACATACATACATACATACATACACACATACACACTTTGTTATTAGATTTTGTTGCGTAATGGAAAAGTGTAACACAAGTACATCAGTTACATATTTTAAAGTACCACATAGTAATTAAATTAAATTTGAAACCACATTTAAAATCATTTAAAGTCTTTGTAAATTATTAATAAAATACCAAATACGGTCGACACTGTCAAAAATGGTCTAGAATAGCCCCTGATATATATATATATATATATATATATATATATATATATATATATATATATATATATATATATATATATATATATATATATATATATATATATATATATATATATATATATATATATATATATATATATATATATATATATATATATAAATACATACATACATAATTACATACATACATACATACATACATACATACATACATACATACATACATACATACATACATACATATAATGAAGTATTGTTTTTGATGGGTGGAATATCTTTAAAATAAGATAAACATTTTTATTATGAAGTAAAAGTGTCAATAATATAAATAATATGAAGTACTGAGAGGTTATGGTTTGAATAATCCTATTGAAAACTTATTAAAAAAAAAAAGAAAGCAATAAATATAAATTTATTTTATACTGTTAAAATCACTCCTTTTTTTTTTCCAATGCATTTTTGAAACATTTTTAATTTACTTAAATTGTACTTACACCACTGTCCATAATTATTTGAATAAACTTATTTTAAAAATACTTTAATTTTTTTTTTTTTTTTGTTGCACTTTTAGTTAATTTTTTATTCATAAAAGTATTTTGATTAAAATGTTTTGATAAAAATCGTAAAAATAATAAAATTGCTTAAGTGTACAAAGCTACATAAAAAATGGATCATCAATGACTGTAAATGTAGACCAATGTGTTGAAATAAATTATAAATCTTTGGTTTCAGGAGAAGATTGTTAGTCCGAAAAAAATCGTTGAACATATTGTAAAGCAGTATGTATTATTGAGTGTGAAATGCCACAGTTGACATTATTATAATAGAAGGAATGATGAAAAAAGTAGTTTATTAGGCCATATTTAAAAAGTCATTTTGTTCCTTTTGAAAGTTGGACTAATGGGAAGCCATTTATTTTTTAGAAGAAAAAAAACCTAAAGGTTAAATTCAAACCATAATCTTAAAAACATCGTATAAATTAGTTGACCGAGTTAGAGAATGATCAAATATTGTATAAAATGGCCTCCCCAATCACCAGACCTCTACAGGACCTTTATGAAATAAATTAATAGTAATGTCTAAAACAAATGGCTAGTTATGCAAAAACTGTGGAAAAGTTTTATTAGTGAGTGGCATAAAATGGACTTCAACAAACTTGAGTCATTATGTAGAATGCTAAGAATATCTTTAGCAGTTATTGTTGCTAGGTGGGATTAAAAAGACAATTAAATTATAAAATTATCTAATGGAACTTTATATTAATTTTTATGTAAGCTTAATACTAGGAAAATAACATATAATTCAGTCAGATTTTGCCTTCAATTTTTCTCCCAATAGTAATTAAAACTTTGATATCTTATATTGAAAAGTATAACCATTCAAATAATTATGAATGGTAGTGTATGGAGTTAAGAAATACTAGAAAATAGCATTGAAAGATACATTGAAAAGAGATTTTTATTCATAGGTTTGCAATTTTATTGTGAGTGCATTTTACAGTTAGATGAACATTAGATCTCTTTAACATTTTAAATTTATGTTATGTCTCAATCAATTACATTTGGTAATAAGATTACATTCTCTAGTTTTTAATTAAATATTAAGTAAATAAACTTGATAATGTGGTAAAAAATTTTTTATTATTGCCATGCTGATAATTATCATCTTTGATTTTGTTTTTATTGTAAAATAGCTTTGTCTCAATTGGTTACTTTGTCACAAAAAAAAAAGTTTTGATTTGCAACATTGTCTTAATTGTTTTTAAAGAAAACTTTTTAAATTACAATAGTTTTGATAAGAGCATTAATGCATATATAGTATTGTTAGTAAATATCAAATACATCAATTACACTGAAATCTAATTAGATTTATAAATTAGAATCAAATGTATTCATTAGTTATAACCAACTAATTTATAATTGCATATTCTAATATGCAATGCAAAATTTGTCAGCTATCTATATGCTGTCTTTCTAACTTGACTACTGTCTGTCACTTCAATATTCTTCATTCTTCTTAAACTGACTTACTTTTGGCCTGTCGAAGGGGCTTATGATGCTCTATAGTGAGCTGAACTTGTCTTCACCTTTGTATATGGCCTTTATATGGCAATTAGCCAGAGGAAGATAAACTACAATACCATATTGTTAATAAATAATATTTTTGTAAAAAAGTAAATGAAATCTTTTTTAAGAGAAAATATTAATATCAAAACACAATTCAGAAGATGATTGTTTAAAAGCTGCAGAACTAGTAATATTCCTATTAGGCAAAGAGGAACTCAAGAAATGGAATATACTGTGGCTAATTAGTGAGTTACATTATTTAGCAATTTGTTTGTCAAAACATTTGTAATTTAAAATATTATTTAAAAACTGTTAGTTATTATTGTTTACTTTTATTGTAAAATAGATTCGTCTTAATTAGTTAATTGATTACTTAATTCACAAAGTTTTGTCTCAATTGGTTTTTTTTTAAACGTATAAAAGTGCAACTTTTAAGTGTAAACTGAGTTGTAACGCAATGTTATTAATTTGAGACATATTTTAACTAGGTTTCATATCTAGATTTTGTTACTTTAAATTATGTTTTTTTTTTTTGTCAGTAATACATATATATATATATATATATATATATATATATATATATATATATATATATATATATATATATATATATATATATATATATATATATATATATATATATATATATATATATATATTAAAATTACAGATATTAAGTAAACCTTTTTTAGACCTGAAGTTATTACAACTACACCTATTAAAATACACAAACGTTCAAAATCAGATGCAGTTATTGGCACTCTAGCAGACCGATCTACATTTTTTCAATATCCAGCTGTAAGTCATTCAACAGATAGTATTGGTAAAGAAACACTTAAACTGGGACTCGCTTTTGGTAAATGTCCTCAGCATCTTCTTTCGACTTCACTAAAACCTAGTTATATGAGAATCAATTCTTATAATTCACCAGAGCCTAAACCTCAACAGGATCTTAGTCAGTGTTGTTGCTGGCAGGTACTTAGTTGTGTTTTTAAAAATGTTGTCATTTTAATTGCATATATATATTCTTTCTCATTTTTGTTTCAATAAAACTAAAAAAAAATCTAAAACTTAAAAAAATTAACAACGTAAACATTGTTAATTTTTTCGAGTTTTAGTTACTTTTGATTTCGTATATTTTTAAAGGTACCTGAATATGTAGCTGAACGAGAATTCATTGGTGCTTTGCAATCTATTGGTCATCATTTGAGGTTATACCCTACAAAACAGCAAAGAGGTTAAAATTATTATATAATGAATTTTATTATTTTATAAGCATTTATTTTTCCCTTCCATTATTTTATCATTTTTTAAACAGTTCAAAGATTGTGTGCTGAACTATCACTTTTAAATTTGAATTTGCCAGCCAAAGTGTTTGTGCCGTTTGATGGTATTTTTCCGCATCATGTTGTAAGGATTCCCCACAATGCAGCAGTTGTTTTAAATTCAAAAGATAAGGTTACCATTTTTTTTTAAATAGTATATACTAAACAGGTATAATCTAGTGATTATTTAATTAGTCTTATGACAATTTTGATTAATAATTTAATTAAGATGAATTAATAAATAAAATTAAATTTGACAACATTGATTAATAATTTAAAATAAATAAATTTGAAATGAAGAAACTATAATGTAACTATTTGAAATAAAGAAACTATTGTGCAACTATTTTCTTCTTTTTCGACTTTATTCTTTTAATTACATTTAAAACTTCTACTTTGCTATAGGTAAAATTATTATTTTCTTTTTAGGCACCATATATTATTTATATTGAAGTACTTGCAAAAGATCTTGATGAAGACCTTCAAATTCAAGCTCAATGCCATGAAAAGTTGTTAGCTGATCATTATAGATTAAATGCACTTAATGAACAACAATATCCTAGGTTAGTTCAATTTTTCCAATGCGCTATGAATAATGTTTATTAGGCTGGGGTGAAAATAAAAGTTTAGTCTATCAATGAACATTTTGTTGTGTCTACCTATAAATGAACAAAAAGTAATAAAAATATTATTATGAGACATAGGTAACTGACCCATTTTTACCCTTAAACATCAGACAGGTTCCTAATTATAGAAAATTTCAAAAATAATAATTTTGGAAATTTTTATAAAAATTTTGGTTCTTTTGAAACTTAACATGACATACTTTTGAATAAATTTTTTTTCTATAATATTAGGGATCTGTCTGATGTTTAAAGATCAAAATGGGGCACTTCCTGCAAATCATTTTTATTTTTTACAACTGCTTCTGGTTTCATACATGGATTGGCAAATAAGTATGGTTTATTGTGATGAAATTCACTCTTTTGTTTGTTTTCACCCCAACCTAATGTTCCCAGCCTAATGTTCATAGTGTTGCTGAGATAATGACATTTATGATATCTGTAGAATCTGTGAATAATTTTAAGATTGATCTTTGTGGTGATATTTGTGTTTGATGACAAGATCATAATGTTATTGAATGATGCTGAATTCATAATTTTTTTTGGTAATGGTCAAAAGTTATAATATTTTTAGTATTGATGAGTGTAATTTATAAAAAGATTTATTTCTCTTCCAGTTCAGATATGGATGGTTTAGATCTGCATCTAAGTAATGTTTCACCTGAAAGTAGTGAATCTGATGGAACCGTAAGTAATGTTTCACCTAAAAATAGTGAATCTGATGGAACCATATGCTTTTTTTTTTTCTCTATACTTATTATATGAAAAAATATTATATGAAAACAGAAAAAAAAACTTTTAAAGTTCTAAAATACTTATATCAGTTTGTCGCAATGAAAATTCTGTTTATATATGTAAACATTTCTGTTTTAATTTTATCTGTTTTTATTTAGTTATTTTGAAATTTTTTAGTTTTTACCTTTATCTTTTCAAAAATATTTTCAAACAATATATTTTATACAGAATGGAGTGGAAGATGATTTTAGTATTGAATCTCAATCTACAACAACAGGAAGTAGTGAAATGCAATTAGAAGGAGATTGTGACTTACTGGAAAAAGTAATTTAAAGTACTTCATTGTAATACTTATAAAAAAATATTTTTTAAATGCTTGCACCATATGTTCTCAAATAATAAATATATTTTAATAACTCATAAATATTAGTAATAATATATTAATATATTTTATATTAGTATAATATGTAATAATAGCATATTACTGCTAATGTATTAATTTACCTTACTTTGGCATATAAAATTACCAAATGATTAAAAACAAGCAGTGAATGCTTGAGGAAAGAATGAAGTACACTTATTACAAGGAATTATTATTTTTGGTATATTTATATATATATATATATATATATATATATATATATATATATATATATATATATATATATATATATATATATATATATATATATATATATATATATGTATATATATATATATATATATATATATGTATATATATATATATATATATATATGTGTGTGTGTATATATATATGTATGTAAAGTTGTTTGATTCTATTTGCATAGAATGTTGCCCATACTTTTAATCAACTGCATACAAGCAGTATTTTGTCAAAATTGCTGTATAATTAGCAACTGAATGTCAACTTCATACCAAAACAAGTAAATAAACTCTGCTTTCACGCTGCTTGAATTACATTTTTCAACCAATAATAAAATGTAGTTTATTTTATTCAGAGGTTTATTTTGATTCTATTCTTACTAGCAAATCACTTGAGTTTAGTTTTGAATCCACTTTAAGTTCGAGTTTAGAATCCACTTTAATCACTTTAGTTACAATATATTGCAGTAACTAATAATATTCTTATTTTGTTTAAATGACACAATATGTCATATAAAAATATTACTAAGCTGTTTATATTTTCATATAAACAGTAGTTTAGCAATATCCTACAATAATGGATAATCTAATCTCATTTGATGATGAACATCTTTCGACCTGCCAAAGAAGAGAAGAGGTAGAGGATTGAAGTGATGTGCAGTAAAAATGAGAAGACTCATTTTTTTGTAGTCATAATTTAAAGGTAAAAAATATCATAATAGTAGTCATATTGTGGCAATTATCATAATTTAAATAACTATCATAATCATCAATGTAAGTAACCGGCATCAGGGAAATAAGAATTGTCAAATCAACTAACTAAGAATTGTCAGCAAGTAAAATTAAGGAACAGAAGGAACTAGAAGTCCAGCAAGAAATCAACAATCGCAAAGCTGATGCAACTATGTTAGTAAAAGAGCAGAAAAAGCCATGTGAAAGATGATGCAACTTATTTAGCAATAGTCATGGATTTCTACAAGAATCTTCTTTGTCTGAACATCTCAAGCAATGATAGGCACTAAAAAAAAAAGCTATTATTTTATGTCTTTATTATTCCTGTCCTCTCTACATCAGCCACTTATTTTTACTCATGCGATGAGATGCGACTGGATATTTTATAGTAACAGTTACTATGGTAACATCCAGACATGTATCATTAAGAAGAGGTAGCTAAGAATTGTATTCATCAGTATAATGAGCTTCAACCATTGTATAATGGAGCATTGGCAATACACAGCACGAAAGTTTTATTTCTGAAGCTGTAAATCTGCAGATTATTTTACAGTAATTATGCTACCCAAAAATAACAATTTTGTGTGTTAAGGTCATCATCGTATTGCAGATTTTCAAAGTTTGTCTTTTGAATAACTAAAAATAGATTGGCTTTTACTATTAATTTGCTTAAAATCTAATCATATGTTTGGCCTGGATATAGTATATACTTACACCTATATGTCCTTTCTCCATCTCTCATCTCTATCTATCATAAGGATTCTTTTTATGATTTTCTTTGTGTTGGTGCTTGGCCTAATGTCTTTTGTCTCTCAGCCTAAATTGTAACTCATTTATATTCTTTTAGATTCAGGCAGGCAATGAAACTTTTATTTCTTTTCGTTAGTTTAAAGTCAAGCTTCACTTTACCACACACTTTACCTCACTTTACCACACACTTTTCTCTTTCTTGTCCACCTGCTTTTTCTAATAGTAATCTTTTTTTTTCTTTAATTTTCATCCTTTTTCACAAGAACAACTCTCTTAAGAGATATTTACAAAAAACTATTCCTCTAAGTTATTTTTTGAATCAATGACCACACTCTTTTTTACAAAAATGAATTTTACTGTCTTGATTGTGAAGAATTGAATAAATATCAGTTTTGGTTTCTATAACAAAAATCAATTTTCTTAATTCTTTTTCTTTAAACATTCAAACTAGATTTTTTATTATTTTTATTTTACTTCACCTCCTCAAGGCCGAGAAGGCCACTACAGACGAGGAGGCTACTTATTTTGTGGCTATAACCCTCTCTCAACTCTATAACTCCGAAACACAAACCTTGACGAACAAGGCTGCTGCGCAGAGAAACGAGTTGAGCGTGGTACTACCAGGGACGTGGTGGGGATCAAACTCGGAACCACTCGTTTATGAAGCGCTCTACCACTACACCACTACCGCATAATAATAAAAGATGAAGTTTAAAAAAACTTTCCTTATAATAATCATTACAAGCTTCTTATTCTACTTATTGAATTACACAGAAGTGGTGAAGCCCTTGATATATCAAAAACTTTTGATAAACCCTGGTGTACTGGTCTTCTACATAAGCTTACATCATATGGTTTATCTGGGAAAAATATTTAAGAGCTAGAACCTCATGGTTGTCTAGTGGCATATGACAACTTGTTTTTTCAAAGGGCGACTTATGTTTTGAAAAAAAGTCTAGCTGTAGCTGGGCCGCATAACCGAACAGTTTGTTGCTTACTAAAGTGTTTATTAATAAAAATTTTGAAGATTTTATTGCTTGTTATTATTTAAAAGAAACCTTAAAAAAATCAGTTAAAGTACACTACTGTGTGTGTACTACTGTGTACGCTATGTTTAAAGTATGTTTAATAATGTGCAAAGTTATACAATACAGTACATTTTATAAATTTACTATTCATAATAAAAAAAAACCAACTTTAATTAGACATGAATGTGACTTAAAATATTTCAAAATGCAAGTATGCTAACATATTCAGTCGCTCGCAGGGTGACCAGGAAAAAAACTGAAGGTTCCATCTTTGAAGTTATATTATCATCATAATAATCTGGCCTCAAAAGCGGCTTAATTTGCTGGTGACACACCTTTATAATGATCCCACCCACGTCCCTGGTATTACCGCACTTAACTTGTTTTTGCGCAGCTGCTTTGATCGTCAAGGTTTGTGTTTTGGAGTTATAGAGTTGAGAGAGGGTTGTAACCACAACTAAAAGTAGCCTCCTCGACTGCAGTGGTCTTTATGACTTTGGGAAGGTGAATTAAAATTTATTAATATTTATATATACTTCAGTCTTTACAAAAAGTTATTAGCTTTTGATTGTTTAAGGCAGATTATTTCGAATGTGAACTTACTTCTGTGACACCTTGGGGCTTGTAGTGGCAAGTTATTGTAAACCTAAACAAAATTCAACTGATAATTATTTCAGTGTTGTTGATATTGATGGTAAAACTTTTACTGAATCTTTTTTTTACTATGATTTTTAAATAATGATTTTTTATTGAAATCATATACAATCCATTTTAATGGGGCACTTCCCCATTGTTGTCCACCTTTTTCACTTTTCTACGCATTCTACTATAATCATTGTTCAAGCAAGTTTTTAAAACAACCTTTTATGTTTGCATATCTGTCAAATTTTTTCTGTTAGCTTATAGGAATAAAATACAAAAAATTGATGCATTTAAAATGTTTTTATGAAATGCATTACAAAGAATACTTGATGTGAAATATGTGTACCTTATACCATGGCCCTTATTTTCTTTTTTTTTGCTGGAATGTTTTTCCCACAAAATATTTTTTTGAAAATATTTTTTTTTTGACAGAAATAATAAGGAAGTTATTAATTAACTCCTGTAATTAAAACAATTACAATTGACCTGATTACATTCAACCAAACAAGACAGTTTTCTAATAGGTACTAAATTTGTATTTGTCAAAAGTTTTTTATCAACAGATTGTTTAAAAATGTTATTTTAAAAAAGAAGTTATATTGACAGTGTACCATAAGCTATTTTTAATGCACTTGGCCTGTTTATTCCATTAGAACTAAAAACCAAAAATTAGGATCTATAAAAATATTTCTATATCGGAAAAATTTGGGTATTGATTGACTATCAAGAGATTCTTTTGATCTAATCTTATTTTAAAGTTTTTTCTTTTGAGCTCCAGATTTATGTTTGTAATTTGAGTTTGACATGGTGGTTGAATAACTTGACAGTCTAAAAAAATAATTTTCCTTTCGAGACATCATTTAAATCCTGAGCAACAAATGTATTTTTTAAAGAAGCACAAGTTTAGCTTTGGAACATCAGAATGTCTGAACTCAAAGAATTTCAGAAACTATTTTCCTTTTTCAGTTTATTGATTTGATAACAAAGTTCAACTAATGTAAAATGATTAACCTGAAAGATTATGAACCAAATTATGGCAACCAATCCATTAACGAAGAAAAAACTATTTAATGAGAAAAATGTAGAAATTAGTTAACACAACGGTTCGCATATTAGTTTAAAGACCATAGTGCTCTAAAGTGCAAATATAAGTGTTAGGCTACTTGTTAACGTTTTGGACTAATAACTTATATTACATAATGAAGATGAGTTTAAAATCGTTCAAAGAAATTTAGCGTAAAAAAACGGCAATATATATGAAATAAGTAAAAAAACAAGAAGGTTACCTGAATTGTTGAAATGTCTGTTTGTTTTCAACTTTTTAATTTTAGACAATGTTTTTGGTTCAAAAGTTTTTCTTTTCTTTTAACATTTATTTTTAATTCAAAACAATATTTTACTTGGATTTACTATTTTTCCGGTTACCAGGCTCCAGTGTTACAGTACCGCCATTCCCCTCCCTTCCACCCACCTTGTGGGGGCCATGCCTTATACTATATATACACATAGAATACAAATTACTTTATGTCTTATGCGTATATAATACAAACTACCTTATACCTTATACATATAGATTACAAATTACTTTATATCTTATACATATAGAATATATATTCATTATATGTTGTTTAATGTTCAGAAATAAGATTTTTTTTATCAACTATTAATTCAGTAGCAAATAAATTTTTGATAAATATTTATTAATAGTTATTAATTTGGAATGTTAATAGACATTAAAAAATATTGAATCAGTTGAATGTTTGCAACACAATATTTTTTTTTAGGATATTTATATTTCCGCAATCGATGTTAGAAAACGCCTCACTGAATCACTAAGTGCTCCAAAAGCTCTTTTTATGGTTCGCGATCCTGATGACCCTTCTGGTAAGCTTTATTAAAAATAGTCCTTATAGTAAGCATCTTAATTGTCTTATTTTTTGTAAATAATTCAAAAACTTTATCTTAGCACCTTAAAAATATTTCGTTATATTAAGTACTTTAAAAATCTTACCTAATAGTAAACACCTTAAAACCTTACATTCTAGTAAGTACCTTTCTGTAAGTTCTTTAAAATCTTGTAAACTAAATAATAATTTTAAATATTTTAAGATAAAATGCTAAATGTTTTTAAAAATCTTTGTATAGCTGCTGCTTTAAAAGAGCCTTGGCTTGAAAAGGTTAATCGAATACGACAGACTTCTTCATATGGTCATCTACCTAACTGGAGACTTATACCAGTCATTGTTAAAACCGGTGATGATTTGCGTCAAGAATGTTTAGCCTATCAGTTATTAACACAGTTTCAAGTAAGCAAAAATAATAGCTATATATATATATATATATATATATATATATATATATATCGTAAAATCACAAAAATCGCCTAAGTTCGATCACCATGTAACTTAGGTCATTTAGGAAAAAGTAATTAAAAAAGCATGCAAAACTCACATTTTAAATAATAAAATGCAAAACTCACATTTTTCTCAAATAATATTTGTAATTAGTTCGTAAATATGAGTTTATTAAAAAAAAAGTATTTATATGCAATCTGCTGAAATAATTCTTTAGCAAAACAACAATTTTGAAAAATACATACCATTAAAATCTAAAATAAGCAAATTATTAAAATTAATGATCAAATTTAAATTTTACTGTTATTAAGAATCACCAAATTAATTATAATTACAAAAATAAAATTATTAATTTTTAAAAATGAACTAATTTTTTTATAAAAGTTAGTGAAATTTTGAAATACTCTAACTTCGATCATTCATAGATAAACAACGAAGGAGACAATTAGCAGTAATATTGTGAAATGTTAATAAGTGTTGTGAATGTAAAGTTTACCGGTAACTTTACCTGTAAATATACCAGTAAATTTTGACATTTTTATAATGGATACACACCATGGTATTTTACTTGAATAAAAAGTTTGTTCATATGTTAAAAATTAATAGACAGTTCTTTGAGTTTATCTCCAAAAAAATATCACGCTTATGACATTTTTTTGGAGATTAAATTACAGCTAAACAACAATTATGGATGCATTGCAACATGTGCAAGAAACATAAAAAGCTCATATAAAGCAAAGTAGTGTTTTTTTGTTAATTGAAAAAACCTTTTTAAAAATATATATTTTTAACTTTATTAACCAGTGGCGTAGCAAATTTGATAATGGCCAAAGTAATAAAATAGTTGACTAATTACAATAAAAAACAAAAATAGTACTACTTATATTTAAAAAGACCTTTTTTATGTGCTGCTTCTTCTTTTCTTTGACGCTCCAAAAGACTTTTTTTGAGCCTGTGGTGACGCTCTACTTATTTACCAGTATTACTGCGAATTTATATCATTGTTTTATAATAAAACAACATTTAAAAAATAGTTTTCATTATTTGTGGCGTTATGTTTGTGATATGATATTAGTATTTGTATAGTGGCCGAACTTATGAGATGATATTGAAAGTTGGTTAAATTAAATACTAGTACTAGTTTCAATTTTTCATTTTTTTATTTTTACAATATCAATTATCAATATAATTTTCTGTACTTTTCAGGAAAAATTGAAAATATTTTATTTATGCGTGATAAATAAATGTTTAAAGCTTAAGTGACAGAATTAAGGTGATTTAATGGTATATTAATATATATATATATATATATATATATATATATATATATATATATATATATATATATATATATATATATATATAATATATATATATATATATCAACCCTCGGAATTAGGGTCGGCATTCAGCAATGCTGACCTAACTGCCAACCTGAAAGTGTTTTATAGTTAGACCTCAAATAGTTATGTATCAAATAGTTTCTGTCAACCTGATGCCGAGCTCAAAAAGATTGAGGTCGGCAAATTATTACCGACCTCATTTGTCCTAATTTTGATGGTTGATATATAAATAAACAAGCATACATACATATATAAACAGTGCCGTACCCAGACATAATTCCATACTCTAGGGGTATGGCATCGCTGTGTACGGCACTGGCATACTCTCTCTCTCTCTCACACACTTTTTTCTAATTCAATTATGTATTATGTTTTTTTAGATAATATTTGCTTTAGAAAAAGTTCCATTGTGGATTCGACCGTATGTTTTTAAAAAAACTTATATACTTTTATATGTTTTTTTTTTATATCATAAAGAGTTTATTATCAAGTTTTTAATTAAAATGTTAAAGTTAACAAATTAAAAAAAAGATTTATTAGTATTTTAAATTTGCTTAAAATAAATTGAAATGCTAAAAGTTTTTTCATAAAAGGAATCTTTGATTTTTTTTAAACCTAAAAAATTTTAATTGATAATAAATTCTATATATTTTTATTTATATAAGTTTTAATTGACAATAAATTCTATATAATAAATTCTATATCTTTATTTGTCACCTTTTATTTGTTTTAAATGTTTACATCAAAATTTAATGAAATTTAAAATTAATTAAGTTACAAAATTTAGAATTCATAATAAAGTAATTATAATATTATAATGTGGGTAAAAAACTGGCTAAAGATGTTATGTCAAAAAAAAATTGGCTAAAGATGTTATGTCAAAAAAAACTGGCTAAAGATGTTATGTCAAAAAAAACTGGCTAAAGATGTTATGTCAAAAAACTTTTGATGTAATAATGCAGTATAATAATTTTTACAATGCTCTACAAACTGGCAAAATACAAGTTCAATAAAACATCTTTTCTCTGGTTATAAAAATATAATTAACGTTAACTCATAAAACAGATATTTTATTCAGGCTAAAAGCTTTTGAATTAAAAAAAATTATAGCTATAAATTTTTTTTTAAAAAAGTTTTATTTAAGAAAATAATTTTTTTGACGTTGGCATATTCTTCAACCAGGGATTTTGGAGTTAATGTTTTTTGCCAGTATACCCACAGTATATTAGTTAACTGTATATATTAAATTATGTGTCAGAGAAAGGTCCATAACAGCAAAAAAAAAAAAAAAAAAAAAAATTACATAAATTGTAATCAGGGTTTTTTCAGGAATTATTTTGATCAAATTAATTTTTATTTCATGTGGTTCATATGATATTTTCATGTCATGTGGTTCATATGCTGCATTTGATAAGTTACTTAAAAACAATAGGGACAATCACACTTTTAAATGAAAATCAGGTGATGAAATTTTTTTAGGTAAAGCTTAACAAGATGAAGAACATTAGGAATATTTACGACAGGATACGAATGAGAAAGAAAGTGCAGCAGTTTTGGAAAAAAATCTAATCTTTGTTCTCCCAGAATGGTGTACACAGTTGTCTATCGACATTGAGCTGATAAGCTTAAAATTTCAAAAAGTGTTTTTTAATATGTGCAATATTGGATTTCAACAAGCTAAATTAAGCATTAGAATTTAACATTTAATTTAGCTTGAGTAGAGTTAAAATTATTTTAACAATATAAAGTTTTTTAGTGTGGAATTTATATTATTTCAACATGGTAGCATTCTCTAGATTGAAATTATTTAAAAACTTTGGCATATAAGGACTCACTCATAAAGTTTTTTAGTGTGGAATTCAACATGGTAGCATTCTCTAGATTGAAATTTAAATAATTTTAATGGTATAAAGTTCTCTTGAGTGGATCTCCAGATAAAATATAAATATTAAAGTTCATGAATAAGTTTTATTTTTTTTTTCTTTATTTCTCTGATCAATCTTTCTGCTTATTGCATTGGCCTATTCCTCTAGACCTAAATTATTTTGAAGTTATTTAAAAGCAAAAACAAATGCCTATATTTTGAAACAGAAATTGTGTCCCATTAGATTGCAAAATTATGATTTGTTTACTCTTTCTTTTAATATTATTTTTGCCTTTCAATTAATAGTATAGTACCCTATCTTCTATAATTTTCTCTTTGAAATATAATTTGTTCATTTCAATTGTAATAATATAAATTTTTTTTTAATTATAAAGACAAGTTATAACTTTTATTTAGTTTTTAATTTATAAATTGGTAAAATGTAGTGTGTAATTTTTTCAAGGTATGCTGTCATGGCAACTTCTGGTGATGGTGGTTTAATTGAACCTATTGTCAATGCTGTCTCACTGCACCAAATCAAAAAACAAAGCAAAATGTCTTTACTTGATTATTTTATTAATGTTAGTAACATTTACTAGTTGATTGCTTTTTTGCACATTTTTTAAAATTAACTAATAATTGGTATTTTTGAAATGACAATATTGAACTGCTTTATAAGATTTACATCAAAATAAAGGTTTTGTGCTGTGTAAAAAACATTAGTTTAACCAAACTTTTATTTTAATAAACTTTATTTTTGTGGGTTAATTTTCATTTTGCTATTTTAGTAATTTATTTATGTTTTTAGTTTATAATTTTTAGTTTTAGTAATTTATTTATATTTTTTAGTGTGCAAACTTATTTGCTATTTCAGTTATTTACTGAAATGTTTAATCTCCAGTATATGAAATTGTTATCTCCATCATCTGCAATCGTTATCTCCATTATCTCCAATAGATCTCAATTTTGCTTTGACACCTTTCATATTCAACTGTAACAAATTTAAATCAATTTCTTTTAGTTTTAATTTGATGCGATCAATCAAGATTTTTTCTGGTGACATTTCTTCTAGCCGACATCCCTCTTAAATATTTTAAGCCAAATGCCCTCAAAAGTTCTCAATTTGTCATGCTTGAGATACATTTGGCGGGTTGGATTCCTTATCAACATAATTGTTCGTCCATCAAATTTAGAAAATTTTCAAAGTAATAAGAATTTGCTCAATCTAGCCAAAATAAATAGTAAAAATTCACATGATACTTGTGAATGAATTCACAAGTATCATGTGAATGAAACGGATTGATTTATTGATTGCTACATATATACAACAGTTAGAACTGCAATTCATATTAATACCACAAAAGCGAACACTTTCTCAGCATATTTCTTTGATTTCTGTGTAGTATCCAGTTGTAAAACCAAAGTATTTCTCCTCAAAAATGACCAAAAATGATTTCGTGTTATAGAATTGAATAAGTTTTTTGTATCTTTTCTTTTTCTTTTATTTGTTGTTTAATGGTTTATTTGGAGTCTTTCCATGCTATCTGAATTGAATATTCATTTTTTTAAATTACTGACTAATTTTCAATTGATTTACCTTTAATTTAAAACCAAATTTTTACTGACTGCTTTTTGGTTGTTGACCTTTTTAGACTTTCTTTTCTAGGATATGTGATAAATTATGTTTCGTATTAATTATAGTATATAATTAATACGTAATGTCATAAAATATATATTTCTTATTAATTATAGTATATTGGTTGTATTCTGTGCTGTTTTTTCTTTTCGAAATGATTTACGATTTCACTTTTTTTATATTATGGTATTTTACCAAAAAACATTTTGAGGTATTTTTGAAATAATTTTTGTTCTGCATTTAACCTAATTTTTAATAAATTTGTTTTAAATAATAAAATAAACATTTATATATTTGCATATACATCAAACCACGTGATTGTTTAATTAGCAAAGAAAATTAAAATTTGTCTGATAACGTATGCATTACCCGTTATTTACTATTTCATTTTTTTTATCCATGAAACAGAGTTTTTTACAGGATTTTAATTTCCATTCATAAAAAAATAGCATAAAGTAATGTGATGATGTTTTGACTGGATTTTTTTCAAATTTCATTTAAGTGTCTAAGTGTTTCAAAAAGTTTCTAAAACAGAAGAATAATAAAACTATGTAATAATGCTAGAAAATTTTAGTTTAAATAATAAAAATAGTAAAAAAGAACAATTAAATGATTTTTTTAATTAAGTTTTATTTTTATTTTTTATTAATAGCTGAATGTCTAAAATAAATATGATAAGAAATATGTCTATAATAAAATAGAATAAAAAATAATACATATGTTCAAAAACGTAATATTTTTTATTATATTTTATTATAGACATATTTATTATCATATTTATTATAGACATTCAGCTGATGATAAAAAATAAAAATAAAATTTAGTTAAAAAAATCATTTAGTTTTTCTTTTTTATTGATATTAAATGAATTATTTTAGTAAATAGTTATTTTATATCAATAGTAATTATATTTTAATATAATATAAAGAGACGCATTAATTAAAGAGTAATCTATTTAATGAAAAAAATTTTTTTTCAAGGAATTTGGTGAGCCAACAACAGAAGAATTTCTTACTGCACAACGTAAATTTGTTGAAAGTTGCGCTGGATATTGCTTGGTTTCATATATAATGCAAGTGAAAGACAGGTAAAGCTTTAAAGCGTTCAATTAATACATAAAATTTAATCATTTTTTCAATTAACTAGTTTCATATTATGCAATTCAAGTTCGTATGTTTTAATTTTAACTAGTTTTTTTTTTAATTAGTACTTTAATTTAATTAGTATTTTAAGTAGTTTTAATTAACGGAAGACTAGATCATTGACGGAAAAATTTACAATTGACTAGAACATTGACGGAAAGATAATTGACAGAAAAACAATGACAATAATAAAGGTTAGGGGTAAAAAAGGGTTAATAAAATTTATTTTGATTTTTTTTAGTTATTTGATTTTAAATTGCTATTGTTAATCAGTATTTTTTTATTATTAAATTAGCGGACCGTAAAGAGTATTTTTAATAAAATATGTTTAGAGACCGTAAAGAGTATATATTTAATAAAATATGTTTAGAGAATTTAAAAAGTAAAAATTTTTTTTCTTTAGACATAATAACAATATCTTAGTTGACAGCGAAGGTCATATAATTCACATTGACTTTGGCTTTATTTTATCAAATTCACCAGGGAAAAATCTGGGTTTTGAAAGCTCGCCCTTCAAGCTGACTGATGAGTTTGTAGAGGTGATCTTTTTTATTAACACGTCAAAAAAATTTTTATATATTGCTAAATTAATAAAAAAAAAATTTTCTTAATAAAAAAGAAAATAATTTGGTTGTATAGGTCATGGGTGGATCGGATAGCGATATGTACAACTATTTTAAAATACTTATATTGCAAGGGTTTGTTGCAGCCAGAAAAAATATGGATCGTGTTTTACAAATTGCAGAAATAATGAGCACAAGTAATTACATTTGCTATGGTTTTACCTGTTGTAAGTTTGTTTTTTTATTAACATTTTTTTTTAAACTTAGGTTCGCATCTGCCATGCTTTGCGCAAGGAGTTTCCACTATTCAATCAATGCGAGATCGATTTCATATGAACTTAACAGAAGATCAGTTATCTAGACACGTTTTAAAACTTGTTAATGACAGCGTGCAGTCACTAACAACTCGACTTTATGATAGTTTTCAATATTTTACGAACGGAATATTATGATTAAATAGACCTTATAAATGAATCAAATTATTTATTTTCTATCATGACCAGTGAGTTCTAAAACTGGTATTGTGTATATATTTCCTTGATAATATATTTCATATTGTCACATGCAGCTTCGTTTATTGTATGCATACATACCTTACGTATATTTTCGTGTATCTTTGTGGATCTAAGACATTTTTACATTGTAAAATTTCTCACCTTTCTGAAAACAAATTTCCTAATTTTTTTTTATTAGTTAAATGTATTTCATTATTAGTTCCATGTTTTTCATTTATTGCCGTTTTTATTTGCTTGTGTTTTTGTAATATTTACGCCATAAGGACACCTATCTCATAAATGACATCCATCTTATGATTTTTATTGTCGATTGAATAAGTCTCTACGCAATCTGATTTATTTTTCCGTTTCGGCTTTATTTAATATCTTCAGTTTTATATACGTGTAATTTGATGTAAATTGTTTTTTTGTCGTGTTTCTTACTTAGATTATATATGAAAATTTAACAATATTCAAAATATGTTGTCCAAAAACAATAAAAAATACTTTTTTTTTGAAAACCAATTAAAAATGTTTAAGAAATTTGAAGTTTTATTTAACAAGCTAAACTATTTTTGAGCTATTATGAAAAAAGGAACATAAATTTATGATAAAAATGTAATCCAGAATATTCAAACACGAAGGAGTGTAATTTAAATTATTTCCTCCGTATTTAAAATGAGTTGGGTTTGCTTGCTTAAGGGGAGTTTCTACTTGTTCGTTTATCTAGGGGAAAGGGATAGGAAAAATAATCACATGTGCATGCGTAGTTTTAGTTCGAAAAAATTTTAATTTAAATTACACATGGTTATCTCTTTTCTTTCCCCAAGTAAAACAGGCAATAAGAGACTCAGCTCAAGCTCAATTAGGTCAATAAACAAGATACAGTAAACCAGGTAGCAATGCAAATAACTGACCATTTTTTTTTTTTTTTTTAAAAAAAAAAACATTTTAGTTTACATTTGTTAGTTTTTACAATTTAATGAGAGTAATACAATTTATAAAATAAATTCTACTAACATTTAAAAAACTAGGTATCTGTAAGAAATTCGATCTTATCGTCAGAACCTTATAATAGTGTAAATAAAATAATAGCTTATTAAGTAACTATAAGTTCAAAATAATATAAACATACACATATCACTTTGTAGTATAGTTAATAAAGTTTAATAAATATTTCCATAATATAAATATTGATAATATTGGAAAGTAAAAAAATTTTCATTTTAATTTTAAATTCAACTTAATTTTTGAAGGATGCAAAGAAGTAGGTAGATCAAAATTAAAGTTAACGATAATCAAGGCAAATTTGTTTAAAACTTATTCGGCAAAAGGGCTCATATAGAAGAAGGTTGCCATTTCTTAGAGAGTATTTATTGGTAGGTTTCAAGGTAAATAGATCATTAAAAACGGCAAAAGAAAGATTATTTTTACATATATATACGAAGCATAAAATATTTAAAATATTGATTTTGTAAATAAAAGTTATTCTCATTTCAGAAAAGAGTTGTTTAGAGTGAGAAAAACTATCAGCAAAATTAATTACACGTATTGCATGCTTCTGACGGCGATAGAGAGGTTGTAATTTTTTTCAGTGCTTGCCCAAGCAATATTTGCATTCATTCATTTGGCTAGGAATTTTTTCATTCATTGATATAGCTATTCAATACTTGCATTCATTCATATAGCTATGAATGAATGCAGATAAAGTTGAGGTAAACCTTTTTTAGAGTAAGATAGAGTAAGATAAATAGAAATAAATTTTTTTTTAATTTAACTAGAAATAAAAATCTAATTTTTTTTTATTGTTAATAAAATTATTATAAACTTTACATATTTTAATTTTTTTTATTTTTATAATAATTAAAACACAAAAAATGAGGTGGCGAAATTACCCCAATAAAATCTAATTTGGGGAGAATTTTGCCACCTATGTCATTTACAACATCAAGTTTTTATTTTAAATTATAAATCTTAAAAACACATTTACAATCAGTTAAATAAAAGAAATCTAACAACATTTAATAAGTGGGGTCATGGCCATCGATACCAAGAAGTATCAAGGGTGTCCCCTTCCCCCTTCCCCACCTTTTTTACTTTTTTTATTTTTTATTTAGTCACATAGCTAAGATTTTTCAGTCACATAACTAAGATTTGTTTTTATTTTACAGCCCCAACTATTATTTCTGGATATTGAATTCTTCCTCTTAGTGTCCTTTGAGGTATATAGTATAAATCTGCAGCTCGCTTACAACTCAGTTCGCCAGCTTTACCTTTTGCAATGGCTTTTTCCATTGGCTCTTTGCTATAATTGATGACGGATTTTCTCTTGATCTTGATAATTGATCGATTTAATTAATTTGAATTAGTTATACGACCAACACGATCTGAGAAATTAATTATCAAACAAGAAGATGGAGATAATATTAATTATCCAATCAAAGCGCATACTAACTATTTTTTTACTCTATTTATTAATTGTTTTCCTAAATTATTTTAATTAGACATACTAATTAAATTATCTAATCAAAAACGCATAAGACCAACATGACCCGAAAAATTAATTACCAAAACAAGAAGAAAAGAAATAATATTAACTATCCATTCAAAACGTATTTCTATTTAATATAAATAGGTGGAGAAATTCACCCATTTAGTATTTCCGCAATAATTTTGGAATCGATCAAAATTAGAAAGAAAAAACAATACAAAGATTCTTTGAAAAATTTCCAATATTTATCTTTTAAATTTTGAATGGAAATAAATAATTTGATTTTTATAAGAATTTTAAATTACCTGTTTTTTTATAGATTATTTTTGTCAATTAACTTTCTTATCAGGTTTTCACAAAAAGAATTTTTTTTTTTACATAATTAATAAGAAATTTGTTTGTTTTTTTAATATAAGTTTGAATTATAAAAAATCTTATACTTGAGTAAAGTTATAGTTATAAAAGTAGATATACACCAATTGTGGCGAAATTTCTAAAGTGGCGAAACTACCCCATTTTAATCGATAGATTCTGGGCTTGTAAAGAATTCCAATATTTTGAAAACTTTAGTACTAAAATAATTAATATGTTGCTTCTATGTGATGGAAGGAAGGAATCAAGGACTACAACTAAATTATTTTGTGACGCAATCCCTTTTTATTTCAACTTAGTTAATAAAAATATCAGGTAGAGCTGGGAGTAAATAACGTTTTTTAGTTATCAAATGAAAACGAATCCATTTTGTTTTGTTAATATTTAGGGTAAGTTTATTACATTCGAACAAGCAAGAAATATTTTTGAGTTCTTCATTCATAGTAGTAAAGAGTTCATTAATATTGTTATTAGATAAAGATAAACTAGTATCAACCGCAAACATAGTACTTAAAAGATTAAAGACTTAATGTAAATCATTACGTAGATTAAAAAGAAAGTGGCCTCACAGTTGATTCCAGCGGAACACCACATGAAATGTCTAAAACATTTTTTTGATCGTTAAAAGAAACAAATTTTTGGTTTGTTAACTAACATTTAAAACATTTTAAAATTACGTCTTCATTCCATAACATTTAAGTTTATGAATCAAAATGCCATAATTTACTGTATCAAATGCTTTTAGTAAATCTAAAAAAACACTTAGTGTGAAATCTAAAATTTTGAAATAGTTAGAGATTTCACGGACAAACTGGATGGTTGCATGCTCAGTAGAACTATTTCTTTTAAAACCAAACCGATTTTTATATAAAAATTTCTTGTTTATTTTATATAAAAGTTTTTTCTTAAAATAATTATAAAATCGATTGTAAATAATTTTTTCTAAAACTTTTAAAAATGTTGATAAAATAGAGATAGGTCTTCCAATGAATGTTTTTTAAACAGCTTGATATTGTTCGTATTATATATGCGTAAACTTATTTTATTAGTAGGTTTGGTCTTAATTTTCGTATTTGAGTTAATTGTTAGAAATATTCGGAAATGATCAGCTCTCAATATACCTTTTTGCATATTGTTATTGAAGACATTAGTTGTAATAATACTATCAATGAGAGTTGCTGAGTTTGTTGATATTCTAGTTGAACGATTTTTGGAATTTATTTCAAATATTAAATCATAAAAATTTTACATTTTTCTAGTTAAAAAAATTCAAGTTTAGACTGTCAATAATAAATTTTTTATTTTTTTATTTAATCCCTATTTTGATAACGTTTTGTTCAAAAACGCTCAGACCGTCAGGTGATCAAAAAACGTGCTCAGATTCTCGCTCAGACCGTCAGGAAGTCGATAACAGCAGCTTAGTAATACATTTTTAGATTCATTGTGTAAAGATTTCAATAATTAAAATTTCTTAATCTCTATCAGAAAGGCTTAAATCATTCCTAACGCAATGCACAATCGTTTCCTATACATAAATAAGAATTCCGCTACCGCATTTATTTGTTTGTCTTTTAATGTGCTTTTATAATTTATCTGATAATTTCAAAATGCTGATTTTAAACATAGTTATTATTTTTTGACTTATAAAATCAGTCAAAAAAGTTTGAATCTTGAATTCATAACATTATGAACATTAAGAACTCGTGTTAGGGTTATGGTCAGCATATAACTTAATCATAACGTAATCCATTTTTGAATTTATTACTTTATCTATAAAAACTGATTGATCGATATAAAGTTATTTGGTTATATTAATCAGTGTTATATTAATGTTTTTAATGACCTTAATACAATATTATATTGTTTTTACACGTGGAATAAAGAAATAAATGGAAAAAGACCCCTCCCCCAAATGTCTATTTAAAATCTGGATTTGTCCATTATACTTTTTTGATTCAACATTTTTTTTTTTTTTTTTTTTCTTTTAAGTTGATTAAGGTGCCCCAAGAAGTCCTTACGGTCTTATCACAGAGCAACGCGGAAGAGCATTTAATACGCCTTTATTTAATACGCATTTATTCACGCCTCCTTCCTAACCGATATCGCAAAACTTGCCCAGAGGTGGGGTTTGAACCACAGATCTTACGTTTCTGAGGCAAGTGCGCTACCACTGCGCCACGGCTGCTTTAAACACCAGTTTAAAATCTTAATTGTTATATGGCTTTTGTTTGTTTTTTTCATATCAAACAGAGTTTGCTCTCAAGTAATTTATCTAAAAAAAAAAAGATTTTTTTCTTCAAAAGTTTAGAAAATAAATAAGGAGCAGAAAAAAAAAAAAAAAATAGACAAAACAAATTTTTGGGTAGAGCGGGGCATATCGGGACAGTGGGGCATAACGGGACAGTTATGCCTGAAGCTATATATCTAAGCTAAAAAATTTAATTTTTTGAAATTTTTTTTGATAAAGTATTTTAAATTTTTGTGCTTCATTATTGTAAAAAAAATTTAATTTTAGAAATATCAAAATACATTAAAAGTTCCAAAATGCATCAGTAAGTTGGCGGAAAACAAAATTTGCGTATTTTCTTATGGGACATAAAATCTTGAACTATTGCTAATATGCTTTATTTATAAAAAGTTTATATTTTTCAGAAAGTATTTTTTATCCTTTTTTACAATCTTGTTTTAAAAATTATTTGAATTTGAAATTTTTGAATTGTAGGGGAAAGCGGGGCAACATGGCGAATGGGGCAAGATGGGTTTTCATATAACAACTCAACAAAAAATCTTAAAATTGGGTGAATACGAAACTGTATTTGCATCTTGTATTTTAAAACACTAATTGGCTTTTTGAAATATTATTAACGCAATTTTATACACATAAGTTTACTTTTAGCGCCTAAAAAAAAATTCCTCACTTTCGGTTTCTCATAATGGATGGTGCCCTTCAAGTTTAACTTCTTTAGAAGTAATTTTTTGCAATTTGTGTTTATATTTTGTTACTTTAGTTAGAGTTATTGGTAGTTTAAAAATTTTATAAAATTGGAGGTAAAAATTGCATAATAAGTCATCTTGCCCCGGTCACGTGACCAGATGACAAATTTATGAACATTTTATTTTAATATTTATTTCAAATTGCTATATTTGCAAACTGAAAATTCTTGCAGGCAATGAAAGAATTTAATAACATAAACATACTGAGAAAGTATTATGGCTTCACAACTTATAGTTTTGCAACAACTCGGGGCTTTCAAAACGTTCGCCATGTTGCCCCACTTTCCCCTACTAGTTTCAGCAAAACGACTTTTGTGGGGCATATCGGCACAGCAAGTTGTTTAAATAACTGGCTATATTTCCATTTCGTGATGCTGTTTACAGTTTGATGATTTTATTTTTAATCTAAAATATCATTAAAAAAAGAAAAGCAATATTAGTAATAAATTCAAAGAAATTGTTATTTTTATAACTTAACTTGGATTATCAACAGTGTTTAATGTCAACAACAGCATATTTTTTGTGTGGTTAATTTGATCCATGATCCATGATCCATAATATATATATATATATATATATATATATATATATATATATATATATATATATATATATATATATATATATATATATATATATATATATATATATATATATATATATATATATATATATATATATGTATATATATATATATATTAGTTGTTATTTCTTTGTTGCTATGTATAGGTGTATGGGCGTGTAGTTTATATGGGTGTTACTTTTTTGAAAGTTTAATGACTGAACATGTTTAAAGATAGATAGCTTTCATTTTTTATCATTTTTAAAGATTTACAATTAACAAATAACCGCTGTTTTTAAACTGTCCCGTTTTACCCCACCCACTTGCAAAATGTAAAAATTTTGCCAGTCTAGAGTTACGTTACTTTGGTTGCCGCAACTTATTTTTGTAATTTTTTTTTTTTGTTTTCTTAAACCAATGAATTTTAGGAAATTTATAAAAATTAGTGTTAACTATGATTAGTTTATGCGCAACATTTGTTTCTTAAGTTTCTCTATATGCCCTTCCCCCTTCTCTAATTAAAAAAACTATATCGCATAAATAAAATTTAATTAAAATATACGTAAATATAAAAAGATCCAACTTCATTTCAGACAATTTCTAAACAAACAACAATTTATTACGAAACAAACAACAATTTATTACGAAACAAACAACAATTTATTACGAAACAAACAACAATTTATCACGAAACAAACAACAATTTATTACATAAACTATTGGTCGGCTGAATCATTATTATTATATTTATAAAAGATATGAAAAATCGAATGAATTGTAAAATTAAATAAAGTCGCATGTAAAAAAGTTTTCAAATTTTTTTAGGACATCAAAACAACCTTGGAATCATTAGGCTATTGTTCCGATGTTGCACCAAAGTTAGTGTGTTGATCACCTTTAAAAATTTGAACTTTTTTACATGCGACTTTATTTAATTTTACAATTCATTCGATTTTTCATACCTTATATTTATTTATTCCTTTTTGAAATTATTTACTTCAATGTAAATCAATTTTTTTCTCTCAATGCTTTAGTAGTAGTAGTAGTAGTAGTAGTAGTAGTAGTAGTAGTAGTAGTAGTAGTAGTAGTAGTAGTAGTAGTAGTAGTAGTAGTAGTAGTAGTAGTAGTAGTAGTAGTAGTAGTAGTAGTAGTAGTATATATTTCGTCAATAAACAATCATTTTACATTGTTTTTTGTAAAAATATAAATCTTTATATTCTGACAGGAGCAAGTAGAAGACAATGCGTCTTATCACCCTGCTCCTTTGTTCGTGAAAATATCAATAAAGTTTTACGTATTAAGTTTCTAAAATATACGTTATATAAGTATTATAAATATTACAAGTTTTGTACATATTACAAGTTTTATACATATTACAAGTTTTATACATATTTTATAAAATATAAATAAGTTATAAGATGCATATATACGTGTTAACAAATCAATATCAAAGTGTTTTTTAAAAATACAAAAAAATGTTTTTATTATTTAAATTTAATAAATATCTTTAACTTTTCTTTTAAATAATACAATTGATGTTATGTTTTTCATGTCTTTATTCAGGATATAGTTCCACAAAAGTGGTCCTCGACATGTAATTGAGATTTTAATTCTCGTTATAAACAAACTATTGTCTTTCTCCAACTTCAATATATCCGTATGTCTCCCTAATAAAAACGCAGCATCACGTTTTATTTTGTTTATTACAAATGTTATAACATTTGTAATAAACAAAATGAAACGTGATGCTGTTATGTGCTTTTAATTGCACATAACGTTATTATTTAAATGTTATCCATCGGGCATAAACATCTATAATTTGCAAAAAGATTTTTTTTGGTAAAAGGTTTTAGAATCTGAGGTGTAAAACTATTTTTAGTAGAATACGAAGCTTCTGGTGTTATTCTATAGCAAATCTTTTATGGTTTAGTGAGCAAACTATCAAAAAAAGGATAAGCTATTGCGTACTGGTTCAAAGTTGGATTTTATGACTAAAATTATTATTAAAAAACTCTATTAAAAATATATTGCTAGTAACTTTTATAAAAAAAAATTTAAATAAGTTGAATAAAAACAATATAAATAAGTAAAAAAAAAAAAATAATAATAATAAATTATAATTTAAATATAATAAAAACTACTTTAATTTAAAAAACCATTTGAATTTTGTTTTTAATTTTAAGAAAAAACCACGTGTTTAAATCTTTTTAAAATTTTGAAGTGTTTTAACCAATGATATATAATAAATATAACTAGATGTCTAACTTCATTACGAAAAAGTGAAGCTGCTTTTTGCCCTTTTTACAAATGGCGGATAAAATTTGTAAACAAATATTTTTAACTTTTCTTTTCTTAAATGAAGTAAACAGATTTTTAATTTAATTACAATATATATATATATATATATATATATATATATATATATATATATATATATATATATATATATATATATATATATATATATATATATATATATATATATATATATATATATATATATATATATATATATATATATATATATACATGGTCATATGAGGTGGGCGCGAGTGTATTATAACATGTATTAAAACGAAGTATGTTATTATAACCTGATATATGTTTTAACATTATATAGTTTGAAGTTTACATAAGTTAGATATTTGTACACACTTTAGTTCAAATTTTCTTACTAAATAAAAGTGCTGTGATTCTTTCTCGCCATTACCTTGGTTGCAGTTGCTGCCAAGAGTTCTGTATTAAACACGGAAGGCCAGTACTGTTATTAAGTTTAACATTATTATATAGATTCGAATTGTTTGCTTTAAAGAAGTTTAACGTAATCTTTTTCAAAAATACTGTTAACTTTATCAAAGTTGTTTGTTGGTTCAATAAAATATAGTCTTAAATCTATTGGTAGGACAATTTGATATAAAATTTCATCTTTATGTTCTTTATTTTGTGACTTTTCTATGTAGCTGGTCATTTGAAACAATTCTATTGCATGTAGCTACATTTTCCATTAACAAAACACTGCCGTTGTTGTCAAAACTGTCTATCACTTCAAACACTGTCTCCATCAATCTGAATAGTGAAAAAAGTTATTAAACTGCACAACTTCATTTGAGTACATAAAGTTGTGTTTCACTCAAAAATAAAAAATATAATGTTTTACAATTATAGGTGTTTCAGAACAAACCAAACATAAAATTTACCTCTGTAATTGTATCAGTGCATCAAATGTTTTATTCATTGCACAGCCCCCTAACTGGTACTCTTATACGCAGTTTGCTCATTGATAATATAATGCATCTGAATAAACAAATGTTTATAACTAATTAACTAATTATTAGTTAAGTTAAGAACTGCTCGGTGCAAAAGTTAAATTTATTTTATTGCTTTTTTCATAGTAAATTTTATGTAATTTTTACAAAAAAAAAAATTCACACCTTTAACAAAATATCAAATTTGATAGCAACTTTTTAAACTTGGGTTCAATGTCACTTTGGTCATATTACGTTATTTTTTTATTTAGTAAAATTCTAACGCCACGAACTTCATAGTTCTTTTTTTTATTTCATACTTTTTGAAATTAAAAAAATGATAATGATAATAAAGTATTGAATTTTTTTTTGTTATACCCGACACTTTTAATGCAATCAATATTGCTCAACATCGATCAATATTGCTCAATAACGCTTAGTAATGATAATAAACAACAATAATGCAATGAACACTCTTTTATTTATCAAAAGTAAATATAAAGAATTTAATTAAATTTCACAATTAGTTTTGAAAAGAATTATAATATAATTATTTGTATTTAAAAACTTATAACGTAATTATAGTTATTTAAAGGTGGATTTTTAGATACTGATAGATACAATTGTTCAAATATAGATAAAAATCTTCTGATGTGCTGATAGATGTATATAATATCAATCGTTTGATATTAGGTATAAACTTTTAGATGTAGATATAAAGAATTAGATGTTTGCAAAAATATTTAGACATGTAATTTATATATTTGAGTGCTTGAGAACATAAGTTTTTATTTTATAAAAATTTAAGTTCTCAAGCACTCAAAAATGTTTAACATATACCAAAACGATGCTAATTAAACACCTTGGAGCTAAAAAAATTAAAAAGATTTCTTATCCGTTTTTATGATAAATAAAGAAAATACTATCACTATAAAAATTTTAATGTTTAACAAAATTTCTCTTTAATCCTACAAAAAAATAGTTGCTTTAGAATTAAAATAGATAAATTTGTGAATAATAAATATGATATAAAAACTACAACTTAAAATAAAAATCACAATGATTTTTATTTGTGTTTGTAAAGCTATAACTCTGCAAAGCCTAACAAAATAATATAATAAATAATAAAAAAATAGGCCCTGGAAATCAAAATAAAATATTTAACTTGATTTTAATCCTTCTAAAACTTGTTACTAACTTTACACTTGTGTTAGGCATCATTATAACATTGAAAATTGTTCCAAACATTGCTTTACCAAATAAATGTTCTAAATGTAGGTTTACTAAGTTAAATATAACGAAGACATTTGATAGGTCAGTATATTTAAACTTTTTTTATACGTAAATAGTTTTAGCTGCATCAATCAGAAATGATTGATGCTTGTGATAGTTCAGAAGTGATTGAGCATGTTTTGAGAACAATGTTACAGTAAATGAAAGTTATTTTGAAAATATCGTGAATGTGTGGTTTAGGCTTTAAAGTTAAATAACAATATTAAACATTGGTGTACCATCTTGATGTAGCATATCGGTGTAAAATCTCAGTGTAACATCTTGGTGTTACATCTTGGTGTAACATCTTGGTGTAACATCTTGGTATAACATCTTGATTAGATGTTATTTTTATGAACTAATTTCAAAAAATGGTAAAAAGTGTGTTTCATTTAATGTCACAAAAATGCTAGAAATGAAGAAAGTATTTCGCCGATGGAAATATTGAATAAAATCAGTTTAAGAAAAAAAAATCAAGAACTAAAATTTAAGTTCAAAAATGCAAGTTCATTTTTTAGCAATATTCTAAGAAATGTTCGAGTTACAAAGTGAGACAAATTAATAAAATTTTTAACTTTTTGAGATTTTTAAAATTGCGCATAAAAATATTCGTTCAAGCGTTTTATTTTTATTCATTCACTTATTCATTCACTTATCGTTTGCTGTATATTTAGTTGGAAACATAAAAATGTGTTGAAATTTTTTATACGTGCAAAATGTGGCATATTCCTTTCGTCTTTTTTTTTGTTTTTCCACTGGTTGCCTCAGGTACGTTTTGCAAAGAAGGTGAAAATAGTTATAATTTATATAACAATTTCCCTTTAAATTTTAATAATGCTGACATAAGCAATCTTAAAAACATTTACTTTTCAAAAATTATTAAAATACATCGTTTATTACGTTAACGTTTATTGCGTTAACGTTTATTATGTTAACGTTTATTACATATACCGTAGTTGGGTTCCAAATTTTTTATTATGTTGATAGGAAAACTTTCAATTTAATTTAGTACTGGAACAAACGACAGATCGCTATGGCAACGTAATATGGGAACAGGGAAGTTACCGCAATAGAAACGGTAAGTGTTTACAAAAATATATTCTCCAGAGATTCATACTGATTGTCTCAACAGCTTTAATATAATTTAGAGGTGCCAATGCCGCCAGACTTAAAATGGGAAAAAAAGCATAAAAGAAGTTTTCCAACTAATAAACGCAGTAAGTTAACTTTCAAGTTAGATAAAATTTAAAATAACCTACATATTATCGCACAGAGCCGGCGTTAGTATATAAGTTTCTGCCCTAAGGTTATGACAAAAAATTGATTAGATTGTATTATGTTATTGTCTCTTATGTGGCCAATGCAAAAGCTTATGGGGAGCTTTGATATCTAGCGCCGACGCTGACAGGATATAATTTTAAAATGACAATTCAAATACAACAAGCATGATAAGAACTTACAACCGCATGATTGAAACATGACGTCATACATACTTCATATATACTTTTTCTTTTGTCTCTTATTTTCTTTTTCTTATAATAATTGACAGGTTTGGATGTGGATGAAGATTATGAGGAATCAAAAATTGAGAAAAACCCATTCAAGAAAAGCTTTATCAAAAGTATGTCTTCAATGAACTAAAATTCTTTCATAAAATACAATCTGTATAGAACACATTTTTTTTTGTTATTAATTTCTATTACTAGTATAATGTAGGTCTGGTCAACATTTAATAAAAAACATTTTTAATAACAAATATAATGATAAGATTTATTTTCAACGGTTTAGATGTTTATACAAATTTAAATGACTGAATCTGATATGATATAATATTGATCCAATAATAGAGTTTTTAAAAATATCTTGTGAATTTTGTCTGGACCACTATGGATAAATGTTAAACATTTCTCACAAATTGTTTCTTAGTTTAAAATTTGTAATTATGCTAAAACGTTTAGTTACCCAACTTAATTTGACCACAAGTTAAGATGTTCAATAGATGTTCAATAAATAGGGTGTATGAAGCTTCTTTTTAAAACATCCTTGTGGATACTTTACCTGTTGTAGCATGTTCATGGTTTAACAGAAGCTTCTATCAATCAGTTTTGTTAGCAGAACTTAAACTTGTGACTACCAATCACATAACACTACAAGGCATTATCAAACATTTATTATTGTAAAGATTTGCGGCTAAAAATGACCAGAAAATCTAATATACTTTGTTTTCTTTAAACAAAATTTAAAATAAGACCGAGCAAGAATTAAAAAACTTATTTTAAGACTTTTCAATTATTTTAAATCTAAAAGGTTTGTCACAGATATAAAATTTTAACGTCAAAACAACCCTAACTGTTGTTTTAAAATTGGATTATATTAAACATAAAAATGACTGTATTTTTTAAAATTTATATATTTTTAAATTGGAGTTATTTTGGAAATAAATGTAAATAATAGTATTTTTGATGTTATACTTGATAATATATTGGTTTAAAATAAAAATTTAGAATAAATTTCTCATTGGTTTAAAATTAATTTTTATTCTTAAAAAGTAATTGTCATTATAAAAAGAAAAGTAGACACCTTTTTTTTAAAAAGAAAAGTGGACACACCTTTTTTTTTAAAAAGAAAAGTGAACACACCTTTTTTTTTAAAAAGAAAAGTGAACACACCTTTTCCCAATTGTTTAACAAAGTATTACTTATTTTCTACTCTTTTTAGCTCACTTTTCAATGCCCCTGGGTGTTATTCTACCATTATCTTATTCTGAAAGAGGTAATTTTAGTAACTGTTTTAGTTAGCAATTGTTCAAGATTTAATTAATTTATTTCTTATGACGATTCATTTTATTAGTATGAGATAGACATCAAATAATTTCAATGTCATAATCCTCATAAAATTGTATAATTAAATAAATATAACTACCATAACCATTCTTGATTTATTTAAGTAGATTACTTTACTGGATCGCTAAATCTGAAGAAAATGTGTGGAAAAAATGTTTAGTTTTAAATCTAAGTAATATCCATAAACATATTTTACATGGCTTAAGTGGTATGTGACCCCAGTCATTAAGCAGGTAGTGTCGCACAGACAATAGTTGAGCATTAAAAAAATCAAGAAGAATCCTAATTGAATTCTTTCTATCTTGAATGCTAAACTTGATGAAGATGACAATTAAAACTGAAAATTAAATTCTGAGATTTACATGAATAACTAGTTAGCTCAATTAGCTAATATTAGGCTTATTATATCAATTAGCTTATTTAGCTTATTATATACAACATGTTAAGTTTATTTTTACTATTACTATACTCATTCTATGGATGCTCTGTACCCAACATAAGTAAACTCTGCACTTGTACTATGCATTGTATCCTATATAAAAATATACAACCACCTCAGTAGGTTGGGGTAGACATCATTATAACTTTTAAACACTAAAAGATACGACCATGTTAATAGACAAGTAGACTAATAGATAAATAACGTTAGTGAATGTTCTTCATTTGATAGATATCTTTATCTTCATTTTTTTGTCATATTTATCTGATTGTGCATTTAAGCAATCCAGAATAGTCTCACTTTCCATCTAAAATAATCTCACAAATTTGAAAGTCATAAAACAGGCAACAGTTGTAATTCAGAAATTTTAACGGACTTTATAGGCCCTAAGCTTCCAGAACTTTCTAGGAATTTTTAGATAAACTGCTCATTACTTTTTAGCCAAACCAGTTTAAATATATGAAACTAAAAACCAGTATTATAATGTTTAAATATATTTGCAAAAAATGCAATTAACATATGAAACTAAAAATTCCATAAATATTTTATTATAGGATAGAAAAAATTCAAAAATTTTTTATTACGTTATTATTTTATTACCATTTTAACTATAATTAATATATAAAGGATTAAATTAAGTTGTTACGTAAATGAAATGCTATTAGGTCTTTAATAAAACGTAAGTGAAACGTTACTAAAACGTTTAAAATTTATTTTAGCAGCAAATCAAGCTCAAGGAAAGAAAAACAAGATAGCACGAATTTCATTTAAAGATAAACTAGGTATTTTTTAACATTTAGTTTTCAATTAAGCATTTGATTCAAACTTTTTTGAGTTTTTTTTCTGAACGGTAAAACATGTAAAAAAATGCTTTATAAGATCGTATCTTTTAGGCGCTAAAATAGATTTTAATGAAACTTGAAATTTATATATAAAATTTAAGTTTAATGTCAGAATCAAAAATACGACCAGTAATCTAATCCAGTGTGTGACGAAGTTAATAATTTTTTTTAAAGTTTAGAAGCTAATTGCGATAGATTAATCTACCAAAATTCGCTAATAGATTACAATTAACATACCAACATTTGTTAAATATAGTTTATCCAATAAATTAAGACAACTTTTCTTAATATTAGTTTACAACATTCAAAATACCTAATACAAAAAATTAAAAAAAAATTTTTTATTACAAAATGAGCAAATAGCAAATCTTCGCTCAGAAAATACGAAATTTTACTTGCAATAGAAAATATTAAATTTACGGAGAAAAATAGTTAATTGATAAAAGATTTTGCAGAGCCTGGGTTCTATCAAAAGTCAACTCTTATACAACCAAAATTCGCTTTTAGTTAAGAACAAAATTATTAAAGTAATTTATCGAAGATAACACTAGAACTAACTATTACTTCCATTATTGGGCATAAAAAGATTATGTGAACATTCAAAGGACAATTTGACCATTCAAAGGACAGTGTGACAATTTAAATGTTGTACTATCATGAAAATGAATGGCTTAAAATTTTTATTTTTTTTTTATCATTTACAGAAACAACTTATTATCCTTTTTGGTTAAACACCTAAATGGCGCAAAGTTTTAGAACGTTTAGGATTTTTAGTTAATTTTAGAAAAGTACAAGTTTTAAGCATAAAAACTTTCAAAATTGTTTTTGAAAATGTATTGAGTTAGCTGTTCTGTTATGTCATTATTACTAATTTTTATTAATGAAATTGTTTTGTTGAACAGGTTACGTTTGTTTTAGCTCACTAACCCACAGACCTAAACAAAAAACTGTGAACCAGGACATTAATACCTAAGGGGGATGGGAGGACTTGTAAATTAAAAGAGAACTTATGGATTCCAACTTGCTTTAGTTACAAAAAACATTTAAAAATAATTTCTTTTTAAAAATTACACCAAAAACGCAAAGAAAAATACTATCACAGAAAGCAATAAGTTTTTAATTGTTAAGAAATTTACCTTTGTTAGTAACATTAAAACAGGTTTTAAAGTTATTAACAAAAGTCTAAAAGTTTTTAATAATATTATTACGCTTGTTTTGCGTATTGATGTTTCATCTTTTAAATAACCTTCTTTTTAACCACTTCTAAATTGTTCACAAATTCATTTTTGAATAAACAATTTTGTCCACTTTTTCTAAAAATTAAAAAACACTTCTACAAGCGTAAGCAAAACTTTCTTCATTCATCTAGATTCCAAAGAAATAGAGGTTACAAGAGGTTCGGAGGATTCATTGCACGATTGAAAACGTCTTTGAAATTCGCATGTTAAAATTATACTTTTGAGCATGTAGTTCACGATGTTGCTTGTAATATTTGTTTCTTCATTCAGATGCTTCTTTTGCTAAAACTCCCAAGAGAACTGGTAAGTTGATCGTTATTTCTCCGCAATTCACAAGAACTTTGTGATCTGTTGACGGCATTTTAATAAATATTACTGTGTTTTTAATTATTTTAATTAGTGTATCTATTTTTGAATCACTTTTGATGTTACACTTTGTTATAATTAATTCTTTTGGGTCAGAGAATGCTTTTCTGAAAAAATTTCTGGTTGATTTTGTTTGTTCCAATTCCTGCTCCACTAACTGCAGGAAAATCAACTCTAAAAAGTTTCGTTTTGAACATTAATAGCTCGATAAAATTTTATGCCGTAAACTTTTTGGACCATTTTTCTTACTCTCTATTGTTTAAATTCGTTTTGATATGAAATATGTGAAAAATACTCTATAAATTTTATCCAAACATGTAAAGCAATAACCATATAGAGTGTTTCAAAAGCATCAAATTGGGCTTATTTACATAGTATGTAAATAAACTTCTGTGTTTCACAAAATTTTATTTTGTAAATTATGGTGGACCAGTTTGACGCTTTTATTGTAAAACAAATTGAGACACGAAAAGGTAGCAATCAATAAAAAAAAAAAAACTTACAAAAACAGTTAAAACTTACAAAATGTTACAACCACTTACAAAAAACTTACGAAATGTAACAACCACTTACTTACACACATAATTGGAAAAAACCACAAATTTGTAAAACCAGGTTTTTTCCAATTTGTACATTAGTAACAAACTGTGTAAATATGTGGTGCTATCAAACTACTTGATACTTGATAATGTACAATTTGTACATTAGTAACAAACTGTGTAAATATGTGGTGCTATCAAACTACTGAGTCTACTTGACAACTTAAGTTGTCAAGTAGACTCAATTTTACCATATCTACTACTGAGTCTACTTGACAACTTAGGTTGTCAAGTAGACTCAGTTTTACCATATTTGATAGTACCACATATTTACACAGTTTGTTACTAATGTACAAATTGTGCGTTGTTTTTTGACTTATTTTTATAATTTTTTAATATATAATAGCGCTTTAAATGATTTAGATAAATAATGGATTTTGTTATAGTCATATACACAGAGATTTACGTCAATTATTATTACGGCATCTTCTTCAGCTGTTATTTAGTTTTAATCAAATATCAGCTAAAAAAACAAATGGTGTAAACTTTTTTGATTTTTGATGACACGAGTCAGCACATTGAATAAAGAAAAATCTTTCTAAATCTTTTTTTTATTTTATCTTATAAACTTTTTAAAAAACTTTTTATATGCAAAATTCAATGGTATTTTTTTTATTTTTGATTATTAAAATTTAAACTTTTGATCAAATATAAATATGAAAAAAAAAATATTTTAAAAACGGGGTGTAGTGATAAGGCAAATATTGTCTTCTTTTAGCCCCGTCTTCTTTTAGTCCCGGTAGATTTTATTTATATAACACGGCATTGTATTTTTTTTTAAATGACAAATAAATGATAAATAAAAAAATAAAACTGCCTATATATTAAGTTACTTTAAAAGAAAAGTCGCAAAATAATTTTTTTTCCAAAAAATATACTATACTGCACTAAATATATGTTATGTTCCACTAAAAACAAAGTATACTCTACTTAAAATATACTTTAGTCCATTAAAAATATACTATATTCCACTACAAACATGCTATATTCCAATAAAAGTATGCTATATTCAACAAAATTTTGGTCTAATGCCTTTTACTATCATCCTATTTATTCATAAAATTTGAAAATAACGTTTATAATCTAGTTTTTCAATTAACAACATGATAGTTTAAAAATTCACACGATTTTTTTAGTAATGTTAATAGGAAAGACCAGGGCTAGTTGTGTCTGTTTTTACTCCTTGAACTCTGATGCCCTAACAACAAATTTTTTTGCAAATATTAAAATGCAGTCATAAAGAACATGATTTTAGGTAACATTTTAACTTATATTCATACTCTTTTGGCTTTTTATAGTTGGTATAATAAGCCAAAAGAGTAGTCCACTTTTTATTCGTTAAAAAAAAAACATCTAAAAATTTTTTAATTTTTTTGTAAAAAACAGATTTTTTCAATATTATTACAAGTTTCAAAAAAAATAATAATAATAATAAATTTTATAACTTTTTTCTTCCCAAATAAATGCTATGAGCCAACTTGCATGCCAATTAATTTTTTTTCATCTGGTTTTGATCAAAAATTTATTTCTAATTAGTTTTCAAAAAAGCTTTATGAAGTCAACTTGACTAGCGACAATTCTAATATTCAATATAGTTGTGCAAAACGCCCCTTATTAGAAAATAAGTAATTTTTACTTATTTTTTAAGCATATCAAGCATTATTTATATCAAAAATAATGCTTGATATGCTTATAAGATTGATAAAGTTAAATTTCAATTGTAACTGTTCAAATATGGCTTTTTTTAGTTTTAGTGAGTTTTTTTGTATGTGGTTTTTTTCTTAAATAACGTCCTCTAGTTTTTTAAAACGTATTTAAAACAGAATGTTGACTAGATAAAATTTTTGTCTTGTTTTGCATCGACAATATATTTTTTTTTAACTGCTTTTGCACGGACTGAATAATTTAAGGCAGGTAAAATGTTATTAAAATAGTGGCTTTTAAATTTAATTTTTATTTGTAAAGCTGTAGGAGTTATAGTACTACAATAAAACATTACTAAGTCTTTTTTTTTTTAAAGTGAATTATCTGGTTTTGCAAGTCTACTCCTCAATTATAAGCTACATTAATTATTGTTTCTTTTTCTATAAGAAATCTTTTTTTGGTATGAGTCTTTATGAAGCACTTCTCTAAGTTCTGTCGAATTTCATTTTTAGTCTGAATTGTTCGGATAAACCAAAATTCCAACACTTTTATTAAATCTGTTACGTCTTTTAATAATAGGGGACATGAGGGCGCATTGATCGCCGGGGCAGTATGATCTTTGAGCTTTTACTCGTTTACTTTTGCCTTAATTTAACAGAGATTGCAATTTAATTAACCATTATACTACCCTTCATTGCTTAATCGTAATAATTTTTGATAAGATCAACTTCAGCATTAAGAAAATTAAAAAGACTATTTTTCATCATGAAAAGTGATTTTTGAAAGTTGTAAACAAATTCAAATAAATTTTTAATTAGATTTCCGTATGACTTTACAACCAATTTATTGTAAACTCATATGTGTTAAGTTTATAATAAATTTGTTTTTTTGAGTTGGTTACTGTATTTATAGAAGTTATTGGCATCAATATATCAACTGTACCTAATGGGGCACAATGATCGTTGACTATGCGGAGCTATTTGATCGGAGGATCAAAGTGCCCCATATAACTTATATTATAAGACTTTAATTTTTTGTTTAAATTTTATACATTTAAACTTATGACGAATAAAAAATCTTTATATAAACTTTTAAAATTTCATTTTTAAAATGTAATAGTGTTAAAAACTTATATTAATAACATTAGTTTTTAGTTTTACATAAGTTTTACAATTAGTTTACATAATATTATTATATAAAATATTTTTTTTAAACAATCATTTTATTTTACTTTTTTTAAAATTTTCAGATCTTTAAATGGTTAGGTATAGAAAAAAAAAACAGACAGAGTTGCTATATCATGTGATACAATGAAATCAGCTGTTAATGAAGTTTTAGAGGGCAGACCGGTGAATGTTGTAGCTCGCAAATTTAGCATAAATCGAATGACCTTAAAAAGATATTGTAATAAAAAGAAGCTCAACCCAAATGAATCTTTTAAGCCTAATTACAACAATAAACAAGTTTTTACTGCAGAAGATGAAAAAAGTTTGTCAAGTTATTTACTACTCGCATCAAAAATAAACTATGGACTTTCAACTAAGTCAACACGATTATTGGCATACGAGTTTGCTGTAAAAAATAATAAGATTTGCCCTTCATCATGGATCAAGAATAAAATTGCAGGGATTGATTGGTTGCAAGGTTTTATGAAAAGACAACCAGAGTTGTCTTTACGAACACCTGATGCAACTAGCTTTGCTCGATCAAATGCCTTTAACCGACACACTGTTGGAGAATTTTTCCAAAATCTAAAAACAGTAAGAAATCGATATAAGTTTGATCCTTATTGCATATATAATGTTGATAAAACTGGTTTAACAACAGTACAAAAGCCAGTAAAAGTGTTAGCAGGTAAAGGAAGTAAACAAGTAGGAAGAATCACATCTGCAGAACGAGGAACATTAGTAACTGTATGTTGTGCTTCAAATGCAATTGGAAACTCTATTCCTCCACTATTTGTTTTTCCTAGGGTCAAATTTCATGATTACATGATAAAGGTCCTCCTGGATGCGTGGGATTTGCAAATCCTTCTGGTTGGATGAATTCAGACATTTTTATAGAATGGATAAAACATTTTGTGAGGTATTCAAACTGTTCTCAGGAATCTCCAGTTTTGTTACTTCTGGACAGCCATAAAAGTCATATTTCTGTTAGAGCTTTGGATCTTGCAATTCAACATGGAATTACAATGCTAAGTTTTCCTCCCCATTGTACCCATAAATTGCAACCATTGGACAGAACTGTTTTTGGACCATTGAAAAGGTTTTACAATGCTGCGTGTGATAATTGGATGGTCACAAATCCAAGACCTATGACCATTTATGATATTATTTCAATAGTTCGCGAACCATATACAAAAGCTTTCTCACCATCTAATATACAGAGAGGATTTCAAGTAGCTGGCATTGAGCCATTTAATCCAGAAATTTTTAAAGATGATGAATATTTACTATCATCAGTTACAGATCGTGCTGCTCCAAATGTAGTAAACACAATTCTTGTGGAACCTGAAATGACTGTAGCACATGTTGATGGCATGGAGCCTGAAATGCCTGTAGTACATCATGAAACAAGTTTTTCGAACAAAGTGTCACCAAGCATTGCTTCATTACTCTCACCTGAAGTTTTGAAACCTTACCCGAAAGCATCTGCTAGAAAAAGAAGTGTTAAAACTAGGCAACTAAAAACAAGGATTTTGACTGATATTCCAATCAGAAATGAAATTCGTTTGTCAGAAGAAAAGAAAACCCTAAAACAAATCAACCAACAAAAGAAACTCATCGCAAATGATAAAAAAAGGGGAAAAGTTAAAAACTACTTGCTTACAAACAAAAAACAATGTAATGTAAAAGCAGCATCACGGCTTGACTTTGACAAAGGATGATAATATAAAAAAATAATCTTGTAAACTTTAGTTCTAATAAAAGTCTTGTATGAATCTTGTATTTTCTTTGTAAACTTAAAATACTGTATTCTTATAGACTTTATAAGCTTCAAGTTTTGTAAAACTTAACATATATATATGTTAGTAGTATATAACGGGCTTATTTTCATAGATAGAATTGTGGTTATACTTCTAATGTAAACTTTATACAACGTTTTAAATTTTACTTTTTTTTTAGATGTATTATATAATATACACTAATACCCTTCAACTAATGCATTTGTAGCACTTAGGTATAGCAGTATTAAACATGTAAATAATGTTACTCATATAAGATCAAAGCGCCCCATATCGAAGATCATAGTACCTCATTGCATGGGGTACATTGACCTTTTTCAAGGGTTGTTGTAATGTTAAAATATACCATGTTCATTAATGTTTTTTATTAAAACATTTATTTTTGCTTAAAGACAGATTGTTCTAGTTTAGTAATTAATAAGTTTTTATATCTAGATCGGGTTGTTTGCAGTTTTCAAAATACTGCAACGGCGATCAATGCGCCCCCATCTCCCCTACTATTTTTATTATTATTATTTTGAATCTGATATTTGTTTAAAAAGTTCATATATAATATACAATATGCTTATCATATTCTTAAGAAACTGTTAACCTAGATATCACTTTTATTAAAAAAAAAAACATTAAAAAAAAAAAAAAACAATTGAGAGAAACCAATTTATGTTCTGGTTATCTTCAAATATTAACAAAAGTATACTAAAAAGATAAAAAATTAAATTTACACGAAAGCTTGTATACAGTAATATAATATATACTGTAAATATAGATAATAAAGTTTATAATATAGATATAGATAAATTTAAATATAGTTTTAAAATAAAGATAAGATTTTATGAAATTTCACAAAAACATTACAAAACAGTTGCATGGTGTCGCACAGTTTCTTGTGTCAAAGTTTCATGGTATCCCATAAAAAACATGACACATTTAAAAATATAAAAAATATCACCATTTTGACCAAACAGTTTGTGGAGCACATGATACCTACGTTAGAAAATAAAGTACTAAACATTATACTCTGAAAACTCATGGTTTGTCATTCTTGCTAAATTTTATTTTCAGGATAAGTCAATTATTTAATAATTCAAAATTTTAGAAAATTTTGCAAATACAGTTAAACTAATAAAGCTAGTTAAAAAACGAAATATTTCACTTTACTCGTGTTTTTTTTTTGCGTGTACTCGTGTTGCGTGTACTCGTGTTTTTTTTTTTTTGCGAAACTAATTGTTTTTTAAAAACTTTATTTAGGTGCGGAATCACAGACATTCTCACCCATGACTTTCGATCAAAATTCTGCTAGCCGATCATCAGTACCTAGAACATGGGGTCACACATGGAAAAATTTAACACCAGAAAATCCAAGTAACATTTCTATGTCACTTTGAATTGTTACTATTTAAAAAAAAAAGTTTGTTAAATATTTTTCAGACTGTATTAAACACTTTGCAAGACTATAGCAGACATTTTTCAGACTGTAGTAGACATTTTTTCTTCGTCATATAATGCTTAAGTCAAATTTGAAATTTCAAATAGTTTCAAAAAATAAAATTAATTATTAAGAATTGTTAAAGCAAAATATTTTAGATCATACTTTTAACCAGGAACTGAGCATAAACTTTAGGTATAATTTTATTGTCATTTGTTGTTTAGCACTGTTTCGCCAAGAAAAAGCAACGGGTCGTTCTCACCTAAACGGTAATTGATATTTATGATTGTTACGTTAACTTTTCTAAAGATTATTTTAATTGAAAATTGTTTTTAAACAAGTTTAAAACCTAGACCTAAATACACGACTTGAGTTTACAACCTAAAACGAATAACGTTTAAAATTGTATTTAGAACTAATGACGTTGAAAGTTATTTGCTATAGTCAAAACTATGAAGTTACAATAATATTTAAGAGTTAAAATTTTAAACCAACTTTTTTTCTATTTTTTCCTTTCAAATTTAACCAATTTGTTAGTGCTAAAAGATGTATTTGTTTCTTTTTTTGATTTTAGAGTTTCACTTATAAGTGAAACTATATGTAAATAAGTTATATGTGTGTATGAATATGCATGTTCGTGCATGCATGCGTGAATGCATGCTTGTGTGATAAAGTGAGAGTGTTTACTACTAATCCAACTTTATGTTTAATGCGTATCATAATCATCAGGTAAAACATGTAAATATGCGCATTTCCTGTAATGTTTTATCACCTTTTAGGTTTGCATAGACATTTATCCTGACCCAATTTTTATTACTATAATATTTTTTTTTATCATGCTTTGGCCATATATGAAACATGGTAAGACGCTATGAACTTTCTTGCTAAACGCTTTTCCGTGGTGCATTGTGACAAAAATGTTAAGCCATCTTGAATTTATAAAAGATTCCTAATCCGGATTCCTAATTCCGCCTATACAATTTATACCCGAAAATAAAAAAAAGTTCACCCAATGTTTCGTTATGGTCACTTAGGATATTAAAAAAAAAAAAGCATTTGTATTTTTTATAATTTGTTGTAAAAAACATAAAGTTAATCTAGTCAATTACCGTACTTTTTTTTTCTCATGAATAATAAAAATTACTTTATATAGTATCTATTTTTAGCTATCATAAATAACTGTGCAAATTTTGCAAAAAAATTTGGTACAAAAGTTTAAACTTCAGTGTTATAATATAGAAAAATGTTATGAAAAGTTTTTGGTTTCTATCTGCGGGAGGGGCGATTAGTTAGAGAGGAAGATTTATTTACAGTTTTTTATTCAATTGAACTTTCTTTAGGAGCCTATAAAATAAGTGAGCAGGAATTTGAATGTAAGTTTTATGTTAATTTTAAATCATTTTAATTTAAATTGCAAAGAAAATAAAAAATCAAATAATAAAATAAGTTTAAATTTACCTGCAACCTATTTATCTTTTTCTAAGAATTCCTTATTTTATATCTATAACTCTAAAAGTTTCATTTTTTCACTTTTCTTTTAAATTTTAAAGATACCTCTTTATTTATGATAAACGCTGTAATTCAAATTTGTTTAGCTGGTTTAATGGGTCGCGGACTAGGAGGAATGACAGAAAGAGCTCAAAACGAAAATCTTATGGAACAAAAGTTTGAAGATAGCGACTCAGACGAAGATAATCTAGATAACAATAGCAGACGTATGTAGCATCCACAAAATCTTAATAGAAGTATCTATAGAAGTATAAAAGTATCACTAATTGCTGTAAATAATTATATTTATGAACAATATTTAATTCCACCGTAATGCGCCTTGATTACTATAATTTAATATATACTAGACATAATAGTGTTTTACAAAGGTCAGAGAAAAAGTTTTTTTTTTTATTAATTATTTAGTCTTTTTTGTTTTTATTTTTATTTAATCTGTTAAATTTCAGCTTACTATACAGCTAAAGATCTAGTGCACAGTCTAATACACAGTGTGTACAGTCAAATACACAGTGTGTACAGTATAATATACAGTCTAGTATACAGTGTGTACAGTATAGTATACAGTGTAGTATACAGTCTAATATACAGTATGTACAGTCTAGTACACAATGTGTACAGTCTAGTATACAGTTAGTGCAGTCTAGGACACATTGTGTACAGTCTAGTACACATTGTGTACAGTCTAGTACACAGTGTGTACAGTCTTGCACACAGTGTGTGCAGTCGAGTACACAGTGTCCACAGTCGAGTACACAGTGTTCACAGTCTAGTACACAGTGTTTACAGTCTAGTACACAGTGTGTATAGCCTAGTACACTGCGTGTACAGTGTAGTACACAATGTACACAGTCTAGTACAGTAAAACTAAAGACGAGCATTTTTTAAAAGTATTTGATATTGGAATATAGAATTAGAGCTTGGATTTGCATAAAATTATTTCTTTTATTTTTTTTTTTCGGAAATCAACTGCTACAACTTTATGTCATAATAACAAAGCTATTTCACTTATATTATCCCATTCAAATTATTGCATCCCATTCAAATTATTGCATTATTGTAAAAAAAAAATTATTTTTGCGCAGTAAATTCTCCGAGTAAATTTACAGTAAACTGTTTGAATATGTAAATTGATATAATTTCAAAACATATTAAAGATATAATGTCAAAAAACCATGTTGTTAAAGTTGTTTTTTGTTAATAAAAAATAATTAATAACTATTTTTTTAAAAAGCAATAATCATAATTTTCATTAACAATTAATTATATTTTTTAATATACAATAAGTTTTTAAACCGTACAATAGCATAACCATACAAAATGCATCAAGTTCAGTTTTTAAACCGGATGGGTCAAAAACTATTCAAATTACACGATTAACTTGTAAAGGAAGTCTGTTTTAAACAAATGTTGCATACCAATTTCAAACAAGTGAATAAAACATAATGTGTCAGGTAGGGTTTTTAAAATTATTGTCACAAGGGGGTGTACGCATATAGTAGTGAAACCTATACATCACATACTACGTAAACTAAAACGTAAAACTAAATCTTGTTATTTGTGTGATACTTATATCACACAAATAACAAGAAATAATTGAAAAATACATAAAAGTTTAAAAAATCAACCCAAAAACTCATACCAAAACCTTTCTTGTTTTTTACAGCCAAAAAATTTTGGGTATTTCTGGTATCATAAATACGACTTATTTGTTCATAAGATTATCATGTTATAAAATTAAAATTCACTATTTATATAAAAACATGTTTGTTATATCATTTACTTAAATTTTATAATGTTTTGCTGATTTGTAAAATTTAAATTAAAAAGTAGTACCTTATTATTTAAGACCATATATAGCTGATACCTCATTTCAAGGCCACACCTTTTTTTATTTTTTATTATTTTACATTAGTGTGTGAGTTGTAACATCTTAGTTTTTAGGAAATTTAAAGTTTTGTCATAGTTTACACAAAAAGACGGTTGATAACTCATATGAGCCTTGGGAATGAGGTTGATCAAATCAAACTCAGAGTTTTAACGGTGACCCTTGTAACAATGTTTCTGCATCATTAACAAAAAGGTTAATGATGTTTTAAAAAAGTTTATTTTGCCTATTAGTATTGTATAATGTATATTCTTAAAGTAAATTTTTGTTATCAAGGTTTAAATATTATATAAGTAACTCTTGACAATATAATAAATTATAGCAAATATTTTTGACAATAAAACAATCAAAACACTTTTGATTTATTGAATATGTAGTTTAAATTAAATTATAGTTGAATATACGCATTTTAAAGTTTAAAGATTGCTTTTTTTTTCCTTTTAGGTTTGTTACGGATGCAGAGATCTAACCTTTTTCTTCCGCATCTACATAATTATAATCATCAAACACGATATGATTTAAAGTTTGATCCTAAATACATTAATAGTAATACAAATTACAATAAAATTTAGTTTTATTGTAATTATTTTCAAATTACAATAGTTTAGTTATTTATATATATATATATATATATATATATATATATATATATATATATATATATATATATATATATATATATATATATATATATATATATATATTTATATTTATATATATATATTTATATTTATATATATATATTTATATTTATATATATATATATATATATATTTATATAATTATATAAATATATATATATATTTATGTATATATATATATATATATATATATATATATATATATATATATATATATTTATATATATATATATTTATATAATTATATAAATATATATATATATATATTTATGTATATATATATATATATATATATATATATATATATATATATATATATATATATATATATATATATATATATATATATATATATATATAAAAGCTGATTTTTTTCAGTCAGTGATCTTTTGTATCCTATGCCTTATGAACCGTATTCTTCATCGTATAAAACATCATCTGGAACTGGCAGTAAGTCTTCTTCTTCGTCTTCTTCTTCTTCCTCCTCCTCATCTTCATCATCTAGTAAGTCATCATCAGGAAGTTCTTCGGGAAGTTCATCGAGTTCTTATCCAAATAAAATGAACAAAAATATTTACAATATCAACCAATTAAATCGTTTAAATGATACTCAGGTAACACCACCATTAAATATCACAAGTTCTACTGGTCCGGTTAAAATTAATTGGCTGGGTAGAATTTCTCAAAATATAGGAAATAAATCAGTAGGTAATATTAAAATCTGTTAAATTTTTTTGCTTAACAATAATTTGAAAGTCTGTATTATATACATATATATATATATATATATATATATATATATATATATATATATATATATATATATATATATATATATATATATATATATATATATATATATATATATATATATATATATATATATATATATATATATATATATATATATATATATATATATATATATATATATATATATATATATATATATATATATATATATATATATATATATATATATATATATATATAGATTAGGGGTATGATTAAAAAGCAAAACTCATTTTTTCGGCAAAAGATGAATTTTAGATTTTAAACAAAAAGATGAGTTTTAGATTTTAAAGATTTTACCGTCTACTTTTGTTTCTAAACGTTTCAATGGGTTGTTGAGAGTGGAAAAAGAGGAGAGGAGAGGGGGAGGTGTCAAAAAATTATTTTTTGAAATTATTTTTTTCAACAAAAAAAATGTCAACAAGCAATTGTTAAAATAAAATATCTCATTCTAAAGTTTTTCATGTTGGAAAAAGGAATTTATATTATATATAACACATTACATTATTTTGAAAACTGTATTACAAAGATTATCCTATGTGTTAATTTTCCAAAAATTTCAAAAATTAATAAAGCTTTATGTCTATTTTTTTACGGCTTAATGTGTTGAAATAGGAGATTGTCTCATGGTAAAAAAATTTACAATGCGCCCTTTATTAGGTGAAGAAAATACTGACTAACATATCAGATGTTTATAGTTAATATAGTAATATGTTTATATGATAAAAAATATCAGTATATAAATGTTTTTAGTTACAATATTTTTAATGAATTCTTTTACTTTTGATATGCCATTTAGAGACAAGAATGTTGACTTAAAAAGGAATAGAAAGAATTTAAACAAACACAAACCATAAAGACAAAAATGTGGTTTTAAAAGTGGAAGATTTATTTGATGAAGAATAAAAAAACTCATCATTTTGAATTATAAAACACAAGTTTTAAAAAGTATCGGGTGGACACGGAAAAATCCGGTCAACTTTAAATTGAGATTTCTCTAAAACCATAAATGCTTTATATTTAAACTTTTTTTAAATTTAAACGTTACTTCCTTATCTTAAATGGTGTTGATAAATTTTTGCTTACAAATTAATAATTTGCAAAATGTTTTGGAAACAAAATGAGGTGCGTAAAAAAGTTGTGAATTTTTTTTGAAAAATCGACTTCATATCGCCTGATTGCTAAACGCCCAAATGTCCCAAAATCTACAGTCATAGATATTATAAACAAGTTCAAGACTACTCAAAGCTTCGAAAGAAAACTTGGAAGTGGAAGAAAAAAACTTTCCATAAATCCAAAAAGATAAAGTCGATTTTAAGTTCAATAGCAAGAAATCCAAACCAGTCACAGCGAGATCTAACAAGAAAATTCAAGACTTCTCGTTCTTATATCAAAAAAGTACTTAAAAATGCTGGAATTAAAGCATTTCATAAAAAAATGCACTTAAGAGAAGTTTAAATTGTAAAATTAAAGGAACTCAACACGCAAAGAAGTTGGTTAAAATAATGGCGGATAAAAATATGTGCATAATTGAAGACGACGAAACATATTGCAAGGCGGATTTTTCACAACTTCCAGGTCAACAATTTACTATGAGAACAAAGAAAACCTGTCGATAATCAATTTAAATATATTCGACGAGAAAAAATTTGCATCCAATTTCTTTGTGTGGCAAGCAATTTGTAGCTGTGGTATGCCGTCCTCTTGTTTTGTCACTAAGAAGACCTTAACTGCCAATCTCTACATCAAAGAATGCCTCCAAAAAAGACATTTGCCTTTTATGAAAAAACACAAATACCAATGTCTCTTTCGGCCTGATTTTGCTGCCTCTCACTATTCTAAAAATGTTCTACAGTGGCGAAAAGATAATAATGTGAAAATTGTTCCTAAAGATGTGAATCCTCTAAATCGTCCAGAAGAGCGCAAGATTGAAGATTTTAGGACAATAGTTAAAGGAGTTCTTCGTAAGACAGGTGGAGTAACAAATACTAAAAAGGACTTTCAAAAAAAGTGGATTAATGCCACTAATAAGGTGAAAAATGAAAAAATCTACAAAATGATGGCATCAAGCCGCTATAAAGTTTGATCTCTTGCCAAACAACCCATCAAGCTACTTAAAATTAAGTTGAAACTCTAATTTATATAAATACATTTGAAGTTGACAGGATTTTTCCGTGTCCGCCCGATAGACAAGAATATGTAAACTTTCTCAATGATCAGAAAGGATTGCATGTTGAAAAAATGTCGCGCGAAAATAATTTTTCAAATTAGAAATTGAAGTAAGAAAAAAATTTAAAGGTTATAAGAGTCCATTAGGAAACAAACAAAGGTTGGTTAGTAAAAAATTTGAGAAGACAATGAAATGTTTAGATACTTGCAATAATGAAGATAATAAGATAGTATCTCCACCCCTTTAGAAAATTTAAAAAGTATATTGATCCTATTTTTATTTATTATCTGTAAAGTAATTACATAAATTATAATAATTACATATATTAGCTATTGAATTAGCTTAAACAGAAAAGTCTGCAAGTTATATAACAGTTTAAGATTTTTGGACCTGAAAACTGATTTTTTTTTGATTTATTAAAAATGACATTACTTTAGACAGAGTGACTGAAAACCAGTTCATCAAAGTGGAACTTATTTCGGCTATGTGCATATATCGCTATATATTGTATACTTATTTTCAGATTATAAAAGATTTTTAAAAAATTTGTCACTGGTCATTTTGTTGTACATTACAATGCAGAATAATTTATATATATATATATATATATATATATATATATATATATATATATATATATATATATATATATATATATATATATATATATATATATATTTATGTATATATATATATATATATATATATATAAATATATATACAATTCTGTCAAGACCTCATTGAAACTTTTAGAAACAAAAGTAGACGGAGAAGTAACTTAATGGTTGTAAGTTATCATTGTTTAAAATTTAAAACAACTGATAAAAAATTTTAGATAAAAATCATAAAACAGTCTTTTTTTAAATAAAAAATGAAAAAAGTACAATTACAAAAATCTTTTATATTTAAAGTACATGAAAATAAAAATAAAAAGCCCCTCCTCCAACCTCTCAAATATACACATGATTGCAAATGGTTAAGATCAACTCTTCCCATCATTTTTACCAGGACACAAAACATAATTTAAAAGTAGATAGATCAAGCTACAAAAATAACTCTCATGGTATATTTGAAATTTTGTTAAGTGACGCTGTTCCTACTATAAATGCAAAAACTTGAATTTTTTGCATTTTTAGACAGCTGGGACCAAATTTTCATCTGCACTGGTGGGGGAGTTTTTTTTTGATTTGGAAAAAACCATTATTATTTTAAGTTAATACAAGTAAAACTTCATTTTTTGCCGTTATGCTATTTCCGAAAAAATGAAATGTGCTTTTTAATCATACCCCTAACATATATATATATATATATATATATATATATATATATATATATATATATATATATATATATATATATATATATATATATATATATATATATATATATATATATATATATATATATATATATATATATATATATATATATATATATATATATATATATATATATATATATATATATATATATATATATATATATATATATATATGTTAGACTCAATAATCAAACATTTTCAACCACCCAAGGGAAGTTTGGGAATAAATAAGAACTATCCTAACGATCATTATATAAACAAAGAACATCCATATGACAACGGTGACTATGAAAATGAACCACAATATGGGAACATATTTGATGGCGAGTTTGATCAAATATATCCGTTTCAAGTTAATGGAAATGCAGATCAATATGGAAAACATCTGCACACCCACGATTTAAATGAGAATCATAGTCAACAAGCTCCATACCGTATGCATAACCCGCACGGAGATTGTAAGTTGTTACAAATTGTATCACTACGTTAAGTACTTGACTACATTCAAAATATATATAAATTTATTTCTAGAGTATACAAAGATTTTCGATAGGTAAATATCGAAACAACTTATACATTATAAGTTGTTACGGTATATTTTTCATGCACTACATTTTGGAAACTTGCGGTTTATCAATACCGCACACACATTTTAAAAGATTATTTTTTGGGTGGGTTGTTAAACTTTGCTGACTAAGCTAAAAAAACGATTTTAAATATATTTGTAATTCTATCTAACATTTAGATCGAAATGTTCATCCTGGTCATCCTTTTGAAGAAAATTTTCTAAATACATCTGGTTATAAACCTTTGACATTGCGATTGCCAAATAATCTTCCCAACACTTTAAGTAAAAAACCCACAAGTGCTCCTAAGAGGGAAAATTTAGAGAACGTCAACTATAATTTTCATTCCAACAATTTTAAAGGTTAATTCTATATCAGTTACTTTCACAAGAGCGGCAATAGGTTTTCAATTGGAGTCTGGTAATAAAAAAGTATTAAAAATGTTAACCTGTAGGCCTAATTTTAAGTTATCAGTTAACTTTTTTCGTTACAATCCTTAATTAAATTTATACTCATTGATATTTTTCACTTCATTTAATATCTCGAATGTGAGAAGTTGATTTTAAACTTTACATAATTTCAGATAAAAACAATACATTAAATTTGAAATTTGTTAATAAATATAAATTTAGTTTCAGAAAACTATAAAAATAGCAAGTGGCAAAACAAAAGTTTTCGTGTTTACTACACTCAATTTTTCTCAAATTTTCATTTACATAAGCATAAACACAACAAGTTTGCTTCATGCCTAAAAATGTTACTAATTTTAAACACCAAAATAACCTAGCGCTGCTCTTTTTTTTTATCTTATGTAAAGCAAATTAATTGTAATAATCTTTTTTTAAGTTTGCTTTGTTATGTAATTTTTTTTATCAGCTCCAGTTTCACAGAATTCGACAAATATTTTTTCAAACTTTTTAACAAATATTCGGTTAAAGACAAAGAAAAGTTTTATGCTGAAATGAAGTTTGAAAACGTTGAACAAACGATAAAATGTTTTAAATAACGCCATTTTATTCTCTGTAGGAGCATACGTCGAATACGTCGAACATACGTCGAATATTGTAAAAAAAAAATTTTATAACTATTGATTTTTCAAATTATAAAATACTTTACATTTATGCAACCAAATACTTTGTTGTTGTTTAAAAATTTGTTAAAACTTATAAGTTGCGTTAAAAAAATGGCCGACGATGCTAAAAGCTAAAAGCATTGCAACGGTTCTTCACACTCAATATGTAACTGGTTATGATTATCTGATTTGATTTTTTAGCCAGTGCAGCTCAGTTTACCCAACTGCGCTGCGATAAGTTGATGATTACCAAAAAGCCTGTAGCAGCAAAGTTGTAAGTTTAATTCCCAGCTGCTATTTTGAAACCCTATACAGGCTCAGAATAGGCAGAAATATAAGTAATCTGATTTGTTGATTTTGAAAGAAGGCAAATATGCTTTTCTTAAAAAATATAAATAAAATCAAAACAAGCATATTTTCGATATAAATTTCAAAGTAAGCCCAGCTCTCCAACCCATCTTCGCAAGCTTAACTTTAAATGATGTCATTCAAACAATGAAAGTCTGATTGTTTTAAATTCGCACGTTTTATTATAATTTAACATTTTTATTTTTTAGAAACAACACAAAGTGGGCGAAAATCATTACTAGTTTTACGAAAGTAATAACTTTAAAAATATTCATCAAACTTTCCCCACTAAATTACCAGGTTAAGTATATACTACGAACTTAATGGTACCATTATTTAATTAGTTCCTATGGATATCTAAATTCCATAGCAACAGTGCGTTTTGCTTAGTTACCTAAGTTACCCAAGACTTTTTTGACAAATTTTTAAGCTAAACTTGCTTTTAATCCAAGCATGGAGAATTGAAAGGCCAAGAGATCTATCTCTGCTAATAGCATATTTTTAGCTGCATTAAGATTATTTACTTTTATTGGGTTACATCCACAAACTAAACAACATTAAGAAGATGTAGATGCTTTCAATCTAAATTAACTGATAAATTGATAATTTTAACCAAGAATCTCATTGGTCTGCAATATAAAGTTGATGATGGATTTGAATTAGACCAAATTATTATCTAATATGAGTGCTAGGGTTTTATTTAGAGTATTATGAGCATGTTATGAATCAGTAGGTTTTATAGATAAAATTCTAACTATTTTTGCATACTTTCCTCTGTTTAAAAAGATTACAACTATTAGGATATAAAAGTTTATTTGAAGAACTAGTGAATAAATCGATAGCTGCTACTTTATGACTCTTTATCTAATTTGATGAATCCTCAAATGATTTCACTGGCCTATCACTAACTATAGATTTTGTCTTTTTCTTGGGTTGGAATTAGAAATTAGGTTGAATAAAGTTTTCATCAACTCTTTTACATAAAGACAAAGTTTAACTTGACAGAAAAAGTTACAAATTTGAGCATAAAATTAAGAAAAGAATGAAATTGTAACACCAAGTTTGTCTTTTTCACCAGACATACACGAACCGAGCTGTCTTAGGAATTGATGAACTTGATACCATGTGATAGTTGACATATAACTGATAACAATATTAATCTGTAAAAAAATTTAATTAAAAAAAGTTATATATATACATATTTATATGTGTGTGTGTGTGTGTGTATATATTCCTGTTATGTCTGAAAATGAAAAGTGTTATCCTTTAAACATTAGATTATAATTTTAGCATGTTGTCAAATGTGCCAACAGGTAACATTCCATTTTTGTTAGAGAAAATTACACAGTATTTTAGTGTGGTTATTAATAACGTACCTCATCACAGTACTGTTGAGCAAATGGCTCGTGAATTAGGAAGTATATAAGAATTACAAGCAGCTGAATGAGCTATTAGTAATTCTCAGCTTACTCTTGGATTTAATGCAACAACATAAGAAGATGTTCATATAAATAGTGTTCACCCTACGTCCAAAGATAAATGTCTTGTTATTGCTCTGGATTAATGCCCAGGAGGAACAGCTGATGATTATAAATATCATATTTGTTGGGCAGTAGATCATCTAGCTTTTATTTATTAAGGTTTTTATTTTCGTAATTATGATGAATGTTGTCAATTGAATATTGAAAGTATTACCAACACAATATCAGACAGAGTTGCAGTTAACCATCTGACATTAAGCAAAGTTAGTGCAACTTGGGGTAAAACTCTGAATTAATTGAATTTTCATTTGCACCCTCTTGATACAATTGTCTCGAGACAGAAAAGTGTGAATTATTTGGCAATTATTATGTAGCCGTCAAAATTGTTTTGGCTATAAATAGGATGAGGTTTAAAGAAGGTGAAAGTGATCCAGAGGGATTTCTTACTTTTTTAGGCCTCAATAAAAATACCTAGGTGTATCATCCCTAGATATTGAGGAAACCGTCTTCATATTCTTTTTAATACTTGCCATATATTTATTAAACACTATGCTGATTTTCTAAATTTTCTCATCACTGGAACAGTAAAATGTGGCAGTTTGCAAGCAGCTGTGCGAGATTTTGTAATGCTATCGCTTTAAAAAAAAATGTGTGTGCTTGGTGGTGGTGTGTGTGTTTGGTGTATTTGGGAAACTGCTATGTGGTCCGTGGATGACAAAGTTTTATGTATCAGTTGAGGATGCAAATTTTGATCATCTCACTGGTATTCAGATTGTAAAAAACATTTTGGAAACAGTTAAGGTTTGCAAATCTAATTCGGCTGCACTGTTTTGCAGAGTAACAGATTTTTTGGGGGAAATGCTTCGTCAAACGTTTTTGAACAAATAAGAAGTTAATGCTGCATTGATGACCAGGTTATCAACATGACTTCAGCTTATCTTAACGCAGTAAAGGATGTATTGATTAGACAATGTAAAAGGTACTTCTCCTTTTCCATTACAGAGACACTCAAGCAGGAAACAGCTAGTGCAAGGTTTCACAATATAGATAGTGAAGAGTTAACTGGTATGTTTAGTGAGTCTAAAGGAAGATCCCCTTATACAACAATTTTATATAATTCTTGCAAAATGAGATCAATAAAGAATAGGACTATTTATTATATTGGTAATTTAGATTACTAACTAATTAGAGAAAATGTAATTAATGGTCCATTTTCACAGCACGTAAAGAAAGAAATCGCCTACAACATGCTCAAATTCGATCTGTATTATATAAAAGAAAGACATGCGTCAAATGTTGGATGAAAAAGAAAAAAGGAAATTATAACAAAAACATAAGTTAATGACTTTCAGCCAGATTAAGAATTTGTATAAATAATTGTGTACAAAGCAACTGGATGATTTAGATGATGTTATGTCTGACAGAATTGTTAGTAGAAAACTATGTCATGAATGGTATGATATTGAATAATCTAAGTATACGATGGTAGAAAAAGTAAAAAAAAGATTGCATAACAGAATTTATCTAATTATCCCTTACTGGAAAAAAAGATGAACCTGATTCTGAAGCTGGTGATAATTGCATGAAAAAATTCCAACTGGCCACAGATGTTGTATCAGGAGAATTTATTTTTTCTTAATGTTAATGTGTATTATTTGTTTTTAATGTTAATTTGTATTGTTTTAATAATTGTAAGGTTTATTAAGCCCAAAATAGATACTGCAAATGTTAGAACTTGAAAAGTCTTAACATTTGAAAAGTATCGCAAGTGCTGTGACCTGCAGATAGGTAACCAGCAAGTGTTGTGACTTGCAAAAAGGTAACCAAGAAGTGTTGTGACTTGCACAAATTATTGATAGACGGCTCTGTCTAACCTTCTTGCGGTGTCTATTGTTAAAAATGATTAGTATTTTGTTTCATTAGTGGAATTTCAAACTGTATACTTTACGACCCTTACCTTGACTCGAGTTATACACCACTAACCACTAGTTGTAAAGTACTGAAATTTAAATTTTATTTTTTGTTCTAGATTACTTATTTGATTGGAGATAAAAATATTATTTTTAAAAAAGGAATTATTTTTGTTAATAGTATGTGTTAAACAAGAAGCGCCACATCCACCCCTAACTCAAAGGTACACATCTCATATATGGTGGTGATCTGGGAACAAAATATTGGAACTTCAGTTTGACAAAAAAGACAGTTTTCAGTATAAAAATACTTTTTTATGAAAGAATTTTCAATTTATTGGTGGTAAAAGTCGTACTTCGAGGCCCCCTCTAGCCTCCCACTCACGCCCTATATCTAGATGCTACTATAAAATTGTAGCCCACTCTTACATCTATCTTTTGATACCAAATTATAGACCTTTCGACAAGAATTGGCATAGTTATAAAAATTTTCGATATAAAAAAAATTATTTTGACCACAGTTTCTTTAACAATTTCATATATTCAAAAATTGTCACAAAAAACCTTATGACTTTTTTTTGAATTGTTCGATTTTGATAATTTCACCGTTTAAATACTGTATTAATGCTCTTTTTTTAACGATATATAACAATATAATATTTCGTAAACTTAAAAACATTATGTCACATACCTAATATATATAATTACGAGTATTACACACATAAATACGAATACCAAATTGTAAATAAAACCTACTTTTTCAACTGCGAAATCCAAAGAATTGCCTTCCACTATATTCATTCACTAAAATAACGTTTTTCAAATAAATATTCATACAAGATTAGTGGATATACTAGGGCTATAGCTGTGATAAGTAATATTTCTCATAAAAAGAAATTATTCGATCTTATAAAATATCACTCGTAAAACCTCATTTACATTTAGCATTAAAGTAAGATTTTCATTAAAGTATAATTACTAATGCTACAGTGGCAAAAACTTAAAGTAGTCATCAGGCAACCAATCCGTTTTATAGTTTTGAATTTGAAAGCAAAAATCTTCATGGAAAAATATTTTAAAACTAAGTTTTAAGGTAAGTTCAGCAATTACTTTAGATAAATAACACGTTTTAATACTTTCTGTTTAAAATTAGAATTACGTCAAATTATATAACTTCTGTTTTGCTTCTATTAGCATATTATTCTGTGATCCTGTAGCATCTAAATATGACACAAAACTACTTACTACTAAATAATTAAATTCAAAGTAGCTGGAAAAAAATGTCAAAACAAGCAAGTAAAAATAATGTTGCTTTTTCTTGTCGTCAAATAAAAAGAACCATTTTACTTTGATTGCATTTAAAAAACCATTGAACAACTACCCACAGTTTACCTTTCGTTCAAAACTTTTACGATCTAACCTATTCAGTCATTTGTTTTGTTAATTGACAAAAAAATCAAAAAATAACAAATAAAAAAATGTTACCCTGTATTACTAGAACATTTTAAAAAATACAATAAATAACAATGGTCAATTATTTAGTAATTTTGTAGGTGCCAATGGAAAATATTCACCCATACTCCATTTGTCTACATCTTTTATACGACCATAACTGTAACTGTTATGAAATTTGCAAAAATATTTATATAATTTGACTATTAAATAACCTATAATATTTTACAATAAAAAAGCTTATTCGACTTACAATAGTTTTAGAATAGTAAAAAGCTTTTCATTATCATTTTTCTGTAATTATAATAATTGTAATTTATTAAGGAAAAAATCGAAAATTTGAAAATATAAGTAAGAAAAAATAGGTAGAACATGCGAGGAGTGCTGCTACATTGACTAAGGGTTTAGTTTGGGCAAGCAGCCTGTCAATCTAAAAAAATTGAACTATAATCATTTTTTTAATTTTCGACATTATTCAATTTTTAGTGATTTCGATGTTCGAATTTTCGATTTTCGACATTTTCTTCTAATTTGATCTTATAATGCTTCTAGGATTTTTTTCACAATTTTGATTTTATTCTCTATTTTAGTATTAATCCGGAAAGTTCCTTTACGAATTAGTTTAGTTTGGCTGTTTTCGATACTGTTGCTACTACCCCTAATTAACTAACTAACTAACTGTTGTTTATTTAGTTTCTTCTTTAAAAAACAGTATTTAGCAAAATGGTATTTTTCCCTGATACAAATCTAATTTATAAGAAGGATCATTTGTCCAAGGTAATTTTAAAAACCTAAATTTAGCATTGATATCATCAAATATCACTTTGAAAAATTAAATACTTATAAAACATTTGGAGCTGCTAAGGTTTATCCAAAAGTTTTAAAACTTTGTTTGATAGAGATGGCGAAACTATAATTGCAAATATTTGAAAAATTGTTTAAAAATGGTCATCTTCCCAAAGTTTGGATAAAAGGTATCATACCTTTTAAAACAGAAAATAAACTCAATCCAACAAACTATCGACCGATTTCTTCAACGTCAATAGTGTGCAAAATAACGGAGAAAATAACAAGAGACGAAATAATGCGTTATTTGATAAAAAAACAATTATTTACTTAATTGTTTCTCAGCAACACGTATTTGTAAAAAAGTTATATAACAAATTCATTTGAAACGCTTGACTTGATTACCAAAGCACTGGCAGAGGGGTTAAGTATAAATGTTATTTTAATGGATTTTGCAAATGCCCCCTATTTATTATATTTATAAATGATTTATGTGTTAATTTAAAAAAATTGTAAAGCTCTTTGCTGATGGAACAAAAGAGACTTAGGTGATGAAAAATCAAGAGGACAATAAAAATCTTCAAAACGATATAAATAAACTTAATAAAGTGGTCAATGCTTGATTAAATTTAACAAAAATAAATGCAAAACAATGCATTTTAGTAAAAGTAATTGAAAACATGATTATAAACTAAATAATTTTACGCTATTAAAAACTCAATTAGAAAGAGCAAATAAACCACTTGTATTGATTTAACACTCTTTTAATTATTTAAATGAAACATAAGGTAGATCTTATATAAAATATACGACCTCATCTTGAATATGGTGCAGTAATATGGAACCTAATTAGGAAGGATAAAATTGAAAAAATACAACATAAAAATTTTCCAAAAGTTGTTATAATTTAACTTTTAAACAACTCGACATTGATACTCGACGTTAATATTTAAACTCGTTAATATTTAATAGACGTTAATATGGAAAAAAATAAACAATTCGACGTTAATATTTAAACATTTTTTTTACTAGTTAGTAAGAAGCAGGGGCTCCAAAAGCATTTTTTGATTTTTAAGATGGGTAACTTCCAGACATGGAGCAAACTTTAAACAATTGTATGTTTATACTTGTGTCAAATAAAGATGCTTCGCAAAAAATTGCGATGATTGGAGCTTGGAAACAAAAAGCCCTAAAACTTTGTCCCCCCCCCCCCCCAGTCCCAAACGTGAGAGCAACAAGTTAATGAAATATTTTTGTACTATTTTCAACTAGACTTATATTCATCAATAAATTTAAGTTTCATAGTATTATCTCTCTAAGTTCAAATATTATGACAATATAAAATTTGCAATCCCCTCAAATTGAAGGGGGTTTAAACTTTACATGGTCGTAGTTTTTGAACGCGAAAATATTTTACTATGAAATTTAAAATTTATCGATGAATATAAGTCTAATAAAAGCATTGATGCAAAACATCCTTATTTGACATAAGTATAAACATATAAATGTTTGGAGTTCCATGTCTGGAAGCTTCATGTCTGGAAGTTAGCTATCTCAAAGACCAAAAAAAGCTTTTGATGCCCCTGGTAAGAAACTCCAAGAAAATCTAACAGTCTTGCACCATGGAAGAACATTTAGTGTAGAAGTTGCTACCTCTTCCTTAACGATCTTGCTTTTATGACCAGGTCAAGCGCATTTAGTCTCAGATCACTTGCTTCTGAAACGTCTTAACTATTATCTCAATTTAAACTTACAAACTAAACAAAAAAAAATGCATTTATTAAAATTTCAACTAAAAGTTGCCATCATAAATATCATATAATGTGCTAATTGAACTTTGGTTTTATGCAACAGATAAAAATAGACTTGTCTAATTTTAAAGTAATTAGTTTTGTAATTAGAAATTCTGTCATCACGTAATTGTTCGTGACAGTTTAGGTTTTATAACTAATGTGGTTTTTGAAATATCGTTTAAACGGATATAACTTTGAATGTACCTTTAAAATGTTTGGATGGTTTAGCGTGAAATCAATGTTTTATATTTTGTTATAAAAATACTTAAAGCAAAAATGTATCATTCAAACGACTAGTTTTTCTTAAGTGTTTACATAAATTAGTTTAAACTACTTCTATTCAATTTTTAATTGGCCATTACTTGCAAACTAATTTGATAATTATTATGTTGAAACTAACATTGACTTATTTCAATAATTAGACGATGGTTTATACGAAAGAATTTTAAATTTAGTAACGAAGGCAAAACCACATTAACTTAAATTAATTAGTTAGCAAATGCAAAGAACCAGTATTGTTAATACATGCGTTAGCATATTTTTCGAAACCGTAAAGTTTTATTAAATTTTTTGTTTAAAAACATTTAATAAAAATACAAACTTTTTTTATAATAAAATAGATCAATAACACATAATTCCTATCTATCTAAATAACAATTATATATCTTTAATTTGTGTGAATTATAAGATATAGTTAAAATTCCTTACATTTTTAAAATAATTAAATATTCAGCAGTGATTTTTTTAATATAAAAATATTATAAGCAAATAAAAAAGTTTCAAAATAGTTAATTTATCTTCTCAAAAAGTTTAAAAAATATTAGTATTAACTTTACCAACTGAGTTAAAATAACTTAAAAATATGCTTTAAAAGTTTTGTTTGCAAACTCTATTGACGAGGATATTAAAAGTGAAAGTTCAAATTTGGAGCTAAACCACGATAATACACTCTTTATTAAGAAAACAAGATTTATAAAACTTAAAACCATAAATACATCCAAAATATTATTCAAATAATTGAATATGTGTTTTACTTTTTATAAAAAAGTTATTTCACTAAATTTGCTTAAAAGTTTATTTTTTAAAGTAAAAAATTTCATTTAATTTTTATATTGCATTTTAAGAAATTTCACGTCTGACTTAAAAAATGATTGACAGCGTATAGGAAAAGTATTATCAAATAGTTGAGCTTTACATGCCTTACGTTTTCTATCTTTCAACTGTCTTGACTCGACCAATAGCATTATCTTCCGTTATCTGCGGGCTTGTTCAATGGCTTTAAATGTGAAATCGAGCGTAGCTTATTTTTTTTTAATAAACTTGAGCTCTTAAAAGTCATAAGGAAAACTTCATCTTAAAAAACACGTCTTAATTTAAAAGCATACTGTGTTACTTCTGTAGAGAAAGATCGCGCTTAGCAAGGTAAACCTAATAAAATAAATTGTATAATATTAGTTTTTTTACATCTTATATATATAAATATATATATATATATATATATATATATATATATATATATATATATATATATATATATATATATATATATATATATATATATATATATATATATATATATATATATATATATATATATATATATATATATATATATATATATATATATATATACCATATCTGCATTAATTGAGAAAGCTTTGCATGCTTTTACCTCGCAATTTATTAATAAAAGCATGAATTACGAATTTTTTTGTCAATGTCGGTTGTTACCGCGTAAACTATAATTTGGTTTTAGAGATGTGTATATTTGCGGCACTATAGTTAATATTTTTTTGAATTTGTATATAATTTTATATTGCTAAATGATACCACCACAAATGCGTAAAGTGAAATATAAATGAACCTAAATGAAATGACAATCGTTTCATTCATATTATTATTTTAACAATTAGTTTCAAAAAGATGATTTCAAAATGATTTTAAAAATCTAAATATTTTTTGCTCTTTAAAAAGAAGAAAAAACTTTTAAACAGGGATCAAGATGCTTTGAAAGTCAAGATTATGATAAAAAGATGATCAAGACTAATTCAACTCGTTTTTTCTTTTTGAGATCCATGTATTAAGAGCAAAAAAGTATATTAAATAGTACACTAATAAAATTACGCAGCTGAGATAAGTAAAAACTCATCGTCAATAGATTCCTAATAAGTCTACATTTAAGTCAGTTTAGAAAAAGTAAAGGTCTTGTTAACTAATTTTAGAAATTAATCTAAAATTATGTCTATTAAATCCCAAAAAAAAGTGCAAAAAGTGCAAAAAAAACTGCGCAAGTCCTTATTTCTTAATGTTAATGAACTGCGAAACTTTATTAAATTCAATGCGAATAATTGCGAAAAAAGTATAAATTAATATTATAAGTTATTATTTTTTAGGCCAAATTAATGTATTTGTATTGTTGCTTGTCAATGAAGGTTGGTTTTAAAAGTTAAATATTAAGACTATATTTGACAAATCGAGATTATAAATAACTAATTTAGACTAAAAATGGCTCTCGGGGAGGATTAAGATAAGTAAATTAATCTCGCTGCTATGAGTCGCGACCAACTATAATCTCTAGAATTATTTTTTACTACTTAAAAAATAATTTAATTTTGTATTTTCTCGAAACTTGTTATCAATTGTGCACAAGATTCATGTTTTTACTTTATTCTAAAAGCGAAGTTGGTTATAACCACAAACTCTGTGTTGTAACCACAAACTCTGTGTTGTAACCACAAACTCTGTGTTATAACCACAAACTGTGTGTTAATAAACTAAATCTGTTGCAGAAGCGTAGATGGGATTTTTTTTATGTTTTAGATATGAAACTTTTAGAGAATATGCTAACTTCAATTATGTTTAATTATGTTTATGTTTATGCCAAATGAGTACATTTAAAAAAAAAAACTTTCGATGATTGGAGCCTTGGAACAAGTATACCCTAAAAAGTTCGCTTCCCCTGTTCTAAACGTGAGGGCAAATAAGTTATTAAAATATTTTTTCAAAAATTATGACCATGTAAACTTTATAAAAATGAGAAGAGTGTAGAATAGTTCATAAACATTCTTAAACTTGGAGCAAAATGTTATATCTGTAACAATAAAAAATTCTGACACCGCTACTGATTGTGAATAGATTTTAGGAGGGCTACTGATTGTGAATAGATTTTAGGAGGGCTACTGATTGTGAATAGATTTTAGGAGATATAAGAAAAAAATCGTTTTAAAAAAACCTAAAGTTTAAACATAATATAAAAATAAAACTATTTTTGTAGTTTCAAATTTTAATATGCAATATCTTTATTTATTTATATCAGCCATTTCCTAATAAAAAAGAATTTTCTATCACAGTATTTATTCCGAGTCATCTTTTCATCGAGATTAAGTAAAACTAAGCAAAAAAATAAAAGCTCTTTATTTAAATACGTATTAAATATACGTATTTAAAACGTATTTATTTTACAAAGTAAAACTATTTCTTAAGGTGTGACAAAAGTAATAAGAAAAAAAGTAATTTGAATCTAATTTGCCAAAAAAAAAAAAAAAAAAAAATTATATATATATATATATATATATATATATATATATATATATATATATATATATATATATATATATATATATATATAGAGAGAGAGAGAGAGAGAGAGAGAGAGAGAGAGAGAAAGAGAGAGAGCGAGAGAGAGAGAGAGAGAGAAAAAGAAAGAGTTATCTATACATATATATAATTTAAATAAGTTAAATTAAAGGTTAGAAAAGTGTATGAAGTTCAATAGATATTGGAAGCAAATTTTAATAGTTAAGATTTTTATTTCAATCTGTTGTCGCATATTTTTGGTTTTAAGGTAATTTTTAGACAAACTTCAAACTTGGTATGTTTATGCTTAAATTAAATGAGAATAATTTACAAAAAAAAGTGATCGGAGTTTTTAAAAGTTATGACCATGTAACGTTTTGTAATATTCTCATTTTATGCAGTTGGTTTTTTATATATCTATTATACATATTAATATTGATTGGGACATAAAAAAAATGCTAGAGGAAGGGGTAAAATGTAGTTACGTTCCCTGCGCGCCAAGATAATTGAGCATCATAAGACAAAGGATAAAAGAGTTGTAAAAGTACCCAAATATTAAAAACTATTTTTACTTTTGTTGTGTATACAATAAAAAAGTTTGAGTGAAATCTTTGAGTGTCTATAGGATTAATAGAGTAAAAAGTTTTGTAAAAAATAAATTTACAGTTTATTAGCCCAGCTCTGAGTTAAATTAAATTGGCTTTTCATCCTCATATAACATGATATAATTTTAATTACGAAAAATTATTTTTGTTGGTAAGGTATAAAACAAATTAACTTTGAGATGTGCATAATAATTTACTTGCTTTATTTATATTACCGATCAATTAAAGTTTCAAATAAATTATTTTCTTTCTTTGGTAGGTAGGGACCAACCAAATAAATAAAATGTTGAATTGTTTTTTATATTGACGAGATTAAGAATCTCGTTAATATAAAAAGAACGCTTTAAAATCTCAACATAAGATCTTGAAAGAATTTTCAGTTTTTGATTTAAATATCGCATACCCTAGTCGGATAGATAATGGGATAAGTAGGACACTTGTTGTCGATAGGACTATGGATGTATTACACAGCAATCACTTTTATTCTTTTCTTTTTACACCCCGGTTTTAACCAGAATTTATAAAATGCATTTAGTTAAGTCAAAGGCTCAGATCAATACTTTTTTAAGCTCCAACTGCAAAAACTACAACATCTGCGTTTTTTGAAAAGTTACGGCAACATCTAAAACAACGAGAAAAATTTTGGATTACGTTTTGCATTTATTTTGAGACATTTCTTTTAAATTGGGGTTGTCCCAGATCTTTGGTTCAAATTAAATGTCACGCTTCTAAAAAAGGAAACAAAATCAAGGGGTAGTGGTTAAAGTTTTGGATCAGAACCGAGAGGTCCATGGTTCGAAGCTGGCTTACAGTGCTCTGTGATAAGACCATGTGGACTTGTTGGAACACCTAAATAACCACAATAAAAAACTTAATAACTAAAAGCTAGCGTCTCTCACCTCTATACCATGCAGAGTGACGGAGAAAATTATCAAAGATAGGATTATGAAACACTGTACACAATCTATTTTCAACACAAATCCAAATTCATAAGGGAGTCATAAAATTTTCAAAAAAAAGAAAAGTCTTTTTGTGAAATTGCATCACTAATATCGGTTGGTAAATCAACCGTAAACGATGTTATTAAAAGATCGTCTGTGTAATGGAAGACCAAAAAAACATCTAAAAAGTTAGATCGTCCCATTTAACGCACTCAACGTAGTTAAGGTGTAGTAAAATTGAAACGTAGTAAAATTGAAACGTAGTAAACTTGAAACGTAGTAAACTTGAAACATAGTTTCACTGCAACGTAGTAAAATTTAAATTAAAAAAAAAAAATTTCATCTTTGAAAATCTATAGCTTAGTTTTTTAAATGAAATGAAATAAAGGTAAATTTTTTTTTGTTTAATCTTCTTCTGCTTGTGTTTTAAAAAAATTTCTTTGAAATTTTTTTTTTTTCATATGCAAAATATAAGACTTTTATTAAGTCTCTTTTTGAACTTCTTGAGCTTTTTTCTCGGTCAGTTTACTTCAAATTGTTTTAAATAAAACTTAAAAGCGTCCTTAATTTGGACAGATCGAAAGAGCTAGAACTTTTAAAGTTATTAGGCTCTCCATTTAATAAGTAAAAGTAAACGAAAAAATTGTATGCTGGCATAAAAAAAAAATTATATTGTTTGGTATATTACATTTTAAAGAAATTTTAAAAGCTTTCTGTGGACTGCAAGCAAATTAAAGCTTTAATTTGATTGCAGTCCAATTTTAAAACTGTGACTCAAAGACTACATATATATATATATATATATATAGATATATATATATATATATATATATATATATATATATATATATATATATATATATATATATATATATATATATATATATATATATATATATATATATATACATATATATATATATATATATATATATATATATATATATATATATGTATATATATATATATATATATATATATATATATATATATATATATATATATATATATATATATATATATATTTATTTATTTATATTCCACTTAAAGAAAATACAAATATAGCTACGAATTTGTTCTTTAAAGACGAAATTGGCTAAAAGTGTTTTTTTACTCATTTCAAAAATTACTAAACTTTATTATCTGGTTCTCGTTTTTTATTTAACGGAAAATATTATGATCAATCAGATTGTGGTACAATGGGTTCTCCTCTAGCACCAATTTTAGCAATTATTTTTATTGGGTTCAATGTACAAACATGGGATAACAATTGGTTATCATCTATACCTACTTTTTTTTATAAATGGTTTGTTATTAATGCTATTTTTAATTTAGAGTTTGTAGCCCAGAAATTTAAAAAAAATCTCAATAAACAACGTAAAAACCAAAAATTTACTCTAAGAATAGAACAACCCAGGAAAAAAAGGCGTATAGAATTTTTTATAAACTTTTGAAACATATGGCCTATAGAAACTCTATAGAATTTTTATAGAATGTCTATTAATTTCTATAGAAATTGCTATAAAACTGTTTTTTCTATAAAATAATTTTATTATTAAAAATTTTTCTTCATAAAAATTATGTTTCAAAAGTTTATATAAAATTCTATAGAACTTTTTTTCCTGGGAAGATAATCAAATCTTATTTTAAGATGTTTTTACTAAAAAATATAATTCACTCTCTACATCAGTTTATCAAAAAAAAAGTTTATAGAAATTATTTTTAATTTTATAATTTATATTATATATTTATTCAGAACAAAAAAAACACTATTCTTTTAAAAAATTTGTATAGTTTTGTTTCCTTTGGTTGTAAAATTAGTCTAATATGTTGTTTGATTGATCGCACGTCAAAAACTAACATTTGAATATTTTGCATGGTTTGATAAAGACCTATAAAACCTTTAGTTTTAAAAACTAAATTTTCACAAAAAGTTTTTGACACCGAAATTAAATTATATGTTGTTACAAAAATAAATTCGACTTTAATATTATCGATAATCTTAACCAAATCCGTAGCTAGGCTACCCTATAAATAAAACACGTGATGTTCTAACCAAAGCCGTGGCTACCGCACACACAGAACATGTGATTTCCTCGTCAAGAAAAACACCTAAAATTTTTGTTACTAAATCTCTTATTTTTTTAAATTAATCAATAAAAATTTGCGGCATATTTGTTAGTGAGGAAGGTTTTTTGAAGAGTGGATGAAAGAAAATCCATTTTGTTTTGTTTATCTTCAGGGTTAATTTGTTACATTTGAACCAATTTAATACTTTTTGCAGTTAAGCATTCATAGTCGAATAGAGTTGGTAAATATCTTTATTAGAAAGGAACAAATTGATATCATCTGCAAACACGATACTTAAAAGATTTGAGGCTTCATAAAAGTCATTTTTATGTTAGAACTTTGAAGAACACCACAATATACTTACATTCGAATATTTCTAACAAATTATTTTGATAAAAATCATTATAATAGGCAAAATGCTTCTAGCTTCGAAACCTTTGTAAAACTCTGCTATTTAATCTATAATGTTTAAGTTTAAGGAGCAAAATATTGTGATTGTAGATCAAACGCTTTAGTAGAATAATAAAAATTTTTCTGGCTGTAGTGCTTGTTATATTATAAAAGCTCCAGACAAAAGTAAATGAACTCCTTACAAGTGACAAACAATTTTATGTTTATAAACATTTAAATTCATCTGCTAATTGCAAAAATCTAATTACTTTTGTTGCTAGATTTTAAATGCTATAAATAAAAGTAAATTTAAAATAAAACAAGCACTTCATATTAGTAGATTTATAGTTAGTTAAAATCCTTCTTCAAATAAACAAACCATTTTACTATATTATAAATTTGTCAAACTAGTTTACTTTACCATGACTTCATTATTTTTTCTTTAAATAAGAACGTGGTTTTTTTGTTTTAATCAAACTTTTATTTTTTTTCAGATATATTAATGGATGAACCGAGCGAATCTCCTGCACAATATTATGATTATAAAAACGAGTCCGAAACACCAGCGTATTACAATAACCTTCAAATTGATGATGGAAAATGGACAAGAGAACAGACACAAGTGTTAATTGAAACATGGAAGAAGCAAAAGTCAGTTTTGCTTAATGCAGCATCGAGTTCTGCCGAACATTTCAAGGTCTGGAAAATGATTGCAATTGAAGTTAACAAATATCAACCACCAAAGACTTTGCAACAGTGCAAAAAAAAGTTTCGGAATATTCGCTATATATGTAAAACTGCTATGACAAACAACAGTGATAGCGGTAATAAAAAACATTTCCCTTTGTTTTATACCGATTTTGTTGAAATAATTAGCGAAAGTGAACGGGTAAAAGGATATCAAAAAAGATATACCCCTCCGTTAGATAATGGTGCAGATAATGCTTCAGATACTTCTTCGGAGTACCATAATAATGAAGATAAGTTTTACTCAACCGAGACAAATACAAATACAAAACATTTTATTGGCGAACAGTCTCCTAACAAAACTGAAACAGAAAAAAATGATTCTCTTCCTTCTTTTATTGATATTAATTCACACAACAAGTCTCCTTGTAGGATAAAAACTTCACCTTGCAGAGCAAACACATCAAATTATTTAGATAAGAATAAAAATAATGATGATAATATTGTTGAGTATAATAACGTTGAAGGGTTTAATAGAAAACATAAAACGGATGTTAGCATAATGGGAAAGAACTATTTATCGCACAAAAGACATAAAAACTCTGACGACATTTTTGATGGTGAAAATATTTCGCTTAAAACTAATATAAGAAAAGAAAATTTGCATCAGGCAAATTTTGATGAAGAACCTTATCTAAAAAAAAAATTTTTATCAACGAGCTTTCTACCAGTTGAAAAGCAAAATGCAACTTTTTCAGCAAAAAGTCCTGTTCCAAACAGCATAATACGTGAAAATACAAAAGAGTTATTTTCTAATGGGTACTTAAAAAACTATGGAAATACTAGTATCTTTACATCGCCGCAACCGCAACCCCGTAATTTGTTTAATATTAACGAAAGGTTTCTTGAACTGCAAGAAAAGCAAATGCAAGTGTTTAGCGATATGCTTGAGCGCCACGAACAATTTTTGCTACAACTTCTTCAGCAGCAAAGAGAGGCTGCTACCGAAGCTCAGACTCGAGACCGCGAATTTATGTTAAGTTTGGTCGAAATGTTTGTAAACAAAAAAAAAAATTAATTAACTAATTAATAAACTTCTAATTATAACTATCAAAAAAAAATTAATAAAAATGAAAAAAATAAATAAATAAAAATATAAATGATAATAATTTTTTTTTAAAACAACTAATCTCAATATTATTTAAATTTATTTATAAAATTCAAACTACAAAATTTACGCTAAGCATCACAAATGTAGGAAACATTGTTTTAAATAAAATTTCAAATTCAAATCTGTTCATACCTATGTCAAGTAAAAATATTTTACAAAAAATTGCGTTAATTGAAACTTGATGACAAAAATACCCAAAAATGTTTACCTCGCGTCTACCCCCGGGTAAAAAATATTTCATTGTGAAGACAACGACTCTTTTTTGTTGTTGTTATTTTATCTAATACTAAATTTAAATTCATCGATAGATTTTTAATTTCATCTAGACCATTTAGATTCATCGACAGATTTTTAATTTTATCAAGACCATGTAAAATTTCCACCCTTCCTGGATTAACAATCATCATCAGTTCACCAGTTCTAATTAGTTTAATAGAAAAGAAGTTGAACCAATAAGAAAAGCTAAACCTAGGTATAGAACTTATAAAGTTGATTGTCAACACTGAAGGAAGAAACATAAGCAAAGAAAATAACTTAGTTGATGCATTGATTAGACCCACTAACTAGTCCAACCTTATTAATATAAGCAGCCGTGGCGCAGTAGCTAGAGCGCTTGCTTTATAAGTAGGAGATCCAGGTTCGAAACGAGCCTTGGACATATTTTCGCGTCACGGTAAGGAAGGAGGCGTGAACTTCCTGGTTAAATGCACTTCCGCGGTGCTCTGTGACAAGACCGTTAAGTCTTCTTGGGGCACCTAAATAAATAATAATAAAAAAAAAATTAACAAAACAATTTGAAAGCAGGAACCTTTTAATATTTTCATATTTAATAAAGCAAACAAATGTGATTGAAGAAATTCATCTGAAATCGATCAAGTTAATTAAGTAGAAAGATTATTTTTAATTATTAGTGACGTTGACATTTTTATGTTAAATGAGAATGTTATGCAAAATATTGCGAAATAAAATATCCCAAATCCCTGGAAATAAAAATATCCCAAAAGGTTTGCAGCCCTTGCCCCAAACGTGAGGGGAATAAGTTTCTTAAATATTTTTGTTAATTACCATATAATAATTTTAAACTTATCGACAGGTTTTAAATTTTACATAATAATCTTTTATTGTTCAAAAGTAAAGTTTACAGCTTCGAACCACGGACCGACTGCTTTGAACGGACCTCCAGTTGTAAAACAAAGAACCTGTGATCTAGTGGCATACATTCTAATTTTAAGGTAGCCCCGGAGAAAAAATTGGGAGCCGTTAAATTGGGTGAACGAGGTGGCCAGTTAAAGTTAGAAAAACTTGGTATTATTCAATCTCCAAATATTTTGCGCCAGACAGTTTAACGGTCTGTGTTAGCTGTGGCTCTTGTTGGAAACGAAATTTCTGAATTGTTTTATACCTCTAGTTTTAAATATTTTCAATCCACGCCCAGTTTTGAATGCCATTCACAAAAACTGCAACTTGTTTGTTATTTTCAAAAAAATATGTTCCAATAATCTTGAAGTTATTTCACACAATACTGTGCATCTAAGTGATTGCATTAAATCTTCAACAACAATTCTCGGATTTTGTGTGCCCCATATTCTGCAAATTTGCTTGTTAACATGACCAATAAAGTGAAAATGTGCCTTATCACAAATTATATGCTTGTGAATAAACTCGTTGATTTCTAGGCAAATTCTTGAAAACAGCAACTCTTTTGAGTACATGCTTTTGCATCATTCAGTTTTAACTCGTTAATCAATTGAATCTTGCTCTTGAAAAGTTGTGTAAATCTTGTATGTGAAAAGTATCTAAAAAATGTAAAGTATGTAAAAATAAATTTTATATCTAAAATTCTTTGCAAAAACCGAGATCACATGAAAACTGGCGGAAGTATTTGGATTTCTCGAAATACCTTTTTTTACCTGAGCAATATTCAGATCATTTTGAATCGTACGAAATTGTCCAGAACGTGAAAGATCAAACACAGGCCCTTTTTTCTAAAACAATTGGTAAATTAATTTCAGCAAAATGACTTTTGTGAGACATATCGAGAAAATAAGTTATTTTAACAATGGACTATATTATTAGCATTACGTATGATATTTTTTAGAATGTGATGATTTTTTTTTAAATTTAAAATACTATTTTCCTTATTTAGAAAAGCTTTTCTGTGATGGATAGATGTATGGTTGTGCAATTAATATGGGTACATTTTTCGTAAGAGTTCAATGTGTAATGTCTGAACGTGTTTAAATGATGAATAGACCATATTTTTTAATATTAAAGCTTTACAAAAATCAAAAAATGTTGCTCTTTAACACATTGGGCACACGACGTAATTTCGACGTTGATTTACAGTTGATTGTTAGTCGCGTCGTCGTATAACCAAAAATCAACGTTGTATCAACGTTGAAAAATTTGTTTAAAACTATCAAAGAAAATCGACGTTGATTCCACGTTAATTCAACGTCTATATTACGAATTCGACCGTTCAAAATTGCAGTATGAGAACTAAAATACCCATGCGTGACTTAAATTTTTTTTTATTACCATATTAAATAACAAGTAAAGACTTAACAAGTTATTTATTAGCCCAATAAAAACAAGTAAAGTCACACATGCTAATAATTAGGCCATCTGTTGCCTTTTTATAAGGTTTTGAATTTGACAACTTAATAAGGGGCTATCCCCCTCTGTTTTTAAATCTACGTATTTAAAAAAAAAAATGTTATGGGTTTCTAGGTTTTAGTAAAATATAAACCTTTTTAAAAGAAAAAAATTTAAAAAATTGGTGGTTACCTTGATAACCAAAAAATACCCCTAAAATGACCAAAAAGTAACTTCACGCTGGTCAAAATATAAGAATATGTGTACATATTTACCTTTTAAAATTTTAATACAATATTATCATAAAGTAGGGCTATGAAATGAATGGATCAGATTTTTCATAACATTTTGCCATCATCAAAATGGCGCAATCAAAGATTATGGTCAAAATTTTCATTGATTTTAAGTAATATATATATTTTTTTAATAAAATAAATAAATTCCATTCCATTCATTTCACAGAGTATAATATGATAAACACCTACTGAAAATTTCATATAAAAATCTAATACGGTTCTCCAGATAATTTGGCCGGCGTGCACAAATTTCTATTTTAAGAAAAAGACGATTTAAGTTTAAATTTTTGAAAACAATACAATTTTTTTCATAAAAACTGTTAAAAAATAAACAAAGTTTTCAAAATCCACCAGGAACATACAAGTCACCTTCTTTTTCAATTATTTTCTCATTTTTCTTCAGCTTTTTGTAATCTTTCACTATTTAATGATTTGCATCCTGCAATCATATGAAAGCCTGGTTCCATGTCCAGTTGCTTCAAAATGTTAATAGATGCTTTTGCTCCAATATTAAAGTTGGCAACAGCATCATATACACCAATTTCTAATTGGGTAAGTAATACAAATGTTTGTTTTGGTATACGCTTCCAAATCATTCCATTAAAAGATTCATTGGCATTTTGTGTCTTACCGTGCAAACATTTCTGTAACTCAATGTCTTTACTTAAATCCTCAAATATAGGTCTTACTTTCATAATGACATCCATTGATAAACCCGGTCCTGGCTTATAGGTTGATGTCTTATTTATTTTATCGGCATTGTATTTGCACCAGCTGTCTGCACCAGTTGTCTGCACCAATTATACTTGCCTTACTTACTTTATGATAATATTGTATTTCAGCACCCCAGCTCTCATTTCCTTAAGTTTACCCACATTTTGCCTGATAGCAACTCCAACAAAGTTTTGCAAACGATCAATTGTTGCATCTGTAAGGCGGCCTCTACCACCGAGGTGTTTTTCTTTTTTTTTTAAATTTCGGAGGCGCGTTCCAACTCTTTTTTGATAATGACCAACACATTCCAGCTTTTCAATTTCTATATCAGGGTATACATTTTTAACACTATAGTAACTTTTAGTATCACCATCACCTAAATATTGAATGTATCGTAACTGGCGATTGTTAATCGAACGTTGAAAGACACATTTTGCTTCTTCTGCCTCCATACCCCCAGCCGAACCTTGGTAATTATACTTGCAAATATGGGAATTTTTCCATTGTGCATAAGAAGTTGGATCAGATTTTTGGAGGCTTTGAGTTAAATTACAACCTTTACAATATCTGGACATGATTTCAACATCTAAAACTTTGCCACTAGCAGTAGAAATGGCAGAAAAGACTCCGTTCAGTGATGAATATCCTCGTTTTTGCCATGTTCCATCGCAAGATGCACAAATATCGGTTACTTTCAAAGCTGTATTTTGCAATTTATTAGCAGCATTTATCATTGTTCGTTCTGCTACAGTTTTAACAGCTTTTGAAATTACTTTTATCAGTTTTTCAAAATTGTTTTTGGTCATTGGCTTAGGTAGATTCATAATGGTACAAAATTTTTTGATGCCTCCATATCCATGACCTAATAATCGCATACAATAAATTATTCGTTTATTGATATCAAATCCTTTTTTATTGTCATAGTTAGAAGTGTAGAACTTTTGAAAATAGTTACAACCTCTTTTCATACACTTAAGATATAGTAAGGATGATAAACCACGTCGTTGAGTATATCTCTCACTTAGTGAGATTGTTGAACAACCACACTCTGGACACAGAACAGAACTTAAAATAGACATTAAAACAGCAACATCAATTATACGATAACTAGATATGGCAGGTTTTGAAAGAATTGTATCTTCTAAGTTTTCGATTTTATGAGCTGAAGCTGACACATTAAGTGGATTTTCAAAAATTGGTTCAGTAACACAAGTGATGTTAGGGGCACTTGGATTTATTGTCGGCAATTCGATATTAGTACAATCAGATACAATAACAGTATTACCAGAATTTTGAACATTTCCCATAAAATTTTTCCTTTTTTTATGAGTTTGTGTACATCTCTTAACTCGACAAGCTTTTCTCATTTTTACTAATTAAACTAACCTAATAAAATCTCAAGAACTGACAGAACTGAATAATATTGTCGTACTTGATGTACCAAGGTATTGGTAAATTCTAGAAAAACGCATCAAGAAGTTGTTCAAGCTTAGGCATTGCAAGTGTAACACATTTTTGGATGAAGTTAAGGTAAAAGTATGATGTATAAAACTGTTTAAGTGCGTTGCTATGGCGTTGCTAAGACAAACACTTAAGAAGTGGTTAACTTAAATAGACAATTTAAGATAGTTAAAGAATAATCTGATACATCCAAAACAAATTTTATGATTCTGCATAGTTTAAAATAGTTAAAATTAAAAAAAAAAAAAATATTAAAATTTTGAAATTTTATTGGGGTATAGGCCCTTAAATTGTCAAATTCAAAACCTTATAAAATATAACCATATAAAACCATATTAAACTTATAACCATATAAAATTTCAAGTTGAAATTTTATATGGTTGTTATTTTTTATAAGATACAGGTTTAGAACCAACATTTTTTGAAAAAATATTTTTCGATCCAGAGTTACCCAAGCCAAAAGTTTTATTTTTAAGCCTTTTTATAAGTAAGGTATTAGAATTTTATTTACCTTAGATCTAGTTATGAAATCAGGCTAATTCTGCTCCCATACCTGTAAAATTGTACAATAAACAAACTGAAAAATCTTTGTTATTATTCTACTGGTGGTTTTTTCTGAATTTGACGCATCGCAAAGTGACCATTTTAAGACCTTTGGACCCAAAAAAGGGTTTTCTGTAATTTTTTTTTCTTTTTTTTTTTTAAAAAAAGGCGCGGTTACCTGAATATAATTGTTGTATCAAAATATCAAATTTAAATAGTAAGAAATAAAGAATTTGGATTTTTCACCCAAGTACCACCTTAAGCTGTTGTTATCGACCACCTGACGGCGTGAGTGAGAACTTGAACATTTATTTTGAACAAAATATTTTTAAAAAAGGTGTTAAAGAAAAAAAAAAAGATTTTTATTATTGGGGACCTAAATATGAATTGTTTTCTATACAGTGAAAATGATAAAATTAAAAACTTTTACGATTCTTTTTTTTAAACTGAAATCCCGTTGATTAATCGTCCAACAAGGGTAACAAAAAACTCAACGTCTTTGATTGATAATATCATTACAACAGATATATCCGATAATGATATCCAAACGGGTATCCTAAAATCAGATATATCTGATCATTTTTCAATATTTTTGTTGCTTAAATCAAACTCTGAAAGTATAACAAAATCAAAAAAAATTAAAATACGCACTTTTAACGAAACCAATATAAAACAATTCAAAGACTCACTCCTACACTGGAAGCATATTAACTTTAATGATAATGCAGACAAAATTTACGATAAATTTTTTGAAACATTTTATTCCGTGTATGACGCTAATTTTCTTATCATTGTAAAAACATTAAATCCAAAAAATATAAACAAGCCATGGGTGACTAGGGGGTTTAAAAAATCATCAAAAATAAAACAGAAGCTTTAGAAAATATCTTAAAACAAAATCATCTGCAAATGAAAGAATATATAAAGAATACAAATACCTATTTGAAAAAGCGTAAAAACTTGAAAAAAATTACTACTGAAGACTCATAGATAAATTTAAAAATAAATCAAAACGCACTTGGCAAATAATTAATGAAATTAGTGGTAGACAAAAAAGATGCTCAGGTTCCCTCCCCCAAATGATTATAGTTGATGACAAACATATATGCGAATCAAGAGCTATAGCTCATGAATTTAATAAATTCTTTGTTAACATCGGTCCCAAACTAGCAAAATAAAAATTCTTATACAAATGCTACATTTCAAGATTTTTTAGTACAAATGGATAATTGCACTAGTTCCAACGAACTATCTTCTGAACTATCTTTTCTAACTATCTTAGAGTTTGAAAAAGCTTTCAAAACTCTTTAAAAAAAATAAAAAAAACGGAGCAGATGACAAAAACGGTAATATAGTCATAGAATGTTTTGAGTACTTAAAAGATATCCTATTTAAAGTCTATGGAGCATCTATACGCTAAGGAGTTTTTCCTGAACAACTAAAAATTGCTAAAGTTACTCTAATTTTAAAAGAAGGTGATCAAACAAATATCAGTAATTATCAACCTATCTTTGTCCTCTCCACATTTTCAAAAATACTAGAACGTATAATGTACAATAGATTATACAATGATCTTCATTCTAATAATTTTTTATACAACTATCAATTCGGCTTTAAAAGAAATAATTCCACAGAACATGCAGTTATTCAATTTGTACGTGAAATCTCTAATTCTTTTGAAAAGTCTAAATATACATTAGGTGTTTTCATCGACCATTGACAGAATCAAAAGCATGGTTGACAGAATCGAAAGCATTCGATACTGTCAACCATGAAATTTTACTACAAAAGCTAAAATGTTATAGAATAAATTGCAAAGTTATAAAATGGTTCAAAAGTTATATATCATAACCGTAAGCAATTTGTTTTCAGCGATAATGATCATCCAAATAAATTTCTAAGCATTTCATGTAGCGTTCCACAAGGTTCCATTTTGGGACCATTATTGTTCTTAATTTATATAAACGATCAAAATAAAGTCTCGAATTTAATGAGTATCATGTTTACTGATGACACTAACTTATTCTTTTCCAATAATGACATTTGCAAACTCTTTTATACTATGAATAGTAATAGTAATATATTTAAATAAGCCTTTATAGATTACATGACAAATAAATAAAAAAACAATCCAATAAACAGATTAAAAAAACAAAAGCATTTTTTTTTTTTATTTTTTTTTTTTTATTATTATTATTATTATTTTTTACTTTTTTTATTTTTTTTATTTTTTTATTTTTTTTTTTTTTTTTTTTGTTTTATTTTATTTATTTTTTTTTTTAATTTTTTTTTTTGCTTTCATTTAATTACAGTTTACGTTTATGACAAATGTACCTAAAAAGTCAATATTTGTAGCTGCTAAAGCACGAATTAATTAAATTAAACGTGCAGCTCATCTTCAGTAAAAGATGCACTGTTTGCAGCTGTAGGAAAAAAATACTTGTCAATTCTACTTTTGAATGCGTTAATGGACGGAGCCATTTTGCATGACAACGGTAAATAATTCCAATCATTCACAATACGATTTGTGAAGAAATTATGTCGAGCATTATTGTAAGTGAAATCACGCATTAGTACGTTAGATGGTGATCTGCGAAGAGGTGGATTATGCCAATTAATAATTTCAAAACCGTTTTCAAGTTTAAACTGTTGGATCAAGTCGCCGCGTCGCCTGCGATTTTCCAAAGAAGTAAAATTGAGACGCCGACACCTTTCAGCATAAGGTAAACTTGTTATATCATGAGGAATTTTTGTTGCTTTGTGCTGAATTTTTTCAATTTCTTTGATATCGCCCTTTAAGTAAGGACACCATACCGGAACAGCAAATTCCAGGTGCGGCCTAACATATGTAGTATATAGTTTACCCCAAAGCTTAATATCTCTTGATCTAAATGTTTTTTTTAGTAGGCCAAGTATCATATTTGCTCTACGTGTCACAACCTGTATGTGTTGATTCCATTTTAGATCGTTAGATAAAAAGATACCCAGGTCTCTTTCAATATCCATTGCCGCTATAATAAGAGATGTATTATTATCATTCATTACATATTCATGATTTATATTTCCATGACCAAGGTGCATAACTTTACACTTTGCAACATTTAATTCCATAAGCCATTCTTTTGACCACTCTGAGATAATGTTTAAATCATTTTGAAGAATCAAACAATCAGCATCGTGAAACTCAGGTCTTATTTCTTGCAACAGTTTAGTGTCATCAGCATAAATTTTATGAACTGATTTTAAATTATCCGTTAAGTCATTTATGTAGATGATGAATAATGTTGGACCAAGTACAGACCCTTGTGAAACTCCGCTTAAAACATCGGTCCAGTCGCTAGAGTGATTACCTAAAACTGTTCGTTGTTTTCTGCTAGTCAAAAATGACTCAATCCATTTGCCAACATTACCATTGATCCCATATGCTTTCAATTTATGTATTAGTCTACGTTGAGAAACTTTATCAAACGCTTTTGCAAAGTCCAAAAATGCAATATCGACAAAATTTCTTTTGCTTAACGCTTTTGTAATGTAGTCGATACTTTCCAATAAGTTAGACGTGCATCCCTTTTTGGACATAAATCCATGTTGATTATTTGAGATACAGCTCGTTTTTTCAAGATATTTAGTTATCTGTTCCTTGATAATCTTTTCCATTACTTTACATGGAACTGAAGTGATAGACACTGGTCTGTAATTAGCGGCATCAAGACGACTCCCTTTTTTAAACAACGGTGTAACATGTGACTGCTTCCAGGCTAAAGGTGTTGAGCCTTCAGACAGTGCTTTATTGTAAATTAATGTTAGAGGGTAAGTCATTTGAGCTGCACATTCTTTAAGTACCTTTGGACTAATGTTATCAGTACCAATAGATTTGTTCGGGTTCAAACCGTTCAAATAGGCTAGCGTTGCTTCAAAACTTATTATTACATCGCCTAAGTCTTCTTGATTATGTCTTCTCTCAAAAACCGGTAACTGATCATTTATGCTATCATCAACAAAAACTGATTTAAAGTGTTCGTTAAGTCTGTTTGCGATATGTATTGCCTCTGTTAACGTTTCACCTTTTGCACCTGATATAGCCCCAATAGATACATGTGCGTTCTGTTGCGCTTTAGCATAAGCATACAATCTTTTTGGATTATTTTTATCTGATGCCAGTTGGGCTTCAAATACTCGAACACGATGTGTACTTGCTTTCTGAACTTGGTTTCTTAGTTTCTTATATTCACAAATGAGGGTCAATGATCCCCAGTTTGTCATAGATAAGTAATTGCCCAGTCGTTGTTTTTTCTTTATAATAGTTAATACTTCCTTATTCATCATCGCTGCATTACGAGTAGAATGGACTTTTTTTAACGGGTTGAATTGCTTGCTGAGTTTATCATATTTATTGCAGAAAAGTTCATAGCATTTGTTAGTGTTTTTGTTTTCAAATAATTGCTGCCAGTTAGTTTCCATAATCTTTTTACCAAAGTTTTTATAGTCACCCTTATTAAAATCATATTTTTTGTTTGAGAAAGTTGTCTTATTTTTAGAGAGGACAACATAATCCCAAATCAATATGCGATGACCTTGTGACAAATCACCTAACGGCATAGAGCTAGATAAACTGATTACTCTAGTTGAAGAGTCTGTAATAATTAAATCCAAAACATTTTTTGCATTTCCATTAGATGCTTCGAAGGTTGAGAAATTAACTAATTGTTCTAGATTATGATTAGCCAAAGTTACAAAAAAAAAAACACTTGCAGCACTATTTTGACCGCTTAGTAATTCAATTCTTTCGTCATTATGCCATTTAATATCCGGAAAGTTGAAATCACCTGCTAATAACATACAACTATACGCTTTTCTATCAACAGTATGCTTAGCTGAAATAATTGTTTTATTTATATCATCTATATGGGATAAAGGTGGTCTATAGACACAGCCAATAAGAATCATTTCGTTAACGATTTTAATTTCGCACCATATTTGCTTGGAGTTGCTGTTGTTTAAAGTCTCTCTTAGATGACAATCAGATACCTCATGCGCAACTAGATCACTCTTAATGTAGATAGCAACCCCTCCACCGTGACCTATTCTATTTTTTTTTCACTAGTGAATAGTTATTTAATTGAGTGGCAGATGTTTCAGTAAACCATGTCTCAGAAATAAAGATTAAAGATGACAATTTTAGAAATTTTTGTACCAATATAGTCGATATGTGTTTTCCATGTTATGTTTTCATCAAGAAAAATACCTAAAACTTTTGTTACGTTATGTCTTTTTATTTCAACATCATCAATAAAAATTTTAGGCAAACTTCGGGATAAATAAGCTTTTTTAGAGACTGGGTGGAAAAGGATATATTATTTTTGAATATATTTTTAAGTTCATTGCAAATGAACTTAAAAATATATCCAAATGGTTTAAATGCAACAAACTATCTCTTAATATTAAAAAAACAAATTGGGCCCTTTTCCACCCAGTCTCTAAAAAAGCTTATTTATCCCGAAGTTTGCCTAAAATTTTTATTGATGATGTTGAAATAAAAAGACATAACGTAACAAAAGTTTTAGGTATTTTTCTTGATGAAAACATAACATGGAAAACGCATATCGACTATATTGGTACAAAAATTTCTAAAATTGTTAGAATTCTATAAACCAGAAACATATTTATGCAAAAAAAGCCTAACTCAACTTTATTACTCATTAATTCATAGTTATTTAAATTATGCTAATGTTGCATGGGAAAGCACTGAAAAAAGTAAGTTAAAATGCCTTTATCGCCGTCTGAAACATGTAATCCGTTTAATAAATTTTGCGGATCGATACACTCATTCCAAGCCACTTTTTATCGAAATGAAAGTTCTCAATACTTATGAGCTTAATGTTTTTAATGTTTTGTGCTTTATGTATATGTGGAAAAATGGCATATCTTTACCCGTTTTCAAAGATCTCTTTTGGTTGAAACCACTAAATAAATATACACTTAGAAACAATAATTTTAAATATGAGCCCTTTTGTCGAATTAAGTTTAATCAGTTTTGTATTGCACATCGTGCACTTTAGCTTTGGAATAAATTTGTTTTGTTCGATTTCGACATGCATTTTACTTTTCCTATTTTCAAATATAAACTGAAAAGTTTAATTGTCTTAATGTATGATGTAGTCAGATTTTTTTAATCGTAATTTTATATATATTTATTTTTAGAACTTTTATTGTTTATTACGTTTTATTTTGTTGATTATATTTTGATGTAGTTTATATACTTGTAAAAGGTTCTGAGAAATAAGATCAGTACGATCTTATTTCAGAAACCTTGTTTGTGTTTGTAAAAGTTATTTATTTACTACAACAACAAATGTAAACTAAAAAAATATATATATATATTTTTTTATCTAATTTTCAATATCTCAAACAAAACTATTTCTATTCAAGTTTTTACATGCACGCATTCAAGTGTGACGATTGTAATTATTGTCTTTCGTAATTACTTAGCTTTGATAAATATCAAAAGTATGCGGTTGTGCCTCCTGTGCGTCTATGCGGTGCCCAAGAGGACAGTTTTTAGAAAGAATACAGTTTCATAGCTTGCTTATTAGGTTATGTTGATATCAATAATGGTTTTCACTAGATGAAATAACGCTGATAACATATATCTTTAACAATAAAATCAAATATTGTTTAATCCTTAAAAGAAAGCTGGAAAAATATGGTGTAAGTATAATATTTTTTATCAAAAATGCGCAACTTCTCAGAAACGCAACACTCTTTTTGACATAAGCGAAATGAAGGAAACTGTTTTACCAACGCGTGGTATGTTTTTTGTCGTGTTAGATAACATTGTTCAAAGGGAAATGTTAAAAAACGGTTGTGCCTCTATATGCGGTTATGCCCCCACTTCCCCTACAGTTTTCTAAATATTTGAATTCTTTTTTTATTATGCACAAAAATAAATTTAAGATATGTTCAAATTATTTCAAAATGTTTAATGGTTCTCTTTTTTTTTTTAGTAGGAATGCGACGCTTAGTGCAATCAATTTCAACGGCTGACTTTTTGATTTTTATTCACGATCGAACAACATTAGGCAAAATTTATTAAAAAATGGTTCGAAGGAAATGGAATAAATGTTCTTGCTCCATGACTGGGCTATTCATCCGATTTAAACACCATTGAAAACTGTTTGATAAAATTGAAAGCAAGTTCTAAACAAAAATCAACCTCACTAGTAGTTCTGATAAAAGCTTTAAAAATATGTGTCTTATTCAAATATTGTTTCAATGCTGTGAAAAATAGAGGCTGTCCTAAAAGTTCGAGGAGCTCGTACAGAGTACCAATACATATTTTTTACTTTTTTTATCTTATGTTTATGTTTGCCATTTTTTTAATCAAATGTTTAATTATATTAAAGCGTTTTTTTTGTAATAAATATGTACACTATACAGATTTTTTGCATTAAATATTGGGTGGTCGGATTCAAGCCATAATTTTACTAGTTAAAAAATAAACAATTTTATATTTATTTGACTAAATAAAAGAATATTTTAAAAATCAAATTCAAAATCTATTGTTTTTAAAATAAACTTATGACATTAGCATTTAATTATTTACAAAATTTAAACAATTTGTTTTTACGTCGCATTTGTCAAAACTCTACCCACGCCACACATTTATGAACTACTTGAAAAATGAGTTGCGAAACATCGTGAAAGTGACTGCTGAAAAAACATCAACATCACTAGGAAAAGGCCGAAAATACTAGCTTTAAAATATCTTAGAAAACGAAAGTTACTTTAGTGACGAAATATTCTGTAAAAAAAAAATGCTGAAATTTTTGTGAACTCTTACATATATTTTATCAGTACTATACTTAATATATATTCATGTATTTTGCAGCAGTTCTCAGTAACAGGGTCACTAAATCTTTACCGAAATTTATACCTAAACATATTATAACAACTAAAAAAAGGTTAGGACCGAACTAAAACACTTAAAACCATATCAAAAAAGAAAACAAGACGAGACTAATTGTACATATATCAGTTAATAAGAAAATAAAATTTAGTTCGCACACACACACAGTTTGATTAGATAATATAAGATAGCGGTTAAAAAATTGCGAACTTTAGCAATTTGCTGAAAAAAGATTTTCAAATAAAAAACAAATTTTATAAACAAATATAATTTATTTCTTTTCATATTTAAGAAGGAACTTTATTTACACGAATCTACAAAAGCATCTCTTGCCATTACTAAGCATATTTATAATGGCAGCAATAAAAAATTCAGTTATAGAGAAACTTTTGCAAAGTTATCAGACTAGCTGAGAAAAATAATACATATTATCTACATAAAAATTTCACGGCATACAACCGACATATTACGGTATATCACCGAAATACTTCTTTAAATATTCGAATAATGTAACAAAACTACAACTAAATATATATTATGACTGGTACAACTTTTAGAACCTCTTTTTTTTTAAAAATCAGTTTTTCTTACCATAAAATAGGTAAGTATTATAGAGGCGTGTCCTCTCCATGGTCTGAATCATCAAATATGATTAAGTTTTGAGGCTGAAAAAGATAAACGTTTAATAAACAAAATTATAAATAAATTACAAAAAAAAAAAATGATTGCAATAAGTGTTTAAAAAAGAAAAAAAAAATAGAATAGATCCGCATGTTTTAAAAGTTTGTTTCAACAAATTCAAATTCATTTTTTAGAATTTTTTTATTGCAACAATGTGTACGAGCTCGTAAAAACAGGGACCTTTAATTTACGATTACATTTTTTACAAAAAATGCAATTAAAAACTTTATCTTATCACAGAGTACAGTAGAACAGCTTTTTATGTTCAGAATGGCATTGAACCTCGAATCATTCATTACAAATCCAGCATCCAACCAACTGCGCAGTAGTTATAAAAGCTGAAGGAGAAACCGAAGAAAGCTTACAGAAGAAAACAGTAGTAGATCTATAACTTTTTTTTGTCGAACAAGAAAATTCTATTATTAAACTTAAACAATTATTATAATTTTTAACAATTGAACTTTTATTCCACCTACAACAAAGCACTCAACCCAAATTAATTATTTTATTACATCAATTTTTTATAGTAAGTTACTATTAAGGGTAATCCGTGAAGATTTTTGTCCATAAATTGTAAAACCGTAAAACACATTGTTTTCGTTTTCTATGGTCAAGTTTAATCGATAAAACGTTAAGATGTCTTTAAACGAAAATATAATACTATTTTGTTTTCTAAGACTTGGATTCAATATTTAGATTTTTTTGATTCAAGATTTGGATTCTATTTTTTTATTTTTAGATTTTTTTTTTTACTTTTTCTGTATCAGGATTTAACTAAATATAAACGAAACCTGAGAGTATTTAAATCCGGATCCAGCCTCTGAAAAAAAAAATTACAAGGTCGTAAAAAAAAAAAAAAAAAAAAGGAATATAAAAACCTTTTCTAACTGCACACCATCAGCTGCTTCGCGTATATATATACACCACAAATTACAACTTGACGATGAATCCGTTTGAAAGCGATAAACATCATTACCGCTCTCGTTTGTAAGTTCAAAAGTATAAAGTTCATTAGTGATGGGAAAGACAGTATAACCCTGCAGTGAAACAACTTTGTACGGCTCCATCCGGAACTAAAAAAAAGTTTCAATAATAATAAAAATGAGACTATACCAATAATTAATTTAAATATTATAATAATTAAAAAGTTTAAATAACATAATTAAAAAGTTTGCCAGTTTTCGATGGATAAACAATAAAATAAAAAACACTATAAACATATGATACTCAGTATTAAGCATATTGAATATAAAAAATATATATATGTCATATTAAAAATAAAAAATATATGTTGAAAATGAAAACAAATAAATTTAAGTTGTATTAAAAACGTTGAAGTATTTTGAGATATTAGGAAAAAGCTTATTTTTAAGCACGAGACTCAAAACTTAAGTTCTTACTGATGTCAAATAACAACAACCTGGGCCATCAACCAATCAATAACAAAAAATATATTCATCAGCTCATTATACAAAAGTTAGTCAGAAGTTACAGCATCAATTTCTTACATACCAAATTTTTGTACATGTATTTTTTAACCAAATAACAAACACCATAGCATATTTATATGCATTATTTTTTATTGAAATGATATTTCATTTGTAGTGTTGTCTGTTTGCAAATTTCATTTTATATATTTGTAATTTAATCGTAGTAAGGTGTGTATATGTAATTTATTCATAGAATAAACATGTGGCTTTCACAGCAAATGAGAGGATATTATTATATCATAAGTCTGAAAAATTCGGACAGTCTGAAAGTTATGCCTTCAAATTGTCTTCATTTTAAGATGTTATGTAGAAAATAATGAAAGTCGGCCACTGGTAAACTAATTAGTACATAGTATGATTGATTTACATACAATAAATTAAGATTATCAGATGCATTTTACAGTAAAAGAACTAAAATTTGTCAGTAAAAGCAAAATTTGTTTTATTTTTGTCAATAAATAATTATATTATAAAAGCTTAGAGCAAAGGTCTTTTCTTTATTAAATTCTTTATGATTACTTATGGACATAAGTAATCATGCAAAAGCCTCAAAGGCATAAATAACTTACTCATGATATTTTATTAAAAGAAACAAGAACTCTAAGTCCCTATATTTAAAAGGTTACAACTGATTTACATTACATTTTTATCAACAACCAATAAAATAGATAATCCATATCGAAAGCAAATTACAATCTTTCATGCGACAACTCCTACAACTCATTATGTGCATAGCATCATTTCATCCTACAACTCATTATGCACAAAGCATCATTTCATGATTGTTGGAAAGCCATATTCTTTGTTTAATTACAGTTTTTAAAGTCTACAGCTGAATTGAAATACCTAATGTAGCATAAACATTTTTTTTATAAAAAGAGAAAACTCAATCTGATTGTATAAACTAAATTGTTTAAAAAACTCTGTGGTAAGTGTGTTTATTGTTCGAACCAGTTATTTTTATAACAGAAAAAACTATACCAATTCATGAGGTTAATATTAACCTTCAAACAGGAAATATAATACCAAAATAACAAATGTTTTTTGTTGATATCTTAACAACTAATTTGTTTTGGTAATTTCAATAAACTCTAAACTTATTTTCTAATATTTATTTACAAAATAGGCTTAAGTTGTCTCGACACTTGGGAATCCCTTTATAAGATATTTTTAAAAAATAGAATAATTACATTATTTTTATGAACACAAAAGTTAATTAAAAAAATAAGTTAAATATAGTAAACTTTAATTTTATCTAAAATAACTGTGTTGATAAAGTAAAATAAAAAATATGTTGCTATAGATGTTGCTAGAAGCATAGATTATCCTAGTCATATTTTAAAAATCCGGAAAATGGTTTGGAAAAAACATCCGGAAAAAATCCGGAATTTGTTTTTCGTTATTTTCTTTTTAATTTCGCTTTTAGTGAAATTGTTAATTTTTTTTTTTGTTACTTTTCATAATTTTTTTTAAGTGATGAGTGAAAAAGCTTAAAAAATAAATATATTACAAAAATATATACCTTATCTTGCATGTATTGAAAATATTTTGGATATCCGGAAAAACTAAAAATTGAAAAAAATATCCGGAATTCCGGAAATATCCGGAAAAAGATAATTCCTGTAGAACCCTCGTTAATATCTCAAAGAATACTTTAACAAAAGAAATCTAAACCTCAAGACTTTCTAAAAAATCTTTTAAAGTTTGATTTCCACTGTTTATTAAATGAGTTTTGTTGGACACCAAAAAAAAAATAGAAAAAATAAGAAGGACTGTTTCACGTCAAAATAAAATATTCATGTACTAATTGGTGGTGTATTTAGAAATAAAAACAACTTGAAAATAGAACATTCAAATAAATTGACATAAAAAAACCTACATTGCTTCTTTCGCGTCCACCGAAACCACGATATTTTGGTAAGTAGTAAAATAGACATGTGCATGTGATTCCTACCCAGTATCGCTGCCAACTTGAAACCTAACACAATTTTAAAACAACAGTAAAAATGCAAGTATTTAAAATGACTACTTAAATCAAATTCATCTATAATATATTTAGTATATTTGTTATTATATTTGTGATTTACTTTTGCATTAATTCTAGAGTGATAATTCATTTGATTGATGCTAATATAAAAATTTTTCAGCTTCACAAGTTTTTTCAACAATTTATGGAAATCCTGTAAACACATTACTTACTTTTTACATGTTTCTTTTCTGCAATTAATATTCGGGTCAATATATATCATTTTTTAAAAACTTCAAAGTCCCCACCCAGTGTTTGAAACACCCTGAATCCAACACCAAGTGTTTGAATCACCCTGAATCCAACTTATCAATAAGAAACATTTTTTGATTTATTTTTGCACAAATAAAATTTTAAATTAAGACATTTAGTTACTATTTTATTTATTTGATCACCAGTCACTGAGTCAATGAATTGACTGGTGATATAGATCAAATGAATAAAAATGCTGAAAGCAGCCGAGAGTGTTATGATACAAGATGGTTTACAAGATGGAAGTTTAAAGAATTTGCAATTTCACTAGGTATGTGTCAACAGTTATGCATCCGAGAAGCATATTAAATGTATATTCAAGAAGAAAAGTTAACTATTTCAAATATCTAACAGCAATTAACCCGTACCAAATCTTCTGCACTGTTTTTTTTATTTATTTTTTCCTATTTCTTGGGCAATGTTTGGCATATGATCCTAAACACTCAGAATGGCAGAATTCCTTCAGAGAGGGCATTAGATAAAAAAAGTGGTTATTTAAAAAAAAACATTGTTCAAGTTTAATTGCTGCAAAGAATAAGGAGATGAGATTCGTGTATGAGATATGTTAGCAACAACCGATAAAAATGCAGCCAATGGATATTTTTATGCAATGTAGTATCATTTGTACTAGCTACATTAATATTAGCTAGTATCATTTGCTTCTGTAAAGAAGCAGCACAAATTTTTAATTTTAAAAATTGTAAGAAAGACGACTTTCAATATACTCATAATAGTTTCTACAATTAAGTCTGAAATGAAAGTATTAAACAAACCAAGAATTACATTACATGTATCTGTACAAAGGATGAAATAAAAGCAATGAGTGAAACATTGATAAGCCTCCTGATGCAGCTGATGTCAAGACAGGAAAGTGATAAAGTGGAATATTTAAAAATTTTTTTCAAGAATTTAATGCATAATAACAAATAAATCTAAATAAAATAAATAAATCATAAATAAAAAAAAACAAAAAATAATTTAAATAAAAATTGAACTTTGTGCAGGGTTGCCAGCTGGTGTTTTTTAAAGCCAGATTTCTCAAATCTGGTTTATTTTTTTATCGTTTGGGTTAGAATTTTTGTTTTGGTTTATTTTAGAAAAACTTTAAAAAACTATTTCATAAAAAAAAGTTAATTCGAGGGAAAGAAAGGTTTTCATTTTTTCATTTTATGGATGAACAATGAAGTTTAAAACAAATGAAAAAAATGCGTACAATAAAATCTTAAAACATTAGAAAACTTTTACTTGTGATGTCATTAAAATGTTGTTTTTATCCCTTAAATGCCAAAAATATTAGAAAATTCTTATATTCAAAATGATCTTGTATGAGAAAAAATCTACCTGTAATAAATGTTGTTTCCCAAGTTAGAAAGGTCTTTTCAAATCTACTGTTATATCTTATTGATGCAAAAAGTGAAGAAATTACAGAAATCGTCATTAATCTTAAATTAATTGACATTGCATCATCAGAGAGAGTTTAAAAACTTTTAAGAAAAATGAGTTTCTAAAAACACCGCTGAATTATAAGCTGTTTTGTGAGCCCATTTAGAAATTTCCGGAGACCTAGACCTCTGCAACATAGATGCCTTGGCTGTTTATATGTTCCGTTTCCATTTTATTAAATCTTCTCACGAATCATCTGCATAAAAATCACACTAAAAAATATCAAACAAAGTCTTGCATGCAGTCATTTGGATCAAATCATGTTTAATAAAGCAAAAGATTTTTTACAAGGACTTTAAAGTAATTGAGTCAATTATTGCAAAGGTTGAAAAAGAAATCTATAAGCATATGCAAGCAAAAAAAATATTTATAATACAGGTTGATAGTGTTGGATTTAGTATGGGTGTTTAGGAGTGAACTACTTTCCCCACACCGCTTTGAAGGCTGGAGTGGCAACCCATTAAACATTGTCATACTCATTATTCTTCTCCGACCTCCTTCTCTTACAAGTTAAATTTTAACATTCAAGGATGAATCTTTGAATAAAAAAGCATTTTTTTTTTTAATATAAATTATAAACAAGGCTTTAAAAAAAAAAAGATGATTATTATTATTATTTTTTTTTTGGTCTGGTTTTTTTTTAATTTATTTTTAAAGAGAATGAATTTTTATACTTTTATTTGTTTTTCTTTTTCTAAAAGTTCCTGGATTTAGGTGCCATTTCAAATATCAAAACCCACAAAATTTATTAGAACCAAATGGACCTATGACAAAAAATAATTGAATACCTTAGGTTTTGTTCCATTCTTTAAACAAGATTTTCTTTTCAGAACACCTAAAAAAAATATTTTGCATCACATTTTAAAATAATATTTACTTTAAAACATTAAAAGAAGCTATACTTCATATAATTTCAATAGTTTTTAATGTTTTTCAATTTATTTAATGTTTTACCTTTTATAGTTATTGTACAATTCAGAAATATCAAATCAATGAGAATCATTTATTGTTTGAAGTATGTGGCATATACAACATGCATAATTACAGTGATATTATTTGATTTTAGACATTTAAACATTTGCTAACTATTTTTTTATTACTATGTCCTGCCTAAAAACTTTTGATATACTAATATAAAAAGGAGTCAAACATTTAATGCTGAAAAAAAAACCTTGTTAAAAAAAGGAATGAAATGCAAACTTATATCATCTTGTGCTTCTTCTTTAGGTATATGATAGACACTAGTGATAATGCTAAAATATTTTGGTGACTAACAGAAATATATATAAATATTAAAGCAGGATTTCTTAAAAACAATTTCAAGACATTAAAATCTATATCTTTGGAAAACTTTTAATATTGTCTATAGCAGGTTAGCCTATATAAAAAAAAATAAAAATAATAATAATAATAATAATAATAATAATAATATAAATGCTCTTAAAATAAAACAACCAAACATACAGAAAAAAAACTAGTACCTTCTAATTTGAAATATATTTTTGTTGATTGTGGTAACTCTTCAACTTCTACAGGATCTGGACTACAAAATATGTTTATAATACAAGTCCATGAATAATATATTAAAACACTTTTAAATATTTATTCAAAACACAATACATATTATGAAAATTAAAATATTAAAAATTAGATAAATAAAAAATTTTATTATAACTTGTTACATGGTATTTAACAATTGAAATTCCATTACTATGCCAAAATCAATTATATTTTCCATAATTGGACATTTTGGAATTTTGCAAACATGTTAAAGTTACACGTCAAAGCAATTATAATTTTTTTTTTAATGTAGGTGTGATACATATTTTAAAACTATTTCTGGAGAGGCAAAGTTGTGTAATGAACAAATGATCGTTCTCTCTCTCTCAATACTTAGTTAAAAATATTTTTACTGTCAATGAATTCAGCCTTTTCTACCAATGTTTGCTCTACAAAAATTTATATTTAAAAAATAAAAAGTGCAAGACAAGCATATTAAAGTTTATTTGACTGGGAGAATTGAAGTCTTCTAGATATTTTAAAGTGAAAAATATTCCTTGTCGCTATCAAGAACAATCAAAAAGTTGTATCTCAGCAAAAGTACTTGAGGAGTGGGTTAAAGATATTGACCTGTAGTTTAGTTTTTAGAAAAGAAAAATTGCTTTATATATAGATAACTGCTCTGTTCATCCTAACATGCGGAAACTTGATTGAGTGGAGCTTATCTTTCTTCCATCGAATACAACTCAATTACCAAACCTATGAATTAGGGAATTATTGGATCTCTTAAAGTCAAATACCACTCACTTGCAGCAAGAAAGCAGATTGCTGCTTTGGAAAAAAAGAACAAAATACTTTTTGTTTATGCTAACAAAAGCATGGAATTTCTTTCCAGATCAAATCTTTATAAATTGTTTCAAGAAATCAGGAATATCATAAGAAGACATTAAAAAGCATATTGTTAATAACAATCTTTTCTGTGGGCTTAGATGTTTTTGAATTGTTAACAGCAAAACTTGATGCAGATTTTAACCTTACAACCAACAAGTTAGAAAACATAGATTTGGATGTTCGCCAATTAATCATCAGATGAAGACATCATTGCAGAAGTTTCTGGGCATGGTGCTATTGAAACTGAAGAGGAACTATGAAAAGCATGCTCATGTTTCCTACAATGTTAGCTTGAACAAAGCAATGTATGCTAATATATATATATATATATATATATATATATATATATATATATATATATATATATATATATATATATATATATATATATATATAAAACCTGATAAAACTTTTTGATTTGGGCACAAAGAAGGGTTCGGACGCCATCATGAACAATGAAGACAAACAATTCCTAACTATGCAGAGAGAAGATTTCACCAGTTCAAGCATGGCTGGAGTAGATTGCAATTTTGCAAAGAAAGAGACAAGGAAGAGAGCTTGTACAGAAGTTAATGAAAATTGAAGATTAAAGCTGCAGCAAATAGAAACATTTGGTACTGCTTAGGATATCAGTTCTTCTTATAAGTCTGAAGATGAGGACAGTGTCAATGATGAAAACTTCGGAGTTCCATCATCATCATCTGCTCAAACCATCTATCTCAAAGCCTAAATAACTGATAAACATGAACACTGTCTCTTTCGTCTCTTCAAACAAAAAGAAAACAAAAAGAACAAACAAAAAGAAAAAACAAAAAGAACAAACAAAAAGAAAACAAAAAGAACATTCGTCTCTTCAAAGTGCTTAGTATCACAGAAAAGAAGAAAGCCAAGATCTTACCCAGAAATACAATGAAACCCTCACCAAAGAAAAGGATATAAAGCAGTTTCTGCTTTGTTTTGTCCATTGACATCGACAAATATACTTATCCTCCTCTAAGGCAGCCATGATGGCAAAAGATGACTTTGAGAATGATTTTGCTGAGTTAAAATAGAATTTTTACTTTGTACATCATACATATAATGTACTTTTGAAATCAGTATTATAACAATAGCAATTAGTATTTTTTTCTAATGAATTATCATTAGGACAGAGTGATCATTAATCATCTTAGATGTTTCATTTGCTTGATTATTTTGGACTGTTTATCTGGTCGCTAAGGATACCTAAAATGCATAACAACAGATCATTTTGCATAAGTCACCAAGCCTAAAGTACTTCTTAAAACTGGTGCTACAAACAAATCGAAAATTATTTTATTAATTACAAACATTAATTGTTGCTATACTGCTTTAGGACTCATAGAAACTAAAAATGCTCTTTAGCAACCAAACATAAATAAAAATGTTTTCTAACAATAATAGTTCATAGTTTTCACAAAATGGTGTGACAAAATGGTGTGACAAGCTTCACAAAATGGTGTAACAAGTTGACAAAATGGTGTGACAAGTTTTCAATCAAATTGTTAATAAACTAAATTTAAAAACTTCAACGGTTTCTTTTTTAAATAAATAGAAACTTATTGGTCTGCAATGTAGAGTTGATGATAAATATATATTAGAATAAAGAACTTTCTTTTAACATGTTACACATTGTTGAAAGACTTTAATAGTTACAAAAGGTCTAAGAAACAATTTTAATTACATGAACTACAGATTGTACAAACTATTTAAACACTATTAGTTAATCAGTTTCATTCTCAGTTTACCAGTAAAATGTAAAAACTATTAGTTAATCAGTTTCATTCTCAGTTTACCAGTAAAATGTAAAAATTATTAGTTGTCAGTTTTGTTCTCAGTTTACCAGTAAAATGTAAAAACTATTAGTTAATCAGTTTTGTCCTCAGTTTACCAGTGAAATGTAAAAACTATTAGATGATCAGTTTTGTTCAGAGTTTACCAGTTAAATGTAAAAAACTATTAGCGAATCATTTTTGTTCTCAGTTTACCAGAAAAATCTAAATAAAAAAATTACACAACTTTTAATAATTTAAAACAAAATAACAACAAAAAAACAAAGCAAACAAACCTCTGTGAAGTAAGATTAGGCTCATGATCGTCAGAATCTGATTCATAATTAACAGAGCCTAAACATTGTTTATAAAACTATTTGAATCAAAATATTTACATTTCTAATAAAATAAAAACATTAACATATAGAGTAAAACAGGTAAAATGAAATAGTGGGTAGAACGAAATAGTTATGACAATGTTTATTCTTTCGCTTTTAATAAACTATTGAATAATTTTTTTGTAAATATTTTTTGATCATATTGTAGAGAATATTTTTCTGAGTAAGATTGTATAAAATTTTATTTTTAATTAAAAAAATTTTGTTATAAATTTTTAAGTTTTCAAATACGTAATAAGATTTTTTTTTATTTGTTTGAAAAGGGAATTTAAAACTCTCAGAAATAAAATTCGGTATCATTGAACTTAAAATGTTTACTGATACAACTTTTTACGCTGATCAAGATCAGCGTAAAAAGTTTTTTTAAAATTTTTTTAAAAAAACTTTTTACGCTGATCATCTTTTTTTAAAATTAAATTTGCTATTAAGGAAAAAAAGTTATGAGTTAAAAACGAAACTTCAGCAAGTCAAATTATGGAATGGTACCAAGATTTGGCTATGTCAAACATGCATACCAAAACGATACATAAAAAACGCTGAGTCTTATTGCTACAAAAAGTGCCGCACAATTGAAAACTCAACTCAACCTCTAGTACCTCTAAATGGCTCAACATCATCACAAGAATAAAAAAGTTTATCTTATTTGATTGATTTTTTTAATTGTTATTATTGATTGTTTTTTTAATTGTTATTATTGATTGCTTATTTGTTTTTTTAATAAAGTGTTGTTTTAATTACACTTATATTTGCATATTTCATTGTCAGTGTAGAATGGAATAAATTTTTTTTTAATCAAACAAAGTTTCATAAAAAACTTTACAAAAAAATTGTTAAAATTTTACATATTTAAATACAGCTCAATACTCTCTACAACTTTAAAAAAAAAATCTTTTTTCCTTAAAAAATTTATAATTAAAATCCTTAACTATTCCATTTGACCCCATTTTACTCTAGATAATAAAATTAAAAATTAAAATAAAATTTAAATTTAAAATTGAATCTATATAGTTTCACATAACAAAACAAACTTAAATGCAAATCATTTTGCAACAACAAAACAAACTTAGATAAAATATCAAAATTCTATTTATATTATTAAATCTTAAATCTTACAGTCAAAGATAATTATTCAATTTAATCTATTTCATAAAAGTTGAAATAAATTTAATCATAGATATTATTTTTATTTAATATTGATTCTTGTAAGTATTTGTAAATTGCTCTAAGTTTACAAGAAAAGATTTAAAAGAAATTCCTCTTTTTCCTGTTTGTTATTACTTCTTAAATTTAAAAAATCAGATAAACCAGGTTATTATGCATAATGTTTAATCTTAATGTTTAACTTGTAATAATGTTAAGTAAAAAAAGAAAGTTAATTGATATTGTAAATTTATTACTTGTGCAAATTATTCCAATAGTTTTTCAATACTTAACTTTAAACATAACAACAGGACTGGTTAAACCATATTTTGAACATAAATTTGAAGCAAAAAGAAAAGAAACTCTATGAATTCTTCACACTGAGTAACAGAGAACATAGATATTTATTTTAAATATTATATAGATGTTTATAATACTTCAAAAAAAGAAAAAAACTGTACTTTTTAAGATGTATGCTTTGACAAAACATTTAAACTCTTAAGAAGATGTTGTTTTATGTTATGAACTATTACTTTATGTTATGAAATAACTTTATTAAAGTTGGTTTATTTTAGAACAAAATTAGTTCATAACATAAAACAACATGAAAATAATCCAAGTTCAAGCAACCAAAACTCTTCTTGCCAGTCACTGTCACTCCCAGGGGTGTGAAGTAGTAAAAAATAAGTAACAACTCAGACTCTGACTCCAGTTGTTGAGATTTTTTGAGTACAACTCCGACTCTGATTCTAACTCCGACTCAAACTCCAAAGCAAAATTGTTGAAAAATTCTTTGAATTCTTTAAAAAAAATTATGCGATAAGTTAAAAAATTTTTTTTGACAAATATGTAAAATGTTCTTTGAGGTTTAGTATGAACATAAGGTTAATTGAATGTTTTGTACATGCACGTGCAATACCAAGAAGTTTTAATATTGGAGTCAGAGTTACGATTTTGTTTAGCAACTCTGACTCCGATAAAATTGTCGCAACTCTGCAACTCCTAAAAAGGATATTATAGAAAAAATTAGTAATTCAAGATTTTGCAAAGCATTGTCAAACTTACCAGCAAACATTTGTCATTAAAGAAACCTTTTAATTATGAAATATCAATAAACGAATATAATTTAAAATTTTATCTCATATTGTTGTTGTACAGTGGAATTTAACTATTTCTCTTTTGGTACAATTCATAAAATTTTATGATAAAAGAAAATAAATTACATTTGAAGCTTGTTAAATGTTTTTTATTAAAATTCTAAAAAACTGATTATCTCTCTTCAACAAAATTCAAAGATTTTGACTTTTTGTCTAGTTGCTTTACCATATACCATCTACTATTATACCTTATACCATCTATCATCTACCATTGCATATTTAGATCAGTGATTGCTAACTACTTTTGCTTATTTTTATAGCATACAGGTTTTTTAGAAAAAGAAGAAAAATGAAGAATAAAAAAAAAGATTGCTGCACCTTCCCAAAACCTCAGTTATATATATATATATATAAATATATATATATATATATATATATATATATATATATATATATATATATATATATATATATATATATATATATATATATATATATATATATATATATATAAACAATTTAAAATGTATTCTACAAAAAGAGTGCTTAATGTTCTTAAAAAAACAGAGCAATTACAAATTAGTAGAAAATCACTTAGCAAAATTTTTTTTCATTTAACACTGTGTTTCATCAATAAAGACTCATCAGAAATTTCTGATGAGTCTTTATTGATGAAACACAGTGTTAAATGAGAAAAAATTTTGCTAAGTGATTTTCTACTAATTTATATATATATATATATATATATATATATATATATATATATATATATATATATATATATATATATATAAATTAGTAGAAAATCACTTAGCAAAATTTTTATAGTGGAAATATATATATATATATATATATATATATATATATATATATATATATATATATATATATATATATATATATATATATATGCAGTTCAAATTTAAAGAAAAATAATTATAAAAAAACAAAATAAATAAAAATTAAAAATACTAATGTACCGTTAACATCTGACTTTTTATGCTCAACTAGACTATCATCAACTAAATTGTAGCGTGAACCATTTGGTAAATCAGGACTATTAAAAAAGTTTCAGAATAAAAAAAACATATTAGAATACTTAACAATTAAAAAATTTAAAAAATAATACTGTATTATTAATGCATCACTGGAAATAAAAAAAGCATTCTAAATGAAAATATTTATTCTAAATAACTCACATTGGTGTTTCCACTATACTATCTGGTAGTATTTGTTGGCTGAAAATAAATTTCATAAATAGATAATTAAAAAAAAAAAAAATTATTTAATACTAATAAACAAAATAAAGTCACATTCACAGAACTAATTGGCTCCTAAGAAGTCACAGAACAAATTAACAACTAACAAAGTCACAAAGAACAAGAAAACAAAACTTAAAAAGTTGCAAATATATGAACCAGGATAATATGAGAATACCAAAGCACTGGTGGAGTAATATATAAATGGAGTTAATATGTGGAAAAAAAAAGAGAGATAAAGTAAAAGTTTTTTGAACACAAAAGAAAAACTTTGAAAGGACTAAACTAAATAAAAAAGTCACAAGAATGAAGTTTATTAAGAGAACAAAAGCTTTTTTGAAGAGAAACCATGATAGTATTTGTGAAAAAATAAGAATAAGAGATGCATTCTAATGATAAGGAAAATAAATTCCAAACTTTGTGATAATGCTTGGTCAAAAATAACTTTATTGATTTTTATTTCAGTTAAAAATTATCCACCATATTTGACAACCTGTTGTTCAATCAAATTAACTGTTGATCAAATCAAATGCTGATAATATTGAAGACAACCTGTTGTTCAATCAAATACCAAAATTAAAATATAAAGTTAAATCATCAGCATATGAGCCACATAAGTGGTAAGATTTTCAGGAATTTAGTTAATTTAGATGAGAAACTACAAGGCGATTGAGACTCCTGTTATTACTGGTAATCAAACGAATGTTATCCATCAAGTACAACTTTTATACTACAAGAAGATTCTTGATACACCATATAAAAATAGAGGGTTAATTTTTCTGATACACCATAAGAAAAGAGAGGGTCAAATTTCCTGATTCCTGCCAGACATTTTTTTATAATAATCCCAATAAAAGTGAATTACAAACATTTTTTACACATGAAAAATATTACTAACCTATTTCCTAAGCTCTTAGCTTTTCTATGGCCAGGAATAAATTTTTTATTAGGCGACGGAGACCGAAAAGGAAGATTTAAACTAGACGATTTGGGATTAAGGCTGGATCGTTGGTCACCAACACATGCACTGGCTGAACGCTCAATCGACTTCTTCGGATACAGACATTCATGCTCATCTGATTCTATCATAAACAAAATTTTGTGTTTTACATTTTTTATTAATCAAAAATAATTATGTATTTATGTAAATGTCAATATTTTATTGAATAATATAATTACCCTTTACAATTTTTAAAGCTTAAATGTATTTCAGTAATATCTATAATAAATGTTACAAATGTTACACATCTTACAAACATGTTACACAAATGCTACACATCTTACAAACACATGTTACACATCTTACAAACATATGTTAAACAAATGTTACACATCTTACAAACATATGTTAAACAAATGTTACACATCTTCCAAACATATGTTACACAAATGTCACACATCTTACAAACATATGTTACACAAATGTTACACATCTTACAAACATATGTTACACAAATGTTACACATCTTACAAACATATGTTACACAAATGTTACACATCTTACAAACATATGACTGAGAAGTTCAATTTCAGTCATCAATGTATAAAGAAATGTATTATTAAAAAGAGAGATGTTTTTTTCATTATTTTTTTTCATTATTTTTCTTCTTTTTCATTTTTCCTCTCACAAAAATTATTAGGCAGTGATAACAATAATTACATACAACAATGTTGGAATCAACATAATTTGACTATTTAGTGTTAGATGTGTCTTAAGATACATGTTAAAAACTGCACACATAACAAGCAAAAATGAGATTAATTGCTGAAGTAAAATATTTAATAACACTGGAAGAGTAAACAAAAAATTTTGTACTATTTTATTGTATTGTTTTATGTATGTGACAAGTTTACCATGTTCTAAAAAGTAAAGATGTACAACAGGTGTTTTCAGTTATTTATATGATTTCAATGTGGTAGTAAACTAGTATTAGAATACTTGAAAATCAAAAGGTTCCATGCTCAAAAAAGTTTTAGAAAATTTTTAACATGAATAGAACATTTTTTTCTAAAAATATTCGGAAATATAAATGCATTTTGTGTAACTAAGAATATCTCATGTGTTTGGAAAAAAAATTCATTATTTGTATGTGCATACAAATAATGTGCACATAATATAAACATTATTTGCACATGAAAAATGTTCAAATACTTTAATTTTTCATAAGTAATATAGTGATGTAATGCTGTGGACATTACAATGCTAATATTATGAAACATAGCTGACAAGGTTGCAGGTTTAAATCCTCCGTAAAAAGATTTTTTGTTTTTTAATTTTGATTATTTTAGAAAAAGTATTATTTTAAAGTAGTTTTTTGACTATATTTTTTCAACTATGTTTTTTAGCTATTGTTGTTTATTTATAGTTATGTTCATTTATTTTTATTTTCAAAAGTTTCATAGAATAAGTGCATTAATGCGTACATAAATTGAGTGTAAATACATAACCTGATATAAATAGGGAAAAGTGCAGTGGAGTGTATAAACATTGACTGAGGGTTTAGGTTTATAAAGGCATTTTTCAAAATAAAGAAAATGTTGAAAACTATTTCAATATTTATTAAAATAAGGTTTTTAAATTAATTTAATTTATAAAAAAAAATTATAAAATTAAATTACACTTGATAGAAAAAATAGTCTAAATAATAAAAACACACGTATAAGAAAAAATTAGTTGTGCGTACAAATAATGCCTAAACTAACTAAATATATTGTTTGGCAATTGATGAACGATTAACTGTTTTAATTATTTATTGACAAGTTACAAACAAAAAAAAATTTAATTTGTATTTCCATAAAATGATCATTTATAAATTACACAATGCTAAATTTATTTAAAAAACAAAAGTAGAAGATCCTAATTAATTTCAATTAAACTTAATGAACTATTTTGATTTTTCATTAAACTTAGAGCACTGCGAGGGAAAACTTTTGATCTCTTTTGTTTTATTGGTGAAATTTAGTGTTGCATAATTTATGGACCATCTCAAAACTTTGGATTTCCAAAAAAAAAAAAACTTTTAATATCTGAATAAGAAATTTTCTTTAATTCTGGAAATATCCACAAAAAGTTATATAAATATATATATTTAAATGATAAAAAACATCATGTTTGGTTATATATTATTTTTATTATTTAATAGTGATATTTTGGCTTATATAGTATAAGCCATTATCAAACTGAAAAATCCATTATACAAAATTCATAAAAATTAAAACAAAAATGATGTCTTTGCAATCTAGCAGACTTAGACTTGTTAAGTTTAACAAAAAGTGGTCTCTAATGGCATTCATCACTAAGTTTTTCATCATTTAAGACATTCTCTTGCAATTTAGAGCATTGTATACACTGTATTTTAATCACTTTGCAAATCTTATGCATATAGTTAATAGAAGTAACAGAAATTATTTTTGGTTTAGTCCAGTTAATTGAACCACTACAATGTTAGGTTTGTTCGGCTATTCCTGATGCGTCCCAGTTACCCTAAGTTTTGTTTTTCTCGTGTTCATTAACGCATGTGGAAATTTTCTTTCTTGTTTTACTTACACCAAATCAACAATCTAACTGATAGACACCAGGATAACTATTTGGATGCAATATTGATTTAATATGACATAAAATGTTAAGTAAAGAATTACCAGACAGTTTTTATACCTACTCTACAAAACTCTCTTTCAAGTATAATGCTTAGTTTCGATATCCACGGCAGTAGATATTAAAAAATTGTCATACTGCCATGGATACCAAAACTAAGCATTATACTTAAAAGAGAGTTTTGTAAAGTTGGTATAAAAACCATTTTTCGCTAAGGTAATTCTTTACTTAACATTTTATGTTGCAATAGATTTGCAAAGCAATTGAAATACAGCATTTACAATGCTCTAAATTGCAAGAGAATGTCTTAAATCGCGACAATGCTAACTTAGTGATGACACACCATTGGAGACCATTTTTTGTTAAACTTAACAAGTCTAAATCTGCTACATTTCAATGACATCATTTTTGTTTAAATTTTCATGAATTTTGTAAAACGGTTTTTTTAGTTTGATAATGGCTTATACTATATATATATATATATATTATATATATACATATATTATATATATATATTATATATATAATATATAATATATATACATATATTATATATATAATATATATATATATATAAATATATAAATTATATATATATACATATATTATATATTATATATATATATATTATATATATATATTATATATTATATATTATATATTATATATATATATATATATATATATATATATATATAACACAAGTATAATGTAAAACCTGAAAGTCTTAAACTATTAGGACTGATAAAATTTTCTTGAAATGATCTTGGTATTGGTTCAATTTGTAAAGACAACCTAAAACAAACGTTATTAAAATTACACTCAACCATTACCAACAACTATCACAAGTGTTTTATATTATAATTGTATAAAACTTTGTGAAAAAATTGTATGAAACTTTGTGATAAAAACTGTACTTATAATTATCATCTTCCATAAATTTCTGCAGTTCATCAATGTATTTGACAGAGTTTAAATAAGTAACTATGTGAGATTTTTCTTTTATATCTAAAATAAGAAAAAAATTATTACATATGTATATATACAACAAATAAAAATAAAATAAAAAAAAACATTTAGTGTTATTCTTTTTTTTAAGAGCCAATGAAGTGTAAACTAGGCATCAATGAAATGCAAATATTGTCATTTAGAGCTGATTATTGCTCAACATTATCTGAGCCTGTACTGTATCATCCACTACTGCATGAATGTACACTGTGACATTCTTTACTTCTACATGAATGTACACTGTGACATTCTTCAATTGACTTAAATTCATAAAATTCTATAAACTGTTCAATTAAGTTACTCAACTTTAGATATTTATAACTTTTAGTCAAGGATAGACACAACATATTACCCACATTTTTTAGGGTATTCAGGGTCTTCCTGAATAGAGGGGTGTCTAACCTCCAACAAAAATTATATTTAAAGATTAGTGCTGCTACCTTTTTGTCTTTAACACAACTGGTTGTGCAAAATGAAAGTGGAAACACATAATCTTCAGTGATACTAATAAAGTCACTTCTTCTGGCAGGAGAATTATAAAATGCCCGCATAACTTCTGCACAAATTTTATCAGAACTTATATATATCAATGATATTTATTTATATCAATGATATACCAATAAATTAATACAATGAGTTCTAAAGATTATGGCTTCATAATGTGTCCTTTGGAGAAACTATCAGTTATCGTTAAATTAGACTTTTCCATTGCATTAAGTGAATTATCATTTTTAGCAGCAGACAAAAAAAAAAAAACAGGAGAAATTGCTTGCAACTGAAATATACTTTTTTTAATTGTAGAAATAGTTTTAAATTATCTAAATTGATCATTAAAAATAAATAAATAATTTGTTTACTCCAAATTTAATTTAATTACAAGTTAAAACGTAATTAAGAGTTTTCGTTTCTTATGTTTATTTTTTTTCTTAGTTTAGTTTGCTGTTATTTTTCTTTTTAGTTTTTGCTTAGGTTTTCAGCGTATGATTTTTAAATAATTTAAAAGCTGTGGTCAAATTGCATGCTCATATTATGGCGTACTATCACACGCCTACCTGTAAAACACTGTAGGGTATTTTTTTAATTGTCTAAATAAATTAATGGGTAGCACCAACAAAAATATAATCACTTAAATGTGACACTAGTAACTTCTCAATTAGAATTCCCTGACTTTTCTCTGACTATCTGATTAAAAAAAAAATTCCCTGATTTTTCCAGTTTTCCATGACTTTAGCCAAAATTAACTAATTTTCAAGGTTTTCCAGGTACAGTACAAACCTTGTGATTAGACAAATTCTAAGCTACCTCACTGAATCTTGAAACTTACTGGTAAAGCTATTCTGTGAACAAGTGAGAAGAAAGCAGTGATTATCAAGCTGCTCTTAAGTTAGCGAAAATTGCAAAAGTTGTAAACAACGCTGCAAAGAGGACTAAACTGAACTAAGATTCTGCAAAAATTATAAAAAGACAAAAAATTAACTCATTAGTGCCGGATGTCCTTTAAAGGACAAAAAAAATGCCCTAATTAAACTAGGATATTCCTTATATTTTTAAAAGGATAAGTATATAAATTTTGCAAAGTGGTACTAGATACATACCTCTTGCTTATTGGTTAACAACAACCGATTTGCTTTGCTCATTTATTAGAGGCAACAGCTAAAAGTTAATGCAAAAAAAACATGTGGAGTAGTGAGAAGCTCATTAACAAAACTTATTCTAAAAGGTAACCTATTGTTATTTTTATTACTTAAACTACATTAGTAATTAATAAGTTGATTTATAGCATTTATAAGTTGATTTATAGCAATATAAGTTGATTTATAGCATTTATAAGTTGATTTATAGCATTTATAAGTTGATTTATAGCAATATAACTGCATAAACATTACATGTTCTTTTAAGGACATATCATCATTATCAGGAATCAATCTTGATAATTGAATGATTCGAATTTGTATTTTTAATAATTAACTGAATCTTTACAAAATATTTTTTCTAGAGAAAAAGTTTAATTAAAAACACTTTTTAAATATTTTTTTAGATTAAGATTGTAATGATTCCATCTGTCAATGAAACCCTCACTGACAAAGACAGTGACGATGAAGAAGATGGAGAAAATAGTAAGGACATAAATCATCTTGGAGCTGGTATTCTTAACCAGCAAGCAGAGATTCTCATAAATGACAAAGATGATGAGTTGCCTGACATTCAAATGATAAGAATATAACAAAAACATTTTACATATTAATTTTATTATTAAATAAAAGTTATTTAAAAAAATATAACTGATTTTGTGTAGATCAACACTGATGGTGTTATAACCATCAGTGTTGATCTACACAAGGCTATCTACCAACAGCAGACAGGCAATCAGGTTTTGGATTTTTATAATAATTATTCAAAAAGAAAAGTAATTTTCAAAAAAAAATTATTTTTCTTTTTAATCTTTTAATTCTGAAGTTAAGATGCAATTATTTTTTAGGAATGACCTTACCAGGTCTCACTTTATTATAAAAAAACTGAAGTAAAAGGAGTTTGTCATTACTGTCATGACAGAAGTAATTTTAGGTGCGAAAATTGCAATGTCGCTCTACATCCTGGTTACTTTAAAAACTACCACACACCTGAAAATAATATTTTCACATAATTTAGCAATAAATCATATTTCAGAATAGTGTTTTTTATTTTATTTTATATTTTTTCCAATTATGTAATTAAGTTTTCAAAATTTTCAATAGAGACAACAAATGTATTATAACAGTTTAATAGAGATTTAAGTTGATAAAAACAGTTTGTTGTATTAATATATATATATTATTCTTACATCTCATGTTTCTAATATTTAATTAAACTCAGCTTCTAAATGCTTCAGAGGGAGCTGATAGAGTTGAGAAGGCTACTTTTTTTATAATAACATTTCCCAACTTCAGTATTTTTGGCACACTTTTATAACACGTGTTAGCTATAAGCTAGCTCTGTTCATATCTTCAAAATGCATAAAAAATATTATATGCAGAAGTGGTGAGGTTTTATAATTCTCCCTTCATAAGCAAGTTTTAATTAAGATTTTAATTAAATTATTTTCAACTCTAAATTTAGTTTTTGTTTGTTATTATAGCTACTTTTTTTATTAATTCATTTTTGGATTGTTCAAGTGACTGTAAGTGATTGTTCAAGACTGTAAGCTCTTAAGAAACTTTTCGTGCACGCAAAGTGACACTTTGCATACATGAAAAATTTCTTAAGAGCTTACAGTTCTTAATTTTTTGCATCCTTTAATAAAATAATAGCAAATAATGCATTGCAAAAATTTTATTTAAATTAGTTTGAAAGCTTTATTTACAGTCCTAAACTTTTTCATCCTTCAAAAAAAATACTATTAAATAATGTATTGCACATTATTTTAAAATATTTTAATGTCTAAAAAGTCATTGAAAAAAACAAAAAAATAACTTTTAAGTTTTACTAATTTCCATGCAAGGAACACAGATTGATTACTAATCAACCTGTGTGCATGAAAATTAGTAAAACTTAGAAGTTATTATAAAGTTATTTCCCATAGTTTTTCTAATGTATTCTCCCTAAATGCAATGGTATACTTAGATAATTATAAAATTTTTTTTTTAGAAAAATATTTATTTTAATTAAACTAATTTAATTTTAATTTTTTTGGTTTCACTTTATTTATATTTCATTCATCTTTATATATGAAAAAAATACTTGCCATATTGCGATTGTTGAAAATCAGCTATTATCCGAAGAATTTCATTCATCTAAAGTAAAAATTCAACAGATGAAAATACAAAAAAAAAAAAAAACTGATAAAGAATATTAAAGATCTGATAAAGAATATTAAAATAATCATCCCTAAAATATTTTTGAGATGCAAAAAAAGTATAAAGTGTAAAATCATACTTTATTTGATCTTTGATAATCAAGCCCTCCAGTGCTTGGATGTATTGTATTTATATATGTTAGATCTGTTAAATACATTCCTGAAAAATTTATTATATATATATATATATATATATATATATATATATATATATATATATATATATATATATATATATATATATATATATATATATATATATATATATATATATATATATATATATATATATATATATATATATATATATATATATATATATATATATATATATATATATATATAATTTAAAACTGATAGTGATTAAAATATAATTAAAAAAATAAAATGCAAATATTTAATTAACACTGATGTAAAAATTAATAGAATCTAAAGTTCTTATTGCTGTACAAATTGTTGTAATAAAAACCTTTACCACAGTTGTTACACAACTTACTATATCTACTAAATACTAAATCACTAATTCGCTAAACTAAAAATTTTGATTAAAAAGTTCAAAAAAATGAAAAATAATGAAAAAAAAACAACCAAAAAAAAAAAAAAACACCTCAAAACGTGTTAAAAGAGTTTATTTAAATGTGCTTCCAGAAAATGTTTAATTTAAACCTTAAAAAGAATTTAAAATTTAATGCACAACCATTTTATACTTGTTAAATTATTGATTCTAATATTTTTCATATCACTGTAAGTACAAACCAAAAAGATACGTACTAATATATATAATAAAAGGACATACATACCTAAGTACGGTATACAAGGCAGCTTTACTGTAGATAAATATGTTCTGAATTTTTCTCTAAAAATATGAAAAAAAAAAAAAAAATTTCGTAGCTGAAAATACACTGTTAAGTTACACAATGCTCCATATCCAAAATGCTATGTTACAATATTGTTACACAATACTCTGACTTGGTTCTAGGTTGGCAATGACCTATCTTTGCTTTACTATGACGTGCAACCACTATACAAATAACTAAAATTTAGTTTTAATTCTAAAATTTCAGTTTTGGCCTTAACTAATATTGAGATTTTCTTTTTGTTTATTAACTCAGTTCAAAATTACCAAAATTTTATATCATCTAAATAAAATCAAAATTATATATCATCTAAATATTGTCAAAATTACCAATCCTTAATCACCTTAATTTTTCAAAATAAAAATGTAAAAGTAAATGTCAACCCAAAACAACTGCAGTTTAATAAACCAAATTATTTCCAAAGTTAATCAAATTCCAAAAGTTAATTTTTTAAATTAATTTCATAAGCTCCAAAAGAGTATTTAATAAATTAAAAATAAAAAAATAAAAAATTTTCAAGCACAGTTAAATTGATAACATTTTGTATTGACTAAAAACATTTATTCATAGTTAGACTTGTTATTTTTTGAAAAATTGTTTATTGATAATTATTTGCAATTTTTAATTTTTTGAGTTACTAAGTCTTAGATTGTACTGTTCTAATTTAAATAATGCCCAAAAATCCTCAACAAAAGAAATTTCTAGCACGTTTGCTTGATTTTTGCATTTTGTAACCAGTAGTTGTTTCTGTTGCAGCAATATTCTGAAATGAATGAGACCAAACACTTGATTATACAATTGTGTAGGTAAACTTTGGTTGATACACTTAGTATAATGTGAATTTTACTCATCTTTTAGTGAAATAGCCAAACCTTTAACTCATTACTATTTAGCTTTGTCATAAGGCTTGACATAATTAGGTGTCAGAGTAATCATTTGAATAATACATATCGTTAATACTTAGAAGCAAATCGCTTAATGTAAAGTAGGTTTTATCATAAACAATAAATTTTGATATTTCTTAACTTTGCAATGACCACCTAGATTTCAGAAAATTCCCAAATCACTGTAAGGCAGTTCTGTTTGTTTATAGCTTAAAATAAGCTTTTTAATATTCCTTATTTTCGAATTTTATAACTCCTTCTTTGGAAATTAATTAGAAAAATTTGACTACTTTCTTTTTGTATCTTAAGATGTTTTCCTGATACTCAGGATAAGATATGCTCATGAACAGTTGATCTGGATCAACCTGCTGTCAAGCAGTGGTTTGTTACAAACAATTTGCCTATTTTTTATCATAAAAACTGCACAATGTGGTTTTAAATATTGATTGTCATTTTTTAATATCAATTAGATAAACTTTCCAGAAAAAGAGAATTTAAATATTTGATACCTGTTAATGATGTTCATACTTATTTGAATGTTTCAATATTGAAGACAAGTAATAATGTTATTTGAATAACATAAACCAGTCAATGTTATTTGAATACATGACTAACAAGGTTTTGAGTAATGAAAAGTTATTTTCAACAATGATTTTACATGACTAAGACAAGTCAGTGCTATTCAAATAATTTTAATAGAAATTGTGTAAAAATAAAAAAACGAAGAAAAAAATAAAACCAACCTATTGTTATCTTCAGACAAAAGATCACTTAACCTATCAAGTTTTTCTTTATCTCGTTTAGGAATTAGCTACATAAAAAAAGAAATTCATTTAACACCTATATATAATTCGTATACAGGGGAAATCAACTAAGTCCATTTTTGGCAGTATGGAGTTATTTATACCACTATTTAGTATTTGAAATTCTCTATTGTTTGATATACCGCTCAAATTTAATAAATCAATTATTAATGAGCTATTAAGATTTTTTATTTAAACTATTACACAAAAATTTATTATTTTAACTATTACACAAAAACTTGATTGCTCATTAACTCAAAATTATGTTTTTGAACTTAGTTGGTTTCCCTTGTATACCAACAATATATTTTTAAAAAATTACATATAAATACATACATATGTAAGAAAAAAGTGTAATACGTCAGTAAATTCTAATTTGCCAAAATGAAATAAAGAGAACAATGTTTTTGAGATAACACAATCTATATCGCAATCCCTAAGGAGAAGGTCACCTTTACTCTTTGATTAGATTATTTAATCCTAGCACTTTTATATTTTTCATATATATATATATATATATATATATATATATATATATATATATATATATATATATATATATATATATATATATATATATATATATATATATATATATATATATATATATATATATATATATATATATATATATATATATTTATAATAAATATACCAAATATAACAAATAATGATACCTATTTTTATTGATAATTCTTATTTTATTTAATTTATTTTATATTTTAACAAGAAATTATTTGATAATGTTGCTGATGAAAGTTTATTTCATTTTCAATTTTTATTGAAAAATTTAAAAACAAAGACTATTTTTAATTACTGACAAATACAACTGTTTTACTGCCAGCATAAAAATAAAGCTTTTTAATAAGAACATTTATGTATATATGTATGTATGTATGTATGTATGTATGTATGTATGTATGTATGTATGTATGTATGTATGCATGTATGTATGTATGTATGCAGTGGCGTGCTAACCCTAGAGGTTATGCGGGAATCCCGCTTAAGCCTATCACTATTTATCCTAGAAGGGCCTTTTTTTGAACTTTTATACCCTGAAAATGATTCACAAATATTTGTTTGCTTTATTTTTTATTGCACAAGTTAAATTCTTTAACAACTCTCTGATTCAAACTGTTGGACTTCAAGCACTTATATATTAGTATTTTGCATAATAAAATGCAACCGTTTGTAACTTTTGCATCAAAACAAAGTCGATATTGGAAAAAATAATTGATCGATACGTCACTTAAATCGCTTATTATATCAGTCATTATATAGATAAAATTATTTAAGTTAGTCAATGATTATTATGAGAAATAATTGAGTTCAATTTTAAATTATGGAAAAATATTCATATTGTTAAAATTTTTGTTAAATTACAACGATTAATTGTTTTTTCATAAACAAAAATTGTAAAATTTTAAAATATAAATAATTTTTGTGAGTTTTTATAAAATTGCTCTTATTGTTCTACAGATATTTAAAAAGTAGTTAAATATTTATTTATATTTAAATATTTTTAATTTAAATATTTTTTCTATATATAAGAATAAATGAATAAAGCATTTTAATTCTATTTGAAAGTATTCCGGATTCATTCATTTCAGGGACCGCAAATACGTTGAAACTAATATTTAACATTAAAAACTTTAGTAATCGCTTCTTTTTTCAAAACACATAGTTGTAAAATCCGTGTTTGTTGTAAATATAGCTTCTTCTTTTTTTAAGGTTCAACATAGAATGGAAAATCTTAAAAATTGTATACATTTAATTTGAACTTCAAGTTGATAAGACCGTAAGAACTTCTTGGGTCACGTAAAAAAAAAATAAAAAAATTGTTGTACCATTGTTTTTGTAACGCTTATAAAAACTTCTCTACGTTTCAGGGAGTTCCATATAGCACACATTTTTTTTCATGAGCGAAGATTTACAAATATTTATAATCTATCAATCTTTAAATCAATAGTTATTAAAATAATTATATATATCTATAATTTTTAATAATGCAACTGTATAATGGTACAGTTATTAAGGCATATTACTAAAATATAGCCGGCATTATTTTGTTTACTTATGAAACTCACTAAATAAAATGCCAATTCAAACAAATTCAAACCAAAAAAAATATATATAAATATATATACAAATGTGGGCCTTTAAATCAAGCATATTTGGCAAAATCCCGCTAATATGGACCTTTTTAAAAAAACCTCACATGTGATTTTTTGAGCCAGCATGTCCGTGCATGTATGTATGTATGTATGTATGTATGTATGTATGTATGTATGTATGTATGTATGTATGTATGTATGTATATATATATATGTATTTATGTATATTAGGAGACAGAGATTTTTAGTAGGACAAAGATTTATACCAAAATTTTAATAAATGATAAACTTAAACAAATAAAAATGCTAAATATTAATTATAATTTAATATTACATAAACAATAAACACTAAAAAAAGTACATACATTCCATGTTTTACTAAGCCTATAAATAGGCGTAGAATTTAAACCAGATACAACTGCTTTGAGACAGTTTAGACTGTTCAAATCAAGCAACTTCTAAAATATAATAAAAATATTATATTAAAAGTTATAAACTAAAACGACTTGTTATTTAGTCTGGTATAACCATAATAATCACACAATAATTTTTTAAAAAGGTACTTCTGTCGAATGCAATTTAAATAATAAGAAAAACCTAAATCATTAATAACTTTTCTTCTTCAATCACTTTTAGTTAACCATTTTTTCTGAGTTTTTACACCAGGCATTATATAATTATTTTATTTGCTTTATGTTTATCATGCTGCAAATAAATAAGAATTCCTGAAACACAAGAAAATGTTTGCTATTGTTTTTAGAGAAGAGTAAAAATTAAAAAAAAAACTCACCAAAGACATGCTTCAAAAACTATTGGATATTTGTAAACTTAATTTTTATTTGTCTGTGGTCAATTTGTCTTTGATGTGTTAACTATTTAGAAGTGGACACCTTTTTTGAATTTAAAATATCTTCTTAGCGTAATCCATTATAATTATTGCCCATTTACACAGACTTTTTTACCATTTATTAAAAATAGGATTTAGTACGCTTCTTTTCTTAACACTTTTGAACTCGCGCGATGAGGTACTCGCAAAATTAAAAATTTGTCAATATCTGATTAATCAGTAATAAGATCGAAAACTTCGCTTCATCAGCTTATTTAGTGATGAGATCGATAATTTTTATTTGATAACTTCTGTAGTAAAGGATAAACTTTTTGTTATTTTCAAATTAGTGAAATAACTTTTAAAGTCAGGAAATCTATTTAGCGCATACGTTATAATAATAACACAATTCAAGTCCTTTGTTAATTGTATTTAAAGTATATTAATCTATAATTTTTAAATTAGAACACTATAAAGACTCTAGAAGATATTGCTTGTTTTAAAGGTCAAACTCTTGATAAAGTTAGTGTTTATCTCCAAAACCCTTGCATCTCATACAGTCAACTCTGTTACATGTTAAATAACAAGATCGTTTAATACCTTATTTTAAAGAAGTTAAAAAAAAAATCAGTTTGCTTTTATATAAAAAACCAGATTGTTTGATCGTTTGTTTTTGCAAGTTGTTAAACATTTATTACAAGTATGTATGCCATTAAACAAATATTACAAAAATAATGTTGTATTTGTAAAGTTTCTAAATTATTTATTTTTCTTAGTTTATATATTTATTTGTGTGTTATTTATTATGCGTTTATATGTGTTAAGGTTATATGGGTTTACATTTTGTAAGTGTGTAAATATCTTTTATATATGAGTGTTACTATGTTTGGGATATAATGTTATTTTTTATACTTTGTAAGTGGTTATTATGTTATTTGCATGGTTTCAAATTGATGTGACTTGGCTTAGTTTACAGCAAGAGTGTTGACCTTGCTAGCCATGTGGTGTACTTTGCTATAATGTGACTTGGCTTTGTTGGGAGCAAAATTGTTGTCCATGCCAGTTAAGTGGTGTACTGTCATGATGAAAAACAACTTAAATCTGTATGTAGTTTGTGTAGTCATAAAAACTGTTGAAAAAATATTGTTGAAAGAATGTGTTTATAAGAATTGTTGAAAAGATATATAGTATATATCTATATATATAGCTATATATCTTGAAATAAAAGTGCAAATTATATTATATTAAGCATCATTTTTACACACTCCTTTGATGCTTAATTAAGTCTGATAATTAAAGAAGTAAAATTATAAGGCTTCATTAAAATTAAAGAAACCAGGCTAGGCAAAATGAATTTAACCGTTGCCAAAATGAAAGAGATGAGCTTAGGCTAGCTGAGGTAAATTGTCAAAAAATGAAAGAGATGAGCCTAGGTAAGCTAAAATGAACTACTGTAAAAATAATACAAAGATATCAGGATAGTTCACAGCCAAAATACCTCACCCCACAAATAATGGCCTTTTCTGTTTTAGGGTTTATGGGCAAATTTTGCATCGTGTTGGAAATTTATGGGCTAAAGAAGGTTTTCTACCCACTTATTGTCAGTTAAATATATATGATCCTAATGTAGCAGTGACACTCAGAATGGAGCAACTGGCAATGGTGGTTGTATAAATGAGTTAATGCAACTCTTACAAATTTTAAAAAATCAAGAAAACATATTTGCTTTTGCATTTAAAAACATGGCAGAAGTAGAGGAGAAAAATAACGATGGCACAATTAACTGGAGCATCGTGTTACTTTGTCCCAGTATTAAAGTTTTAGGTTTGCTGTTAGACAAACTTTTAGTCCTACATACAAACTAATTAGTCTTATATAAATAATGTTTAATTTATTGCTGCTTACTCATTTGTGAGTGTTTGACTCTAAGTTTTTAAAGAAAATTTGTTACGCTTGACTATATCACTTTATATTTTTGACCACATGATAAGGTATTGTCAAATCTTTATTATCTCTATTATAATATGTAATATCTATTGTATTAGTTTTAAGATCTTAATTTTATATTAGATACTTTAATGCAATCATAAATTCTGTGTCATAAATATTTAAATACCTGTAATATATAAAGTGCTTTAATGTGTGTTATGTGTAAGTGGTTATTTTGTTTCCATGGCTTTAAAGTGTTATGACTTGGATTGTGAGTTTACAGCAAGAGTGTAGTATTCTTGTATTTTTTTTATATATAGCTCTAGCTGCTTCTTCTGGCTCAACAAGTGTTGTTGTATTCATACTTGAATTAGTACATTAATTGATTGCTTTTATTGTGCAATACTATTTTACAATACTGCAGCCATTTTTAAAAAAGCCTTAAGGTAAAAAAAATCAAATGCCTACAAACGTTACTGAATAAATATTTTCAAAGAATTATGAATAAAATCATAAAGGTTTTTAGTTTTAAGAAATGTTTTACAAAGAGGTTTCTCTGATAATTTTTTAATTGCATTTTTCCTGAAATATGTAATAAGCATCTTGACGTCGTACAAATATTTCTTTTAATTCAATCAATCAATGTAATTAGTCGAGATTAAATGACTTTTACTTTCACGTCGAGGTCTTTAATTTAAAATGATTATTGGGTAGTTTCATTACTGAAACTGACTACATATAATCATTCACTAAATGCTAAAGATTCAGTTTTCAAATAAAAACACAATAAGGTATATCTTATTGTGATCATTTGTTTTTAGTTAATCCAAACTTGCAACATTAAATCTTGAAACTTTCACAAAAGATAAACAACCTCACAAAGTAAGTTTTTTATTTGTTATCTGATCAGCCACATTTTTGAGTTTTCAAATAAATAAATAGATTACATAACAAATTAATGTATATTCAATATATACTTATGAGAGGGTTAAAATATTATTATCATAGCCTAAGTTTCCAAAAACACCTGAAGAAATGCAACTTTCTTATATGCTAAAGATACTTTTATTATGTAGAAAATATTAAAGTAAATAAGTAATATTGTAATAAGTAAAAATACTAATTAGTTCTAAAATAAAGTAAATTAAAAACTAACCAGAAAGCAAGAACTTTAGGTAGTCAGTAAAATGTAAACTGCGTACTTTTTAGGGAACATTTTAATGACCACAACAGTCATGATATTTAAAACATTTGCTCATCAATTTTTAAATTAAATATAATGGTATTCAATATATTTTATTTAAATTAGACTGTTTTCTTTTAAATTAATTCTAATTTAACAAGCAATAGATTTTAAGGTTTGCAATAAAAGTTCGCATTTTACCAACAACCAGAACTTTAAATTAATTTATTTTTTGCCGTTTACTAAAATAAATTAAAGTATAAAGACTAAGGAACAAGTTTAGAAATTGTATCGCATGTATCGCATGGGTCATACCAGCTAGTATTTTTATTATTAGCATAAGACTATTTAAAAGTATGTAGATGCACAAAGAAAGAGAAAGTATATATACACAACTTTACCACCTTAAATTGTATCCCCTTAAACTGATACTTGCATTAAACAACATTTTAAATAAAAGAAACATTTAGTATAATACTTGATAAATGTTATTATCAAATTGTTGCCACTTTTCTTTTTTCCACTAGAGTTATTATAAACACAGTCATAACATAAACACTGTTAAGAAATATTTTTTTAGTAACCACATTTAAACATTCCACTAATTTAACAGAGTTAATATAGTAAAAATTGAGGAAAACGTTTTTGTTTTGACGATAAAAGAAAGACCATTATTGTTCAAGAATCAGTTTGAAAAATTACATTATAATAAAAGTGTTACCTTGGCAACTTTAATAAAATACACAATTTTTTCAGCTCTATTCTTTGCAGTATTTGACCCTAACACTTCTCTAGTAATCCAGAAGCTAACCTTAAATATAATTAAACAAAATTAAATTATTTAAACATACGCATAAAATTTAAACTATTGATATATTTTTAACACAAGTATAATTAAAACTTCAGGTTAGATTAAATTGAAACAAATGAGTTAAAACGTGTTTTTATTATCAATTTTTCATCTTTTTTTTAATTTCCAAAATCATATAGGACTTATAATAGATTTAGACTCAGCTTCTTTGAACTTAAATTTCTGTTTAAGTAAAATTTAATATTGCAATTTTTAATACTTTATAAATTTAATAGTCTTTAATATATATATATATATATATATATATATATATATATATATATATATATATATATATATATATATATATATATATATATATATATATATATATATATATATATATATATATATTTAAAACATATTATTAAACATGATTAAATATTTTTCAAATATATGTGCACATGAACAACAAGTAGGAACTCACGTGGTTAAATCTTTTAGTATAATTGACAACATTTGGACAGTAGTCATACTTTGTTTTCGATGTCCATTTACAGCTTGTTAACTCCTATAATTAAAGAAATAATTTGAAAACAATCGAGGCATATAATAAAATTATTGTTTTTTAATTTTTTTTTAACAAATTCACTTCCAACAAGGCTATAAGCAACCAAAATTAAGTTAAGTTACTAAAAAGAAAAAATAGCGTTAAAGAGCAAAACAGGTTGACAGAAGACTGGAAAAGCTGTAGTTTGTAACATGAACAAGAAAACATGAAGATGGGAGAGAGTTCCAATGCATTGATGTGCGAGGGAAAATACTAGATGAATGAAGGTAAAATAAATATTAGATATAAATACTAGATGAGCATGAAGAAACAGTAGCAGTAAAAGAATGCAACTTTGCTTAATGATAAGACAAGTAAAACACAACATTGTCTAAGTTATTACAAACAGCCAATAATGACCTCATTGGCACCTTAAATGCAATGAACTTTGAGAAAGTCACTTTTTTTGTGGTGTTGTAATCAATTAAAGTATGGGGGAACGATATTTTTTGTACTTATAAAACTGTAATTGACATGTATTTAACTAATCCTTACAACAACTCAATTGATTGAATTTGAGAAATGCCCTTAGTCACTTGTTATGCCTTATCTAGGCAATTGTATAAAAACAACTTCCCTGCTGAAAATGAATTAGATTCAGTGAATTCAATCTATAGTTACACAGTTTTCAAACCACCAGCAAATTGCTGTGAAAACGTCTGCTTTGTTACCTGTGATTTCTCAACATAATTGGACTGATGTGGTTGAAACTTTAAGACTGTTTATTACTGTACATCAAGATAAGGAAACTATATATAATGAATATTATTTTCTCACATCTGCAACAAATCCTTCAAAATTAGCAGCTTTAGATCAAATTCCTGAAAGGTATAATTGTATAAACAAGATAAAAAAGCTATACAAGTTTCATTCCATTATTAAATTTGCTTTTAACATTGGCTACCATCAAGACACATCCTCTGGATTTTCTCTACTACTCCTATCACAACGTGTACAACTGAACAGAGGCACCATAAAAATTTAGAAATATTGTGTAGCAAAACCAAAGATGAGCATTTAACTGGCCGGGCATTACTACATATTTAAAATACAATGCAATTAGAAATAAATGATGTAATTGATGCATTTGCAGCTAGCAACAAGAGATGCTTAGATTTCGCATTGTAGACTTTATACTCTCTGATTAAATAATTTGTTTTATATACAGAGCATAAAACCCAAAAAAATATCATTTAAATCTATACAATTAGAAAAATTTCCTACAAAACTTTCCCTGAATAAGAGGGGGGTCAAAGTGTAACTAGGTATGTAAAAAAAAAAAAACAGTCCCCTCCCTTTGCATGTATATATGCAGTGCTGGAAATAATTATTAAACAAATATTATGGAAATAATTAAAGGTTGCCGATCAACACTGATCGGCTGACAAAAAATATTGATAAGTAGTTTTTTCTTTCCTAACTGGTGGTTTAGATATTGATTTCTTATTAAAAACTGTACTTTTTTTTAATAGCAGGTCTTTTTTTAATGAAAGAAAATAGCAATTAAAAAAAGCTAATAGATGAAAGCATAATCTACCACTTGTTTTGAGAGATTTAAAACAACATGAAAAGATAATGTTTAGAAAAAACTAAAGTTTTACTTTTTTCAGTTGATTCAGATATTAATTTATTATTCAATGAAAAAATTGTTTGTTGTATTTGGCCTACCTCTATTTTATGACTTTATTTTATACTTTCTATTTAATCAATTTTAATACTTAAAAACAAAATTGGCATTTAATACCAAATGACAACTTGACATGGCAACAATGACAACTTGACATGGCAACAATGACAACTTGACATGGCAACAATGACAACTTGACATGGCAACAATGACAACTTGACATGGCAATGGCAATCATAATCTTTTAATAATTAAACAGTTTAAAGTAAATTTTATTATTTTATTTATTTAGTTATTTTGCTTAAATTCTTATAATATTAAATATTTGAAGTGTTAATATTTCTAGTTTATATTTCAAATTAATTTCATTCAAAAAAATTAAAATCATTCATAAAAGTTCATTACCATTTAAATAACTAATTAATTAATTTATTTTTTTTGACTTTAAAGCCAGAAAAAAAAATTTATGATTTTAAACTATTTTATTCCGCTAATCTAAAATATTCAACATTTTTTATCATTCTGTATTTTTGCTTATTCTATAATAGTTTAATGTTTTTTTTATAGATTGTTATGAAACCTATTTTTATTCCAATAATCAAAAACATTTAGTTGCTAACTTAATTTTAACTTTTTTAATGAATTTTTTAATAAGTTTGCTTTGAAATTCTTGCCAATCAAATTTGATTGGCCAGAATTCATATTGGGAGATCAAAACGTATTTTTTTTAAAAAAGAAGTCAATCATTGATTGAACATTATTTCCTGCACCGTGTGTGTATATATATTTATATATATATATATATATATATATATATATATATATATATATATATATATATATATATATATATATATATATATATATATATATATATATATATATATATATATATATATATATAAACATATATGGTTTCAATAAAAAAGTAGTTCACAGAAAGGCTTTTGAAAAAACAGCTAAAAAAATAAAAATTGATTTTAACATTTTTTTCAAATAGAAAGGATATAAAAACTTTTTCTCTTACCTCAGGTCCAATTTTTTGAAAAAGAGGCAGATCAATTAAAGTAAGTTGATTCTAAAAAGAAAATTTTTTAAAAAATAGTAAAAAGTTGATAAAAAATTTTTTTAACGTTTAAGTTAAATAATTATGAGTAAGACTTTTCTATTTCCTTCAGTTGTATTTTACATTGACTTTTACATTCAGTTGTGTTTTACATTCACTTTTACATTCAGTTGTATTTTACATTTACTTTGACATTCAGTTGTGTTTTACATTTACTTTTACACTCAGTTGTATTTTACATTTACTTTTACATTCAGTTGTATTTTACATTTACTTTGACATTCAGTTGTGTTTTATATTTACTTTTACACTCAGTTGTATTTTACATTTAATTTTAGCCTTATCCAGAGTTGTTAGTCTGGTTTTGGGTTCGCCTTGTCTTAAGGCCAAAAACCTTTGGTCTTAGCCTTGAAAATTTGGTCTTAGCCTTGAAAATTTTGGGCTTGGCCTTAATTGTTTTGGCCTTGGCCTACAAAAAAAAATACATAAAATTAAAGAAATAAAAGTTTTTATTTTTATGTATTTTTGCTTTCGGCTTTCATATATATCTACAAGTATATTTTCTTATTGACTTCGTTGTATTCTGCGCATAACCTTGGTCTAATTTCACAAAAAATGGTTTTATTGTCACAGCACTTCACCTACAGTTTTGTTAAAATTTTCATTTTAATATTAAAAATTTGAAAATGTTAATTTTCTCAGTCAAATTATTCTAATCATTGATTATGACAAATGTGTTATATAACAATAAACAATTTATTATACAAGAACTCAGTCATGTCATAAAATACATTTTGTTTGAAATATAATTCTTATCATGCATAAACTACATTTTTCATCACAATAATAAAAGTAGCAAATTTCTTGCAACAATCTACTAAATAATTGCAATATTCAATATATTTGCAATATTCCATTCTGCTTATAATATTTCTATAATATTTTATTATAATGCTTTGATTTAGACATTTGTGTTATGCTAACAAAGTTGGGGTGTGCTATTAATGTTATGCTAACAAATTTTGGTGTACTAGAAAAATAATAAATGGCAGCTGCAAAATTATTGAAAAAAATTCAAATTAAAAAAAAAACTTTTAGAAAAATGAAAAAATAAGTTTACTGCAATATCTTCAGGTTGAACTTTTAACACATCAAATACAACAGCATCGAATGCTTTTTCCTGTCCACTAGATTTGATGTACTCAATATCTTTATCCTATAAAATTTAATTTGAAAATAGTGAAATTTTACATACAAGTTATATAGAGTTTTAGAGGTTATTTAGAAGTTATTCTGTTTTAAATAGCAAATAATGTATTAGAGTGTTAAACTAGAGCAAAATTTTAAATTCTGATTCAAACAACTTGACATAAATTAATGAATTAATGGGTCAAATTAATGCCTATCTTATGAATCTTGGGAAGGCCATAAAACAGGGGTGTACAAAGGGGTGCTTTTGGTCGTAGAAACTCTGATGTTTTTTTATCAATCATATGATAAAGAAACATATAGTCAATAAGATTGTTAACATCTCTCGCTATACTTTTTGTTGGGTCTTCTGAGAGTAGTTTATATGTATTTTTATCTGATAAAAGTAGAGAGATCTTCTCTTCATAGTCAGTTTTATCTAAAATACAAATACCCCCTCCTTTGTCGGCCTTTTTTATGGTAATTGTGGGATTAAACATAAGGGAGTTTAGTGCGTGAATAAGTTTAGGAGTTAAATTTTTTTTTTATCTTTCGGTAGTTGTGAGAAAACAAGTGCGGTTATATCACATTCTACTAAGTTAAGATAACTTATAATAGTTTTGTTTTTTGTCATAGGGGGAGACCAATTTGATTTTTTATGAAATGGATGCCTCATTATTTAATTATAATTTATGTCAAACAACTTGACATAAATTAATGTATAATAACTTTAATAAAATACTATGTATATAATATGATAAATATGTCCTTTTAGAAGTAACTTTTATAAAATTTTTATAAAGTTATGTAAGTTTCTTGACATTTTTGAAACACCTGGACACATATATAAAACAAAGTTAGAGGTTTAATGATTGACTTGAAATTTTATAGTCAAGTGCAACTATTACTAAATTTAAAAATTTTGAATTTAAATGATTTGAATTTAAAGCAAAGATTTGTTAAAAACACAACCTTACATAAAGGAAACATACTACACTAGTAGTATTCTGTTTTAAACCTACCATATACAAAATTAAATATACTACAATAGTAGTATTCTGTTTTAAAGCTACCATATACAAAATTATATGTTTATAACACTTTTTAGTTACAAAATAATTGCAAAATTAAAATAAAGTCAAATTACAATTGGCTAATTAATTAAACTAATTTGTTAAAATAATCTTATTTATTAAAAGTTTTGAATATTACTTTATAACTAGCTATAAAAGGATTAAAACATTAAATAAGTATTATACTTTCATGTTTTTCTTTATCAAAAACTTGCCTTAATAAAATGAAGTTGAAGATCATCTGAAGCAGTTTTGTTTGATTTTATAAAGGCTTGTCTCTCACTCATTTCTTGATAGCACTAAAAAATATATCAAATATATAACAATCTAAACATGTATATATATATATATATACATATATATATATATATATATACATATATATATATATACATATATATATATATATATATACATATATATATATATATATATATACATATATATATATATATATATATATATATATATATATATATATATATATATATATATATATATATATATATATATATATAACATATATACACACATATTATTGAATGCATATATGTATTATACAAGGATTACAAGGTATACAAGGATACTTAGCTGTGCTCAACATGACGATGATGTCATATTGAACTACCCATAGGTTTGGGTACATGAATCAAGTGAGGATTTTGGCAGCATCTACATTTGAAGGATATCTGATATGAGAACAAGAAAAGAAATTTTTTTTTTTTTGCTAATGATTACATTATAAGAAAATTAGCTTGATTAAACTATGCATTTCAAAAAAAAAAAAAAAATGAGAAAAATATGTATGTACCCTGCTGACTATAATAGGCTCTAATAGAGGACAAGATACTAAAATTTAGGTTTATATGGTGTCAAATGGGCACTGTACTGTGTAAACAAATAAATGATCAAGTCAAGTTGTGTTGATTACTATTGACACTAAACAATTCTATGAATGCAAAAACTGCATTGCAGAATGGATGATGATATTTTCAGGTTTCATCTATTAAAATGTATTTTATCTGAAAGAAAGATCTACTGCAACACAATACTGGTTAATAGGCAGGGCGTCTGTCAAATATAACTGATAGCATCTCAAAATTTGATGACTTATTAGTAATCTGCAATCTGTCCTCCTCTCAATAATGAAAGATGCAAATAATACCTTATTATCTGCTTCTAAGAGTCATATGCTAATCTTTTCATCATATAGGGAGATATGTTGATCTTATGTTGAGACATTTTGATCTCATAGGAAGACATGTTGATATCTAGTCTGAACTAGAAATAAATTTAACTGTGTTATTTAATATATGAACTAAAACAATCATACGCATGGTATAAAAAAGTTTACACTTTTAAATCAAGATTTTAATCCAATCAATATCATTGTCAAACTGTATAATACTAAAATAAAAGTTAAGACTTTATGTTGTATTGTACTTTATATTGATTTTTGAAATATTTTGTAACTACAAAGAGCATTGGAACATGCAAGACACTTAATATGAAATTTTAAACCACTAGTGAACATAATGTATTAATACAAATATTTATAACAAGTACCATTTTTAAGTATAAAATAACTTTTTGACAAATGGTACTTTTTAAATTATTTCAAACTTAAAATCAATATTTGCATTAAATTATTATGGTAATATTTTTTTTTAGTGTAAGAACACAAAATAACACATATGCTAAGCATAATTAAAATTCTGTGACCTGTCATTACTTATTTAAAATATTTCAATTAACCTGTTATAAACATTCTTTTTTTAAAAAAACAGCAAAATTAACTTGAATAAAAATATCAGAATTAAATTTGCACTCTTGTATAGAGTGCAAATGTGTTGTGTTCAGAACTTGAACAGAATTAAATTTGCACTCTTGTATAACAAATAAAATTAATATAATTAAATTCAAGTTTTTATGGAATTTTTGGTTAATCTGAGTTAAAAACAAAAATATTAACCAGAAATCTAAAACAACTTATTAAATTTATAATTTTTATATAAAAATTGGCAAAAAAAAATTTTTTTTTTTTTTTTTTTAATTTATTGATGTTTTTTAGATAAAGTAAAATTAATGACTTGCTATCAATCAAACATCTTATGTATAAAAGGAGTGCAAAATTAATGACCTGCTATCAATCAAACATCTTATGTATAAAGAGAGTGCAAAAATAAAATTTAGTTGATATATAATACTTGTAGAACTAAAATTAAAATCAATAGAATTAATCATTAAAGTAAATAAAAAAAGTGTTTTTGTATTAATTTACAATAACAAATAAAATTAAACAATTTATATAAAAAACCAAGAATATATTTTGATTTAAATTTTTAATGTACTTAAATATATTTCTATGCATTTATTTTTGATCAGTTTGTCTTTAAAATGTCAAACTAAAATAAATTTCTAAAATACTAACAACTTACACTAACTAAAAACATAAACTGGTATTAAATTCAAAAAAATTCAATTAAAAACAAATATCTGATGATAAACTTAATGTTCCCATGCTCACGTCTTAAAACAATCAGACAATAGAAACAATATTTCTTCAAGTAGTTATCTAATTATACTATCAGATTAACAATGGTATTCAAAAAAAATTATAATAGTAAGAAATATATATGTTCCATATATAACATTTTCATTATCAGATGGTAAAGTTAAGAAGCATAATCTTGTTTTTATTAAAGTAATTTCCTTAAAAGAATATTCTTTAGTATTTAATTAATTCATTACATTTTAATCTCATAACACCAATTAAATAAACTATACTTGATTTAAATAAAATACATATTATTTTTATTTACTGTATGTTATTTTTTATTTCTATTTACTATATATTATATACATTTGGTTCACCTTTCTCCCATGATATGGAATAATATTTGAAGAACAACTGGAAATCTTTCTTCAAAATCATAAGTAAGAACTATAGAACATAAAAAATATTCTCAGAGACATTAAAAAAACATCATTTTCATAACTTTTTTTACAAAAAAATATATTTTCTGCAAATAATTATTAATTTTCACAAAAACTGATTTTGTTAAATAAGAAAGGTTTCACAAACTTTTATGTTTCTCAATTCATTGAAATATATTGAGGTTAATTAATTATTAATATATTTATAAATTATTAAACAGAATAGTAAAAACAGTTATGGCTAAATAAAACTGTTTCAGACTTAATCAATATATAAATGAAACTGTTTTAGACTTTCAATATTCAAATATATTTGTTAATAAATTAAATAACAGTATGATTATTACAAAAAGATTTTGTGAAAAAAATATTACAAGTGGTGTTGGATATCCATGAAAATGGCAATATAAAGTAAAATCATAATAGCAATCATAATGTATATGTTAATGAGATAAGAGATGTGCATATGACTTTATCAAAAGAACTAAGAGATAAGAGATGTGCATATGACTTTATCAAAAGAACTAAGAGATAAGAGATGTGCATATGACTTTATCAAAAACTTGACAAATTTGAAAAGTATGAATACCAATAAAATATTTATTTAAAAAAAAAGTGCATATTTTAAACATTTAAGAAAAATGCCTACAAAGTTTAAATCTTCCATATTTGAAATTATGTGTTCTGCAAAATCCATGTTATTCTTGTGCTTTTTATAGTTAAATAGAAATCATTTCAAAAGAAAACATTTTTATTTATTTTTTTCCCTCTATAAACAATGTATTTTTTGAAATAACATCTTTAAAATATTAAACTTTAAAATGTAACATGAGCATTTTTTTTAACTTTCAGATAATATTATCTTTTTTCAGGTTTCTTTCTTTGACTTTTATCACTAAGTATTTTTTATTACTTTTTGTTACTAAAAATATTTCTTTTTACAACTTTTATACTATATTTTTTTCATGTTATTTTATCTTATTTTTTTTTTAAATAAAATAATAATGACAATAATAATTATAATTAATATTAACTTAATTTTCAATAGTTCAACTTAATCATCTAAATATAGATTTTAAAAGTAACAAAACAAAAATACAAAAAAGATATATATATATATATATATATATATATATATATATATATATATATATATATATATATATATATATATATATATATATATATATATACATATATATAATATATATATATAATATATATATATATAATATATATATATAATATATATATATATATATATATATATATATATATATATATATATATATATATATATATATATATATATATATATTCAAATCATAACCATGTGTAGACTATATCATTATAATTATATGTATAAAATGAAATAAATATATATTATAAAATCATATCAAATAAATTAAATTAAGACACTGATAATGTTATTTTAGGGAAAACTGATTGTATTTATTCAGGGGAAATTTAAAAATATACACCTAAGTTATAGGGCTACCAATCATGTCATAAGATGTCTATATATTAGATTGTCTATATATTAGATACCAATCATGTCATAAGAGTCTATATATTAGATTGATATATTAGATTATATATTGATAGATTGTCTATATATAGAACCTTGCCAGTAAAAAGTTTCATAATTTATTTTAACTGTTCACCTGTTAAACCATTTTCCAATTTTTGTCAATATTAATTCAATTATAACTTTTGAATGGTTTGGTCAGTCAAGCTGAAATGTTCAGGATTGTGTTTTTTAAAAACTGTGAATGGTCAAAATTTGAAGCAAGTTTGAGGTGGTACTCTGGGGCACTTTTGAAAAACTATGTGATTTTATATGGAATAGTCCATAAACACAGCTCTCAGAATTAGGAAAAATGAGATGGACATTAAATTGCTGACCTTAAACTGTTAGAGGTCAGCATTAGGTATATATGCAAATATATATACCTTTATATATATACAAATCAGGGACTATTCTAGGAAAATAATTTGGGGTGTGGTACCCTCCATACCAGCGCCTGCCATAGAGAAATTTGACAGAAACATTGTTGTATGTAGGCATTTTTTCCCTAAAAAAGCAATATTTGCTGTAAATAAATTGACCAATGACCACTGACCAGTTATATATGCATATATATTGTGTGTTGAGGTATAGCTTTAGTGTAATGCTAGGAAGGGTATTTGACAGTAAAGAATTGTATTAACACTTCCATAAAGTCATATTCAAAAAAGAAAATAGCACTAATGAAACATGTCCAATAATTTTAATTTTTATGTTTTGAAATTTTTTTCTAAGACATTTAAACCTGCATAATTGTCTCAAAAAATGCTTTCTTTGGTTGCTTTTTTTTAAAGATTTTCAGACAAAAAATAATTGTATGACTTTAAAATTTTAAAATTCCTAAAATAAGACCTTGTTTAAAATTAGATTGCAGATGTCAACATAAAAACATGATAATAAAGTATTGTTTGTGCAGAAACATTTTTGTTCCCCTTAAGTAATTTTTTAATACTTTTTTTCCACTTTTTCTATCTAAAAATAGTCTTAAAATAATTATTATAATTACTTTAAGATTATTTTTAAAGTAATAATATTTCTTATCAATGTTTCACATTTCTTATCAGTGTTTCTTATTTCTTATCAGTATTTCTTATTTCTTATTGTTTCTTATTTCTTATTAATGTTTTCTATTTCTTATCAATTATTTGGTGTAGTGCTAGTTAACAGATTATCTATAATAACTTTAGAAAAGCTTTCTTTAATTTATGTAAATAACATACAACTACCTGGTTTCTTATCAGTAACCCTTAAAGATTAATCTTTGTAGTTGAAATACACATTTTCAATTTTATCTTATACCAAAGTAACCATTTGCAATTTTATCTTATACCAAAGTCACAATGTGGATAGTCACCCCATAACTTTCACCTAAGATTATTTTTAATTAAAAGTGCAATAAATTTAACAGCTATTGCACCATACCCATCCTATATAAATTTACATTATGATACATCATAACCCTCTCAAATATACATCATAACCCTCTCAAATATACATCATAACCCTCTCAAATATACATCATAGCCCTCTCAAATATAAACAGCAGTTGCATCCAACTAATAATTTTACAGCATATAAAATTTATGACTTTTCTAGCTTTATTTAAACAATACAATATTTTTATCTTTAGTTATGCAACCAATCTTAAAACTAAACAGAAAAACTTTTTTTTTTGATAAATTTAAATTTGAAAGTATATGCAAGCAAACAATGTTGTTTACACTATTTTTAAATAATTATATATAAACAAAAAAAGATATGTGAACTCTACATCAAGACTGTAGTCATTGGTCTGTGAGAAGTCTTTGTAAACGCTACTGCTAACTATATTTATCACTATTATTTATATTTACATTTAATTATTACTTTTATTTTCAAACTTTTTATCTTTAGTAAAAATGTAGACTGACAGTCAGAAATAAATAGTATTATTACTTTGGTAATAATATATATATATGTAATATAGGGGTGTAATATAAGGTTTTAATATAGGGATGTACCAGAATGGAACTTTTGAATACCAGCTGGAACCGGATTCGCCTGAATTGTTAATAAAATTAACAATTATTAAAAGGTGTAGGCTTTTACTTTTAATCAATTGTTAATAAAATTAACAATTGATTAAAAGTAAAAGCCTACACCTCAGCATCGTGGCTATATAATATATATATATATATATATATATATATATATATATATATATATATATATATATATATATATATATATATATATATATATATATATATATATATATAAACCTGGTCAATATTTAAACAAGTCCCAGCCTACAGCAAGGTAACAAAAAAGTGCTTGCTTTATCTTCATGAAAAACTTTGCATAATATCATACAAAGGTACGGAAGAACTATTAAATAAAAAAACAGAAGTAATATATCAGTGCCGTCATGAAAACAAATTCTTGCTTGACAACCACGAGCCCAAAGATTAAAAAACCAAACCACGCTTGTAAATAGTTAACATTTTATAATTGTTTTTGAACGCCAGGATGTTTATTGAGTATATTTTTTAACAAAAAAAACAATTTTTTACCCGATGATTGCTAAATGCATGAAACTTTTAGTAGTAAAAATTATGTAGTTATTTTTTTTTAACCTCGTCAAAAAAAATAAAATAATTATATGGCTCTGATATCACTCATTGAGCACTCTTGCTGAATATATGCTCACAGCAAAATTAAACTTATATATATATATATATATATATATATATATATATATATATATATATATATATATATATATATATATATATATATATATATATATATATATATATATATATATATATATATATATATATATATATATATATATATATATATATATATATATATATAATAAATATAATATAATAAATATATATATATATATATATATAACATATATATATATATATACACTTACTAAAGCATATTTTTATTTAGCATTTGCTCAATTTTTTTGCTTACCTTGATCCATACCGCTTTTTTAGAAAAAGAAGAAAAAAAAACGAATGATGAATGAAACGATTGCTGCCCCATCCCAAACCCTCAGTCGATGTAGCAGCATTCCACTGCAAGTCAAGCTATTTGTCAGTCGATGTATGTACTGAAGCCCCCAGCAGCAGGCTATTTCAGTATGACGTCAGATTGCTTACCTTAGTACGCAATACTATTTGTATATATATATATATATATATATATATATATATATATATATATATATATATATATATATATATAACCTATTTCATTAACTTGATTCTTGTTTCATTTAAAGCTAATAGGTTATTTTTTATTTTTTTCTTATAACTTTTTTCATTTAAAGTTTTAACCTGCATAATATTTGTATTTAAAATGATTTCTTTACTTATTATTTTTCCATTTAGATCACAATTGAAATATTTACTTTATTAAGCATCCTATCTTTTTCAACTATTTAAAACTTAATTAACATTTAAAATACGACTACTCTCAGAGTCACATTTTTGATGAAAAAAGAGCTAGTTTGTTGTCCAAAACCTGAATAGCAACTCTTTTTGCAACATAATATTCCTAAACTTCATTGCACTACAGGATAATAATTTTTTGATTTAATATACACAGCCTGTGTCACATGCCTTTAAAAAAAAAGGTAAAAAATAAATTCCAGTATTCCAGCCGGAATGGGAATGACCTAAAAGTTACAATTTTTAGCATAAATATATATATATATATATATATATATATATATATATATATATATATATATATATATATATATATACAGGCTTGGTCGGGAAGCGGGAGCGATCGCTCTCGATTGCTGACCACGTAGATAATATTTAGTTGCGAAAAGCTGGCCAGATTTTTTAGTCATTTTGAGAACATTTTAAAAAGCAAAAAAAAAAAAAAAACGACCAAGATTAATTGGACCGATGTGAGACAATTACAAAAAAAAAAAAAAATAGGCAAATAAAATATCTTTTAACGCAAAAAAACTTAAAGCTAAATAAATTACATTTAGAACAAATATTTTCGAAACATCGCTCTTTTATAATTTTTTTTATAAAATTAACAACTTACGATTGTTTAAAAGAGAAACAAATATCCTTTATTTAACTAAGTTTGCAAGTTTTAGTTTTACTTGAGCTAAATTGTTTAAGAAATAAAAAAGTTAATTTTTTTAATACCTATTTTATGTTTCGCGTAGTTTGAAAAGTTTAACATATTTGAAGCGATTCTTCTTAGTAAGATAAACAAATGAAATAATTAAATCATTGAATTACTATAGGAATTAAATTATCAAGCTAGATATCAACTAAAAAGGTTAAAAATACTTAATGACCAGGAAGCGAAATTGCTTCACAATATCGCTGATAATGTTTAGTGAGTGGGCTTTTTAATTTTAATTAGTATTTAAAGCAGAAAAAAGTAAAACGAGTTTTAAGAATGGCAACTTAAGCGAAAATAATTAGAGTTAGTAAAGCAATATCTAGAAACTTTTTTTATATAATTATTTGCTATATATATTTGTTTTCTGTCGTGACCTCAGGCGCGATGCTTGTTCATCCGCGAGTTACTTTGTATGCGTTGTTTGTGTTTAGTAACTAAAAACTTCTTATATGTTTGTTGCATAATTAGTTTTATTAACTTTAACGATTATAACTTCATTGAAAACGCAATTATTTTTGTAAGTCTTTATTTAAATCATAAAAACTGCTTTAAAAGATGCATTGCGATAAAAAACAGATACAAAAAAATTACATTTACATAAAGATTACATACTTTTTAAATAAAAAATAAGAATATACTAATAAAATCTATAATTTATAATAAACTTTTAAAATTTTAACAATTTAATTAATATAAATTTAAAACATTTATTTTTGTAAACAAATAATATATATTCTTAAAACAATTCTAGAAATCTCAAAACGTTACAAATCGTGAATAATACAAATTCTAAAACATTTCAACAGAATACTCTAGAACTTTATTTCGCTTAATCAGCGTATTTTTTGAACCAATAGAATTAGTTTGTTCGTTAATTTGGCGGGTTTTTAGTGCTCGCAAATATTCTTTTTATTCTTGCGCACAATGATATTCAAGTTTTTTATGTTTCCAAGTATGTCCGTAAAACAAAAATTTTTTGTTTCATAAATAAACTTAAATGACTAAAAAACCTGGCCAGTTTTACGCAACTAAATATAATTTCTGTGGTCAGTATTCGAGATCGATCGCTCCCGCTTCCCGACCAAGCCTGTATATATATATATATATATATATTGTTTAAGTGACATTGTTAATAATATATTTTATATTTAATTGATAAAAATCACCATGTTCGGTTATATTATTTTTATTATTTAATAGTGATATTTCGGCTTATATAGTATAAGCCATTATCAATCTTAAAAAAAAAAAATGTTATACAAATTTCATAAAACTAAAAACAAAAATGATGTCATTGCAACATAGCAGATTTAGATTTGTTAAGTTGAACAAAAAGTATAGCTTTGATGTGATAATGGCTTATACTATATAAGCCGAAATATCACTATTAAATAATAAAAATAATATATAACCGAACATGTTTTTGTTTTTTTTAGCATCTTTGCTTCTTACAAGGCTGCAAGCAACCACTATTAGAGATGGAAGTTACTGGAAGAAAAAAAATGAATATTATTGAGCAAGATAACGATTGATAGACGACTTTAAAGATTGCAAACTATATGAATCAGGAAAGCAAGATGAAGAAAGCAAATTCCAAAGTACTGATGTTCGAGGAAAAAAACTAGACAAATAAGAATTTTTGGAGCACTTAGGAACAGTAACAGAAAAACAATGAGAATTAATTGAATGACAAGTAACACATTCCGCCCTAAGATATGTCAACAGTAAAGATCCGCCCTAGATATGTCAACAGTATTCCATACAAGGACGGATTTGAGATTAATAGAGGTAGAGAATAGAATCTGGAGTAAGAAAGTGTCGAGCTTGATAAAGAGATGCAACCTTAGCTAATGCTAATTTTGCAACAGATTTGATATATGGTTTCCAAGAAAGATCGGAAGTAAGAGTTAATCCTAGAAGACGAAAGGTAGGTGATTCATTGAGTAAATTACCATTGGTAAATATAGAAAGATCAAAATTATTGCGATAATAATTGGCTGAAAAAAATTGATTTCTCTGAATTAAAGTTCACCAGCCACTGTGAGCCCCATGCTGTAGCAGAAGTGAGATTCTTTTCAATCTCAAATGCCCCCTCCTAGTAATCAGAGAGTGTTGGCTTTTTATCATGACAAGAATAAATGGTAATCATCAGCAAACAATGCCATCTTAGATGTAAGAATATCTGGAAGATCGTTAGTGTAAATTAAAAAGAGTATAGGCCAATGATTGAACCTTGAGGAACCCCTGAAGTTACAGAATATGAAGAAAAGTGCTGTCCATTGAAGACAACTTTTATACAATGATTAGAAAGGTAGGTTTCAATAATCTTAAAGATGTTATTAGATACAATTATATATATATATATATATATATATATATATATATATATATATATATATATATATATATATATATATATTTAAATATATTTTGTAATCAAAATATATTTAAATTATTTTGAGTAAATTACCATTGGTAAATATAGAAAGATCAAAATTATTGCGATAATAATTGGCTGAAAAAAATTGATTTCTCTGAATTAAAGTTCACCAGCCACTGTGAGCCCCATGCTGTAGCAGGTTTTCAACACTTTCAGGTGTTTACCTTGCTGCTTTTTTATCTAGGTTTTGAGAATTTTATTCGTGTTGGAAGCGAAAAAAAAATTGCTAAAAGTATACTTCCCTACACTGTACATGCAAGTGAGGAAGAAGATCACGAACTTCGTGAGTTAAACGATCTTCTAAAAACCGAGCTTAGCGATAAGGACAAAGGTGAGATTAAATAAAATAAAATTAAGTATTCATATTTTTTTAAATTATATTTTGTTATCAAAAACTTTTGATTACAAAATATATTTAAATATATATATATATATATATTATTAGATATTAAGAAAGCTTATGGAGACCAGACCAGCATGTGAAACTTTATCAAAAGCTTTAGAAATGTCAAGAGTGATGGCCTTAACCTGTCCACCTTTATCTAATGCACAATAAAACCTATCGGTTATTACCGTTAGCAAATCACCTGTAAAACGAGAAGATCGAAATCCATATTGATGATCAGAAAGTAAGTTATAAGATTCAAGATGAGAGATTAAGTGTTTGTTAATTAAAGATTCAAAAATCTTGCTTATGATAGGAAGAAGACTAATGGGATGGTAGTTAGACAAATCAGACCGCCCTCCAGAATTTTTGAAAATAGGGATAACAGATACCACTTTCCAGCAAGTTGGAAAACAAGACTCTGATAAGCACTTGTTAAATAGTTTTGAAAGTATAGACAACAGCTTCTGAGAACACTTCTGCAAAACTATAACAGGTAAGTTGTCCGGACTACAAGCTGAAGAAAAGTCTGTAGAAGCAGGAAATCACTTTAGATACAGAAGCTAGAGTGATATGAATGTCAAGCAATAGATCAACCTGTTTGACAACTATATCAGGTAGAACACAACTAGAGATGATATTGATGAAAAGTTCTTAGCAAATAATTCAGCTTTGTCTTTAGATGAGGTGACAAAGTTTGAACCATACAAGAGAGGTGGAATAACAGATTTGCCCTTATTGATACTATTAAAGATTTTCCAGAAGTCATAGGAGCCTAATTTTTGAGATGAAATACGAGATTTTATGACTTGAGAATAGCGGGCTTTGGCATTAGACAAAACCTTTTTACAATGGTTTCTAGCAATAGTAAACAGACGTTTGTTTTCTGGAGAATTGTTTTGCTGATAGATATGGAAGTAACTTTTTTGATTGGAAATTGCAGCAGCACAATGTGAGGAAAACTATGGTGAGAAGCTTGACCTGGAATCGTTGAGAGGGAATAAAAAATTCCAAGCCAGCCTGAATCCATGAAGTTATGTAAGAAGCATATTTGTCAGCAGGAAGACAAAAGATTTCTATCCAAGGGCCATCACGAAGAAAATTACGGAAAGAGTCCCAGTCAGCTTTAAGGTAGTTGTAAGAGGTACGATGATAGGGGGATTTAGATGATGAAGAAGATAATAGAGAGATCTTAGAGAGATCAAACCATGATCAGAAGCACCTGAGGGTAAATATGGAGAAACTGAGCACTAATTAGGATCAGAAACAAGATATAAGTCGAGTTGAGAAGGTAAATGATTCAGGGTGTCTGGAAAGCGAGTTGAAAAGTTGACTATTTGAGTGAGGGATTGAGAAAGGCAAATGTTGTGGACTTTAACGTCTGCAGAGTCACTGACACTAGAGCCAAGCTATTTAGTGTGATGAGCATTAAAATTACCAACAACAACAATATTGGCTGATAAATAAAGAGAGAGGGCTTGGTCAATTTGATCAGAAATAACATCAAAAAGAGTGCAGTCTTGAGATGAAGGAGAGCGATATAGAACAAAGAGAAAGACGATAGAAAGAAGTGGTGCTAAACGAAAGCACTTTTTGTTGAATGTGCTTTCATTTAGCACCATTAAGACTTGTGGGTTCAAATCTGTGGATTCAAACGTAGTTTCCTGACAAATGGGCGAATGTAAATGGCTAAGCATGTTTTTATTGGAGTCTTTACAAATTAAAGGAAGATAGCCATCAACACTAAGATCACAAGATGAGAAAGCTGAACTCAAATTAGTCTCACAAAGAGCAAGTAGGACTAGTGAACTTTTCAAGAGATAAGACTCAACAGAAGAAAAGTAACTTTCCAGACCACAAATATTAGTGAATGATAGGTTTAGAGAACTTGGTGATCATCAATTAAATATATATATATATATATATCTATATATATAAATATATAAATATATATATACATATATATATTTGTATATATACATGTATATATATACATATATATATATATATATATATATATATATATATATACATGTATATATATATATGTATATATATACATATATATATATATATATATATTATATATATATATATATATATATATATATATATATATATATATATATATATATATATATATATATATGTATATATATACATATATATATATATATATATATATATATATATATATATATATATATATATATATATGTATACATATACATATATATATAAATAAATATATATATATATATATACACAGGCTTGGTCGGGCAGCGGGTGCGATCGCACTCGATAATTGACCACGGAAATATTATTTAGTTGCGAAAAACCAGCCAGATTTTTTAGTCGTTTTGAGAACATTTCAAAAACAAACAAAAAAAGCGCAATAAGATTAACTGACAGTTAAAAAAGAAAAATAGCTTTTAACACGAAAAAACGCGAAGAGCAATTATTTTTGAAACGTCGCTCTTTTATAACTTTTTTTATAAAATAAAGAGACATTTTTTATAAAGTAACAACTATAAAGAAACAAATGTTCTTTGATTTATCAAAGAGTATATATAATTTTTATTTATATACTTATGTCTTATTTCCAGTGCTGGATTGAGGAAGTGGGGTGGGGGTAAGAGGGCTTTAGCCGCGGGACTCACAATGTTAGGGGAAATGATGGTCAAGAAGACCATTCGGTATTTTTTTAAGTCATTTTTACGCTGTGGCACATAAAATAGAAATTAACAAAAAAAGTTAAATTACTTTTTGAGGAGGAAGCGGAACTGCTTCACAATACCGTTGATGATGTTTAGTAAGTG
>NC_061161.1:26086774-26091774 GCF_022113875.1 Hydra vulgaris | reverse complement strand
ATATATATATATATATATATATATATATATATATATATATATATATATATATATACAAAAAAAGCAAAAAGAATAATTCACCTTCTCTTCTTCTTTAATCCCACCATATTTTGTATATTTTTCCAAATCATTTAGAGTATATTTTTCTTTATAAGCCCATGACCTCCTTCGAAGAGGGCCCTTAATAACTTCAGGTAAACTCATCAGTATATTGGAATTTCTACGATCTTGTACTATCAAACCATGGCTATCCATTATTTAGCTATTCTATCAGATATGATTTCATTTAATAACAATCCAAAAAAATTTCATTAAACTGATTGATTTAAATTTTCCATAGAAAACCATCACTGAACTTGATTCTTATTTTTTAAAGGAGAATCAGCCATTATTTGTATATGGTGTATTTAGTTTTAGAACACTTTTTTTTATTAGTCAACGACAAAAAAAAATTTTATTAACTTTCTTGAAAAACTTACTATAGCCTAGATATTAAATAACATAAAAATATTTTTTTATAATAATATTCAATACATTATTATCAAAATACTATATTTGTTATACATACATACATACTTGTGTGTGTATGTGTGTGTGTGTTCAAATAAATGAAAAAAAACATAATAGAAAACAAATAAAGATAAACAGTTATTTTTAAACACTTAGCAAAATAACTTTTAAAAATAAATTCATCAAGAAATACCAACACTTAGTAAGTAAATATAGTAAATAAATGCTAAAGTAAATATTAAAATATTTTTAATGATAGAGCATAGTAACAATATGTTTATATAAAAATAGTTAACAAAAAAAAATTTTAAGAGTTAAAGGCATTTATAATTAGGACAACAGTAACAAAAGCCTTTCTTTATTATTGTCATATATAAGTAATTTTGTCACATAGTTATTTCATACTATATACACACAAATTTATTTATTATCATAGTACATCTTATTATTTATCATTAACATTATTATCTATTATTTTAAACAATATTATTTAGCTAATAATTATTAATAAAAAATAACATTAACAAACAGTAATAATTTTATTGTTATATTGTAATTATTGTTATTATTATTATTACTTTTAATGTTATTGTTATTGTTATCATTATTATAGTAAAATTGTTAATATTGTAATTATTACTATTATTAAATTGTCAATATTGTAATTATTACTATTATTATTATTACTTTTAATGTTATTGTTATTGTTATCATTATTATAGTAAAATTAATAAAATAACTAAAAAATTTTTTACTGTGATTAACATGATTCCATTAACATATGAAAGTGAAAGTTATATAATAACAATAGGTAAACATTTAATTTTTTAAGAAAATTTTAAAAATTAATATATTGATAAAACCTAAATAACTCAAAACATAAAAAAGATTAAAAAATAATAAAAAAATATTATAATTCAATAGATAAGTTGGAAAAGGTTATAAAAAAATTATGCAAAGACAAAATTATAAAACTTCAAGAAAATTAGAAAAAAAAAAAAAAACAATTAAAAAAAAAAAATTAAAATGAACATCTTTTGATGTTTGCACTTTAATGAACATATTTTAATGCTTGTATTGTAAAATTTCATGTTTTGTTTACTGCTTAATAAACCTCTCATTTAAACAATAGCTTTTTCAATTGAAAAATGTCTAGACAATAAACACTTTATAGGTATATATAAAAAATTCTTAGTCAATAATTATAAATTAAAATAGTGTTCTTGTTTTAAATTAGAACCTTATTTCTTATAAACAATTCATTCTGTAGTTAATAGACACCTAAGAATATGGAAATTAAAAGAGTATAACCTAATCACTATAAATTTAATTATATATATATATATATATATATATATATATATATATATATATATATATATATATATATATATATATATTTATATATATATATATATATAATGTTAATTAACATATAATATATGTTTGTTATACAAAAAGTAATTTAAATAGATTTTACAAAATAATATAATTCAAGTAAATATCACTTCATGTGCTGGAAAAAAAAAACTACAAAAACATAACAATTTATCTTTGACTAATCCTTAAAACAAAACAGAATACTTTTAAAAATGAACCCATATGTTACTCAATCAAAATAAACTATAGAAATCTACAATAAAAGCTATAAACAAAATTTAAATGGACTTTATATAAAACAACATTTTTTGTATTCATAAAACAATCACATGGTTAACTTTAAAAAAGCTTTAATTATTAATCATGTAAAAATAACAAAAAACGAAAATTAGATGACTAATTGAACAGAACAAATTATTTAGACAAACATCAGATAATATCAATAAGAGATTTTAGAGCAAGACTTTTTATTAAGTAGTTTGCTGTCATTATTTTTTTTATAATGAATAATAATTTTTATGCTTTATTATTTATATTTTTATGCTTTATTATTTTTATGCTTTATTATTTATGCTTTATTATGCTTATTAAGTGCATCATACTACTTTTTGTAACAGTGTAATAATCAAAATACTTATTTTGAAGAATGTTTGAAAGATAAATATACACTAAAAAGTTGAACTGTTTGTTTTAAATGGTTTTTCAACAAAGTTTGATATAAATTTTTAATTTGATTTTAATTTTTCTCTTAATACATGAATGTTTGAAAATAAAATATGTAAAAAAAACTAAATTGTCTTTTTACAATGGTTTTTAAACAAAATTTCATCTAATTTTTGATTTGACTTAAAAAAAAAAATTTAATTATCTTTATCTGTTCAACCATTCAAATAGCACCATATATTTAAAATATTTTTATTAACATTAATAAAAAAAATCATAAAACTATTTAAATTTATAATTTTTACATTTATATGGGACTTAATAATTAAATTTATTAAGAACATTATAAATTTGAATATTTGGTCCCTATTAGGGGTAGTAGTAGTGCACTCACTTTATAAGCGAGAAGCTCTGAGTTTGATCCCCACAATATTCCTGGTAATACTGCGCTCAACTTGTTTCTCGCACAGAGACCTTATTTGTCAACGTTCGTATTTTGGAGTTAAACGGTTGGGAGTGAGCTGTAATTATAAAAAAGTAGCTTCCTCAACTGTAGCGGCCCTCTCTACCTTGAGGAGAGGAATTACACACCCAGATATATATTATATATATATATATATATATATATATATATATATATATATATATATATATATATATATATATATATATATATATATATATATATAAACTTTAAAAATAAAACAAATATATATGACTAACTTTTTTATGAGATGGATATAATTTTAAAAAATTTAAATATGAAACAAACACAAAATAAATTCAACATATAGATCTATAAATAAATATATAAAAGATAGAGTTCTTTTTATATGAATCATTTTATTTCATATAAACTTGAAGAAAGTAATAATTTGAAATAAATGCGAAATAAACACATAATTTGTACAAATATAAAAAAATCATAGGGGAAATTTAAATATAAAAACTTGAAAAAAAAAAGTATTATATAACAAATAGTAATACACTAAATACAAAAAAAAATTATATATTTTAGGGAAAAGGTTAAAATACTGATCTTCAAAAGGACAGTGTAAAATATTTTAAAACTCATTAATAATAGTTTTAACATATTTAGAATAATAAAACAAGCATGCTCTAAAGTATTTAGAAAAATCAAAAACCTACATACAAATATATAACTATTACACAAATTGCATCATATACAAATATATAATGTAAAGATGAAAAATGTCTAAATAATAAAAAACATATTTACTCATTTTACTACTCATTTTATTTTAAAATAACTATACTTTATAAAAGCATTCCTATGTTAAATAAAAAAAGGAACAAATGGGATTTGAAACATAGAAAACAAAAGCTAGTACCATTATCAACTTTTTTGGACATTTGGACAGTTCTGCTTAAATAAATAGAATCAACTACAATCACGTAGATGTGAGGCTAGTTTTTCAATTTTATTTTTTAGAAAATTTTAGTAAACAAGTATAAAAATATATTTCTGTATAAAAATAAATAATAAATAAAATACTAAGTATTTATAATACTAATTTAACTTTAAATGCATTTGTTTGAACTATTTTGATAAAACCATTTCTTTACAAATTTAGTTAAATCAAATAAAAGCGAACAAAGCATTTTGTTAACTTTTATTAGTTAAATGATGTCTGAAACAATTGATCAAAGGTTGTTATTTGTAAAACTAAAAATTGTCAAGAACTTGTCAATATTTACTTAAACAAGAAAAAACAATTAAACTTTACACAACTTTTCTTAAGCATTTACAAATAATTATAGAAAAATATATTAACCAACAATTAATAAAACTAAAACTATAAAATAAATAGAAATGAATAATTCATTTTTCTTTATTATCATTATATTATTCTTTTAATTATTTAAAAGTAGATAACAAGAAGAACTTACTTTTATTCATTTTGAACCTTCATGATCAAATGACTTTATACAAATTGCTAACTGCTTTTCTAAAAATTATTCAATGAATTTTTTTTTTTCATCAGTAAATTTTATTATTGAGATTTTCATTTAGTTATGCAAGATACTATAAATGCAAATTGGGAAAAGTAGGTACCTTTGTCTTGGGCTCCACCCAATACAAAGGTACCTACTTAGTCTTAGAGATGTCTGAACATATTATAATTAAAAATAAATGTTCTAATCGAAAAATTAAAAATTTTCATTTCAAAATATTGGAGATACTTGCAGTTGTTTGCTATTGTTCCTGCAAAGCATTCATTAGTATTCTTATAAGTTAAAAATAAAAAATAATAATACAAAGATGTATTTTAATTTTTCAAAATATTATTTTCTAAAAACTTTATGAAACTACATTAAAATCTTAATGTAGTTTAAAATTAAAATATTTAACTAAAAACTTTATGAAACTACATTAAAATCTTATCTAATTTAGAAAAAAAAGCATCGTACATATAAATGAACAA
>NC_061161.1:25994274-26084274 GCF_022113875.1 Hydra vulgaris | reverse complement strand
ATGAAGAATATTTCATGAACGTAAATGAAGTTAACTTACAATCATATACTTTTGTTCGATAAAAGATCATAATGAATACCGCGACGAATCAGGTATTCTTTACCCGAAAAAGTCTCGGACGTTTGATTTTCTTTCAACTGTTTTATTTCTTTGAAATAATGTTTTTGCCGCTAATCTGCGGAGTTTTTTATATTATTTTTGATAAAGTAAGACCGTTATTTTGAGCCGCCAAAAATCTAGGGGGGTTACCGACCAGCACTTATTATATATAAATATATAAGTACTTGTCAGTTTTTAAAAATATTATATTAAAAGTACTAATTCATAATGTATGTAAAATATTTATGTACTCTACGATAGCTCTCCTAAAATATTAGGTATTTATATATATAAGTACTTTTCAGTTTTAAAAATATTATATAAAAAGTACTAATTCATATCCTATATAAAATATTTATGTGCTTTAAGATAACTCTCTTAAAATATACCGGCACATAAAAGTCTCAAGGCACAATGGTCGAGAATCACGACTCTAATTTTTAAAACGACAGTCTAATATTTTGAAAAAATTACGAAATTAGTATAACAATAAAATAGGATAACGGTATAATTTTTGGCAACGACATTTTAACGTTTTACTTAAAAGATATACTTAAACGTTGTTGCTAATAGATTTTAGCCGACCGTATCAAAAAGTTTTTAAAATTTAGATTTTTAAACAACGTCAGATTTTCTTGGAGCACCTTAGTAACTAAAAACAAAAATACAGGACTCTGTGAGAGTGTTGCCATTCATTAATAAAAGAAACATAAGCAATATTTTAACAACTGTTTGGAGTATATTGAGTTTGTTGAATTTAATTTTCTTTTTAACAGCTAATTTTTTTTTAGTAAGAAAATCTAACGGACTTATCACACAGCACCGCTGAAGATTTAACTAATTTCCTTTATTCACCAGCTAAAAAGCATTTAACTAGAAAGTTTATTCCTTTATTTACAAATTAAGTTCACAAGCCGGTGCGAGCTCCAAGCTGTAACATACGAGAGATCAGATTCAAAATTGGCTACATTTTGTAAGCAATAGAAAAATGATGACTATTTCAATTGCTTACTTTTCAAGACGAGGGTATAGAGTTGTTACGTCAGTAAGTAGAGGTTCTTTAGATGTAAGATTGTCTGGAAAATCATAAATAGAAATTAATTATCACAGCTGTAGTGTAGTGGTTAGAGGTCTGGTTTCAGAACTGGAGGTCCGCGGTTTAAAGCCGGCTCTGGCCATATATACATCATTGGTAAGGAAGGAGACGTGAACATCCTGGTTAAACGCTATTACGAGGTGCTCTTTAGTAAGACCGTTAGGACTTCTTCAGTACCTAAAATAACCAATAATAAAAAAAGAGATAAGTAACAATACAGGATTAATAATAGAATATTTCCAGCCGGCATTATAAATAGCCAGAGTATTGATAAAGTTGTTTTACGCCACCTTGATACCAGAAAAATGCGCATTTAGTTTTAAGTTTTATAGTTGGATCACTTCATCTTGAAAAAACAAAAACAATGATCTGTGGTAGCGCAAAAAATATAGAGGTAAAGTTACAAGATTAAAAAAACGTTAGCATTTTTGGTATTATTCGGGACGACAAAATGAATGGCATGACCATATTGTACCAGTGGGCACCGGACCAAAAAAAGACCAGAAAATTTGTTTTTAAAAGAGGAGTTAAGCGAAACGAAGAAAATTATTTCAAATTTAATTAACCAGGATAAATCAAGCATAACTTACCAAAAATTATTGCAAACTTTAAATCACGTTTCTGATAATTATTATAATGTCGTTTAATTCTAATGTATTAATTAATGATTTGAATGCCGATAAATTTCAAACGGAAGTTGATGTAAAAAAAACAACATTAAAATCTTTGAAAAAGATATACTTAATAAATGTTTTAATGTTTTAATGTAAAGATCGTTTAAACAATCAATTAACGTGGCGTTAGCGATCAGTTTTGTGGCGGGATAGCTCAGATGGTTAGAGCGTTAAAGAAAAAGTTAAAACCTGGACTGTTGAACGATACGAGTTCAAATCCCGCCACTGCCAACTCTGCGCTTGAGTAGTACTTCGGTACGCAAAAATGTTGGTCAATAACGGACGCTACTTTGGTAGTTAGTCTTAATGAATATTTGTGGCTGTTGCTATGCTAAGCCAACAATATCTTCGGATATAAGAACATTGTATAGAAAAATATAACATGAAAACTCAAATAAAAAAATAATAATAAAAAAAAATAAAAAAAAAACCCCGGATATTCGCAACCAACAAAAATCAAGATATTATTTATTTAAAAAAATCTTAAATTCTGATCATATCAATCCCACAAATATTTTTGAATTTTTTTTTTTTAAATTGATTTAGGTGCCCCAAGAAGTTTTTACGGTCTTATCACAGAGCACCGCGGAAGAGCATTTAATAGGAAGTTCACGCCTCCTTCCCAACCGATGTCGCAATTGAGCGAGACAAACCTATAAAAAAATACTCTGATTTAACGAGTCAACTTCATTCTATCAGGCTGAAATATAAGAAAAACTTTTTAAAGTACCAAAAAAAGGTTAACAAAAGAAGTAAATCTATCGTAATTTCGGATAAACCTATTATTTGAAAAAACCGGTAAAAAAAATCCAATAAAGATAATTTAAGTGAGATTACTAAGGTGATAAATAGTAATAAATGGCCATCTGGTACTGTTTTAATAGGTGGTGATTCAATTCTCATAGGAACAAATGCAAAAAAAATTCATAAGTCAGGAAAAGTTAAAGTACGAACATTTAAAGGAGCAACTATTGAAGATATGCACAAGAGCCATCTAAGCTAATCCTCCATATAGGAAAAAAAAATTGTGTCAATGATCATCGGAAACTATAATGAGAAAACTTAAAGACCTTGTCGAACGTATATAAAGTTTGAATCCATCCTGTTTGGTCATTTTGTCTACGCAGAATTTTCGTTTCGACAACGCCAAAGCCCAGCTGACTTTTAAACATTTAATAATTAAGTTTAAAGAATCACGTTTTAATATTATTAATAATTCTAACATCTCTAAAGTATATCTTGGACAACAGGGTCTCCATCTAAACACGCGAGGTTTAGGTAGGTAAGCTATGAATTTTATTACTTATTTGAAGTCTATTTGATATTGACCCCCACCTTTAAATTATGATCTTCAATCAACCTTACTTAACCCGAATGAAGAAATTAGTCATATGTCTGATTTAGATAAACTAAGGACTAAATATCCTTACAATGTTAGTCTAGCTTTCATCATTATTAATTCTATCCGTAATAAGTTCACAGATATAACTAATTTTATTAAAAAAAACTGTTGATATAATTTTATTACGGGTGAAACTAAAGATGACTCTTTCCCTATAAGCCAGTTTTTATATGCAAGTTATAAAACTCCCTATCGCCTTGATATATTTAATCAAAGTGGAGAACTTCTTGTGTATATTAATGATAACATTACCTCAAAAAGATTAAATGGCGTAGTCATACCCACTGACGTTCAAATTTTACCATTTGAAATTAAACTAATAATGCGGAAATGGCTAATGATAGCTTTTTATAAGCCTCCTAATCAGAAAAATGACTATTTCTTCGTCAACCTTAGAGGGATTCTTGATTTTTAATTGCAGTCATATAATGATTATATAATTATCGGAGATTTTAATTTACAACCTCATGATAAAACAATGAACGAGTTTTTTTGCCTTTATCAATGTGGTAATTTAATTAAAGCACCAACTTGTTTTAAATCGGTTGTAAAATCCACGTGAATAGATCTCAACCTAACAAATAGAAAGACGTGTTTCTGTTTGTTAGGTGAAACACTCTAAGACTTACTGTACGGGTGCTAGTGACGACCACGATCTTATTTTTACAATAGTCAGGACTACCTTCTGCAATTTACCTCCAAAAAAATTAATTTACAGGTCTTTTAAAACTTTTCAAGTGTTATTTTTTCTGAAACAATGAAAAATAAATTGAGATTTTGTAATGACATTATTGAGTTTAACGTTATCCTTAGCAACTATTTAAATCATTGCTCCATTGAAAACTAAAATCTAAAAAGATAACAATAAGCCATTTATAACTAAGAATTTTAGAAAAGCAGTTATGCATCACTCAAAACTAAAAAAAAAATTCCAGATTGAAAAGTTAGGCATTTCTTTGTCTCTTTATAAGAAACAAAGAAACTACGTGGCGAACTTGAATAAAAAAGAAAAAAAAAAAAGTATTTTAGTGAGATAAATTTATTTAAGTCTTATTAAGTAAGATATGCAAGTCTTTTCTTTCTAATAAATCTGGTAATTCGAACAATCGCGTAACGTTCATTGCACATTGGGAAACTTTTTCGGATAACTTTCAAATTTCAAACATTTTCAACTTATATTTCACAAACATTGCATTGTCTCCTATAAATAGTGAAATGAGTTATCGTCCTTCTCCTTGTAATGCACATGTGTCTGTTGAATTTGCTATTATAAGATATGTAAACCATCCCAGTATTATAAACATTAAAAACAAATCCAAATTATTTCAACAAAATTTTAAATTTCATCAAATTACTTCCTATGATATAAGAAAAATTATTTATTCTTTAAAAAGTAAAAAAAAGACTAGTGGAGATATTCCAATGTTTTTGTTAAAAACTTATGTCATGAATTTTAGAGAAAGCCTCACTTCATGTATAAATAATTGCATATCGCCAGGGTAATTTCCGTCCTTCTTAAAAACGGCCATGTTTTTAAAAAAATGACCCCACTGATAAGTGTAACTTCTACCCTATAAGTCGAAGTTACACTTATCTAGTTCTCTGCTAAAAGTGTTTGATGAGCCAAGCCTTAACAAATTACTGTGTTGGTGTCAGAGATGATATACGTCGTTTTCTGATATGAAATAACGTTGATATTTTTATCAACGATTTTTTCTTATTTATAAAAAACTAAAATCTGCAACTATGCTGATAACAACACTCTTTATGTTTTTGATAACAACCTAGAGAGTGTAATTGCTCGTTTTCAAATAGAAACATCAAATGCATGGGCGCCCGCAGTTTTTTTATGTTTCAGATGGACACTTCCACACTTTGTGCAAACTTCAAACTTAAGTATGTTTATATTTATGCCAAATAAGGAAGCCTTGCAAAAATTTGGGACTGCGGAGGCCTGGAAACAAAAAAGCCCTGAAACTTTTGTACCCCCCTGCCCAAACTTGAGTACCCCCATGCCCAAATTTCGTAGAAAAATGTTGTAAATTACAAAAGTTATGACCATGCAAAGTTTATACCCCCTCATCCTGAGGGGGTTAGAAATTTTGTATGGTCATAACTTTTGTAATTTACAAATTTTTCTATGAAATTTAAAATCTGTTGATAAATTTAAATTTAGTTCAAGATAGTAAAGTTGAAAATGTTACTACATCAGTGCCCTTACATTTTGGCAGGGGGTGCAAACTTTTTAGGGCTTTTTTGTTCCCAGGCCTCCGCCGTCCCAAATTTTTGCAAGACTTCCTCATTTGGCATAGGTATGAACATACTTAAATTTAGAGTTTGGACTATGTGTGGAAGTGTCATATCTGAAACATCGAAAAATCCTGCGGGGGCCCATGATCAAATGCAATTTTATGGTTTACTTTGAATAAAATGGTAGCAAATCCAGACAAATTTTAATTTTTTTTAGCTGGCTTCAAAAATTGTAAAGATCATTTTTTAATGGTTGGAAATGTAAAATCATGGTTTCCTTTAAGGTTAAACTTCTCGTGCTTACAATTGATAAGGATTTGAAATTTGATGATCATATTAAAAGTCTGTGTGGAAAAGCGAATAGTAAATGCTTTGCTCTTTCACAAAAAAGAAGCTTCTTATCAGTAAAACAAGCTACTGTTTTATTCAATGTTTTTATACTGTCAAATTTTTCCCATTGTCCTTTTATCTTGATGTTTTGTTCGAAGTATAATAATAACCTAATTAGTAAAATTCTTCAAAAACGACTTCGCATTGTCAATAAAAGATTAGATCTTCTATTAGAAGAAATTCAAAAAATAGAAAATATCTTAAGTATCCACCTTTTTAAAATTTAAGGCTTTTGTTAATTGAAGTTTTTTTTTCACGGTTAATCTATAAACGGTAATAAATAATGCTAATAAAGTATGGCCATATTTAACTAATATAGTATAGTTATTATTAGTAACATTGTTACAATTAAACATTTATGTATAGCACATGAAGTGTAAATAATGAAACACATTTGTTATATTGTTTTAGCTGCTCAAATCAATGGCAGCAGCCAACAATATCAGTTAGTAATTTTATACATTCAACTTGAGATCAGTAGATATAGTCTAGACAAATAAAGAGAAGCAACCTTAGCAGATGCTAATTTAGCAATTGATTGTATATATGGTTTCCATAAAAGGTCAGAATTAAACCATAATCCAAGAAAACGTAAAGAAGAGGACTCAGTTAGAGGGTTGCTATTCATTAATATAGTAATGCCGACAGTACTGCGATATTTTTTTGCAGTAAATAGCTGAGTTTTGTTGGAGTTGAAATTTAAAAAGCACTGTAAGCCGTACTCTGTTACAGAAGTGAGATCAGATTCAAGATCGGCTGCCTGTTTAAGCAATCGAAAAAAAAAGACTTTTTGTCAAGACAAGAGTATAAAGTTGAGTCATCAACAAAAAGAGCTACTTTAGATATAAGGTTGTTGGGAAGATTATTAATGTAGATAAGAAACAAAACAGGACCAACGATAGAACCTTGAGGTCCCCCATAAGTTACTGAAAAAAGAAGCTCGGTGGGAAATTAGCTAGCGACTAGCAAGCGACTAGCTAGTTTTATAGCGATTTTCAAGCGATTTTTTTTTCTATTTTTATTTTTTTCTAATATCTTAAACATTTTTAAAAATTCGATTTTTAGTGTTTAACCTATTATAATTATGAGGATAATTAAACTTTAAACATTGTGATTTCGTAGCAATGTGTCACTAGCTACATATCGTAGCTTTGTAGCTAGCTACAAAATATCTACAAAACTATAGCTAGTTGATAGCTATTTATCAAAATTTTTTAGACAACGATTTTATTACAATATGACGCTAACTACAATAGCCAGTGGGTCTTTATCTTATTATTACTCCTATATGTCAAAGGCGTTAGATATGTTTGAACTATTTTAGTTATTTAGTAATTAAAAATTATTTTTTTTTTGCTATGTTAGTGTTACAATTTATTTTTTTAATAAATGTTGTAATTTTTTTAATAAAAGTTTAGTAAATTTTAACAATTTTAATGGTATAGTTTAATGATATTTTAATGATATAGTTTAATGATATTTGCTAAGTAAAGGTGTTTTACTTTATTGATACATGCTTACTCCATTAAAAGAGATTAATATGTATTTTTATGTGTATATATAGAAATATGGTTTCATTTTGTATATTATGCAGCTATTTAATCTTTTAGATATTTAATTTACTTTTTGTTGTACTTTAAATAACCAATCAAATATTTCATAATTAAAATTTTTTTCTGATATTAGGGTGTGTTAAAACATTAACAACACATTTAGCATGAGTTTTACATTCACTTTCCATACTTGGTGGTTGTCTTTTATTAATTTATAGAACCTTTTTTGTATAGAAAAAAACTTTGTTTTGGGACTTAAAGAAACAGTAGTTATTTTATCTTTTCTTTTCTTAGGTTAATGGGGGAAGGGGGCTACACCCCTCTTATAAGTCAATGTAACATAACTTGTATACATAAATTCTTGTATAACATAATTTTATATTGTATACTATTTGAATTTATTTTATTAAAGATAAAAATATTTACGAAAACAAGTCATTTTTGATACTCGGGAGTATCGAATCATCATCACCACCACACCCACCTATATCGTTAAAATACGCCTCTCATACACTTTGGTGGTTTAATATAAATTTATAACAATTTTGTTTATTTTGGTATATTTAAATTACTTATGTCTTGAAAAAAGACTTTTTTATGAAAAAAGTGTTCAATTTCTTATGGTAAAGGTGGTGGTTTGTTGCCCCCTCTGTCACTCCGATATGCCCAGTAGTTAGAGTTTAACAAAAATTTGTAGCCCATTCTTACACCTATCTTTTGACACCAAGATATTTGTATTTTAATAAGAACTGACAAGGTTAGACAATTTAAGTGAAGAAAAACATGATTTTGACCACAGTTTCTTCAACAATTCCAAATATCGAAAAATCGGTACTTAAACCGTCATAACTTTTGAACCAATAGTTTGATTTTTATAATTTTTTCACCTTTTAAATACTGTACTGATCCTCTTTCCAATGATATATAACATAAGAATGTTTAAACAATTTAAAATTTTTACTCACTTACCTAATACATGCAACAATGGTGTCATCATAAAAATAAATTAAAAACTCTAACAAATGTCAAAAATTATATCTGAGTCCATTATTTATAGTCCATTATTTACATATCCATTAGTTTAACTAATGGATAAACGAAATATTTGTACTTACCAGCCTAACGGTTATATTAAAAGGTAAAGGAGAGTTTGAATTTAAAAGTTTAATTAAAAGGTAAAAAAGCGTTTGAAAGAAAAAAAATGATAAGTTGCTTCAAATGAAACTAACTTTATTCACTTAGACCACGCGATGAAACATTAAAATACATTTAGAAAAAACTTTTATGATTCAAAACGACACGGTGTACAATCGGTTAATAGCTGGCATTGAATGCCAATAGTTAGCTAACTATAGCCAAGACTGGCCCATCAGTTGGACCAACTAAAGCGTATTTATTACCTAACTCTCCTTTGTTTTCTGATGTCCGTAAATGAGAGAAGAGATCTTGAATTTTATATAAACCTAGCTAAGATTTTGTAAGAAGATTAAGTTTATTTTTTGTGATAAATATGTGTTAAAAAATTTTGAATCAATGAAAAACTGGTGTGTAACTTGCTCTTTTAATGACTTTTTTCTTCTTCGGGCCCCTGAAATACCACGGTCCAGTGTTTTAGATGAAAGAAATAATTGTTGACTTTCAGTATTTCATTTTTTATTATGCAAATTTACTTTATGATTTATAATGTTTATATAAGTTAGAAATAATAATTCTTGTTTTATACTTTTTACATTGTTATTTTCTTATATGAACATTATATTTATTGATTATGGAAATTTTACTCATAAACTCTCTAGGTTGTTTAAAACTTGACATTACTAATCTTGTTTAAAATTTGATTAAACTGTTTATTATTTCGAGTAAAATAGGAAATTACAAATTACTAAACGAATTACTAAACCAATTTGTTCTTAGAACTTTGGTAATATATATTTTTTTGAATTTTTTTTTGTTATCAAGTCATTAAAACAGTTGATAACTAATGCCAGTCAGGTATATACAAAGTTTATTACGTTATTGGATGCATATCTTTTAAAAGTTGGTGGGATTTCTTTGAAGAAAAACATAAAAATATGGTAGAAAGGTAGTTTTTTTTTTTTTACTAATTATTGACTAAAATTATTTAGTTATTTAATATAAATAGACCAAATGATAGAAAATTTATTGGTCAATAAATAATTTCTTTTAATTTATCATATGCATTCAACTGTAAACATGTTTTTGATTCATAGTCTGATGTCGTAAAAAGTTATGTTCAGCTTCAACATTAAAGAGATCAAACGCCATCATAAGATAAAGTGTCAAAACAGTAACAGAAAAAAGGTGTTTTGAAAAAGAGATCAAACGCCATGATAAGATAAAGTGTCGACATAGTAACGGAAAAAAGGTGTTTTGAAAAATTAAACCTTTTTGAACAGTTAAAAAAGGTATTTCGTAATTTTAAAAAAAAAGTTGGCATTAGAAAATGATCATTACAAAGAACGCTCTAAATTGAAGTTTTTTTTAAAAAAAAAATTTTTTTACTGGAAAGTTTGAAACTCTATTTAAAACCGTTTTTCAAAAGACTTTTCATAGAAACTGTACATGATGTCAAACTTTTGTATGTTTATTTTTAAAATTTGATGTTAATAACTCTTATGTTAAAGTAAACTTTATTATTTAGTTAGTGCTATGGTTACAATAAGAAGCAATAGAATTACAATTGTGAAAATAAAATTCTTAATTTTAAGGACCTTTTTTTTTAAAAGGTACTTTCTAAGTATTCAACCCCCTCCTCATTTTATTTGTAGAATCGCCTCTCTCTCTCTCTGTATATATACAATAGATTCTCTCTTTTAAATTTATCGTTAAAAAATTTCGCACGAAGTTTGATGAAATCTAATGTTATATCGTAATATTGTTTCAATATCTTTATTTAGACAATAACTAACATTTAGGATTTAAATTCAACTTAGATTTGACATCTGACGTCAATCAGACGTCAGATGTGACGTCAATCAGACGTTGTTACAAGTTACTTTATCCACTATAAACATACATTGTAAAAACTTTGTGTCTATTTGAATGTGTAAAAACCTGTCTAGTTGAATACATATTACATGTAAAATAAATATTTATAAAACATAAAACTTAATTTAAACTTTCGATGACGTTTGAGTGGTTCGTTGTTTATCAATTGCAAAAACGTGGAGACTTGCATAAATCAAATTACCATTTGGTTTATGCAAGTCTCCACGTTTTTGCAATTGATAAACAATAAAATTCTGTATTTTTTTAAATTTTTTAAGCTGCTATGTTTTACTGTAATTCGGAATTTTCGTATAGCTTTGTGTTAAAAGTACTTTTGCAAGAAAATTTATTTAGGGAAAATAATAAGTTCCAGTCTCTATTAGTAAGTCACATATTTAATACTAAGTTTACACAGTCTATAATAATTTAATAGTTTCATTTCTCCTAGAAAAGCCACACTTACTCTTAACAACCAAATCAAAGAGGAAAAAGGAGGAGGGAGTTATTGCTTATCAATTTCTTTTAAACCCCCTCCTCCACCTCCGTTTATTTTAATGGATTTCGATAGATTTATAAAACTATTTCACAATTATTTAAAGGCGGATTTCTGATTTCAGGAAGTTTTTTTGCGGAACAGAAAATAAAGTGTTATTTCTATTTATGAATAGTTTTCTTTTCAGTTTCGTTCCGCGTAAATTTTCCTGTAAGTGGAAATCCGCTTTTATGAAACAATGTTTTTCTTTTCTCAGTATTAAATACGAAATATTTCATTGCATAAAACGTTAAAACAAGCCTCTCCCATCATAGACTAACATCAAACCTGCACTTAAATAAACTGCGTCTTAATCGTGTCTTATTAAAACAACATCGCTTTTTGAGCTTTCTGAATGGAATTAAAAGCAGTTCTAAATTTGATTTGAATGAAATAATAAAAAAGGTGTTAAAAATGCTACTGTTTAAACCTGTTCTATTGTCAGTGTGAATTGGGTATAAGTATGGTCAAATAAAACTAAATTTATTTATTTCAAAATGGAAACGCCTTCTGTTTAACAAAAATTCTTTGATAATATTTAGCTGATGTTAATTTTGCGCGAAAAAGAAATTGAAAAGTTGTGCAAATAATGTACAGATGAATACTATGGTAAGTGTGAAAATTTCAAAAATGCAATGAACTGGATAAAATTAAAAAAACACTCGTAATAACTACCAAAAGAAAGTCGTCAACCAGATGGTAGAAGTAAGATTTTTGTACACATCAGAAGCTCTTTGATTGGTTTATAGATAACTGTGGGGTATTAAATCTTATTTTTCATGCTCAATATTTCAAGCCCAGGCAAAATATTTTAAGATCAGTTGCATGATTAGCAACCACAGTCATCACTAAGTTCGCTAAACCTATCATTCACTAATATTCGTGGTCTTCGAAGTAACTTTTCTTCTGTTGAGTCTTATCTCTTGCAAAGTTCACCAGACCTACTTGCTCTTTGTGAGACTAATTTGAGTTCAGCTGTCTCATCTTGCGATCTTAGTGTTGATGGTTATCTCCCTTTAATTCGTAAAGACTCCAATAGTCACATGCTTGGCCTGGGCATTTACATTTGTAAGAATTCACCCATTTGTCAGGAAACTACGTTTGAATCCATAGACTACTCTTTTATGTGCTTTCGTTTAGCACCACTTCACTCTATCGTCTTTCTCTTTGTTCTATATCGCTCTCCTTCATCTCAAGACTGCACTCTTTTTGATGTTATTTCTGATCGAATTGACCAAGCCCTCTCTCTTTGGCTGTTATTGGCTGATGGATATCAGCCAATATTGTTGTTGTCGGTGACTTTAATGCTCATCACACTGAATGGCTTAGCTCTAGTGTCAGTGACTCTGCAGGCATTAAAGCCCACAACTTTTGCCTTTCTCAAACCCCTAACTCAAATAGTCAACTTTCCAACTCGCTTTCCAGACAACCCGAATCATTTACTTTCTCAACTCGACTTATGTCTCGTTTCTGATCTTAGTCAGTGCTCAGTTTCTCCACATTCACCCTTAGGTGCTTCCAATCATGGTTTGATCTTTCTAAAACTATTATCTCATTCTTCTTTATCATCAGCATCCCCCTATCATTGTACATCTTACAACTACCTTAAAGCTGACTGGAACTCTTTCCGTGATTTTCTTCGTGATGGCCCTTGGGTAGAAATCTTTCGTCTTCCTGTTAAGAAATATGCTTCTCACATAACTTCGTGGATTCAGGCTGGTATGGATTCTTTTATTCCCTCTCGACCATTCCAGGTTAAGCTTTACTCTTCTCCATGGTTTACCTAACATTGTACGGCTGCAAATGCCAATCGAAACCATTACTTCCATATCTATCAACAAAACAATTCTCCAGAAAACAGACGTCTGTTTATTACTGCTAGGAACCATTGTAAAAAGGTTTTGTCTAACGCCAAAGCCCGCTATTCTCATCACAAAAATTAGGCTCTCGTGACTTCTGGAGAATCTTTAATAGTATCAATAATAAGGGCAAGTCTGTAATCCACACATGGAGAGCGATCCGATTCGTCAAACTACCGTCCCATTAGTCTTCTTACTATCATAAGCAAGGTTTTTGAATCTTTAATTAACAAATACTTAATCTCTAATTTTGAATCTAACAACCTATTTTCTGATCATCAATATGGATTTCGATCTTCTCATTCTACGGCTGATTTGCTAACAGTAATAACCGATAGGTTTTATCGCGCATAAGATAAAGGTGGAGAGGTTAAGGCCATCGCTCTTGACATTTCTAAAGCATTTGATAAAGTTTGGCATGCTGGTCTTCTCCATAAGCTTTCTTCTTACGGTGTATCTGGAAACATCTTTAAGATTATCAAATCCTTCCTTTCCAATCGTAGTATAAAAGTTGTCCTTGATAGACAGCACTCTCCTTCTTATTCTGTAACCTCAGGGATTCCTCAAGGTTCAATTCTTGGCCCTATACTCTTTTTAATTTACATTAACGATCTTCCAGATATTCTCACATCTAAGGTGGCATTGTTTGCCGATGATACTACCATTTATTCTTGTCACGATAAGAAGCCAACTCCCTCTGATTGCTTGCAGGGGGCATTATAGCTTGAAAAGGATATTATTTCTGCTACAGCATGGGGTTCACAGTGGCTGGTGAACTATAATTCAGATAAAACTCAATTTTTTTCAGCCAATCTTTATCGCAATAATTTAGACCTTCCTATATTTATGAACGGTAATGTACTCGATGAGTCATATACCCTTCATCTTCTAGGTTTAACTCTTACTTCTGATCTTTCTTGGAAACCTTATACCAAACCCGTTGCAAAATTAGCATCTGCTAAAGTTGCATCTCTTTATTGATGCCCTTTCTCTTCTAGACAAGGTGAAAAAACGCATTGTAAACATAATTAGACCTGTTCTTGCAGCCAACCTTCAACCTTTGTCACATCGCCGTTGCTTATTAACATCGTAATGTTGCTTCTCTTTCTCTTTTCTACAAATACTATAATGGGCACTGCTCTAAAGAGCTAGCGTCTCTTGTGCCATCTACTAAAATTCATTCTCGTGCTACTCATCATTCAATTAAATCTCATCCTTTTTCTGTTACTGTTCCTAAGTGCTTCAAAAACTCTTATTCGTCTAGTTTTTTTCCTCGAACATCAGTTCTTTTGAATTCGCTTCCTTCATCTTGCTTTCCTGATTCATATAATTTGCAATCTTTCAAGTCGTCTGTCAATCGTTATCTTGCACTACAATCTTCATCTTTTCTCTTCCAGTAACTTCCAACACTAATTAGTGGTTGCTTTCAGCCTTGTTGAAAGCAAAGATATTAAAAAAAAAAAAAAAAAAGCACATTATATACTGCAACCCGACCTCGTTTTTTTTAAACTTAAAAATTAAGTTTAAGGAAACCAAACAAACAAAACGCTTTCAAATTAAACAAAAAGAGAAGAATTTTCAAGTATTTTCAAGTACATAAAAAATGTATGAACTGTTAAAAAATTTATTATTGTTAACTTTGCCGTTGATCCTCCAATAATAAAAAACAATAAAATGCCCCTTCTACCACCACCGTAATGATTCACATAATCCTTACGGTGGAGAAGAGAAAGATGTTTGTTAAAAAAAAATTTATGAATAATTTGGCGTGGAGGTGGTGTTACTTGGGATATCCCAATAAATGACACAAATATTCATGCTTTTTAAAAAAATCAGTTTTGCAAGTTTGATAAAAGTCTTATGATTGACCAATTGACTGCTGATCCAAGAAAAAATTCACAATTTTTCTATGATGATATGATAAGAATGCTGATTAAAAGTTTTGAAATGATAACCCAACATGCTAGAAAACACTTTTGGCTTCCATGTGCTCTTGATTGATATGAGGACTATTTTATACTAGATAAATTGATAATCATATTTCGGGAAAATCTTAAAAAATTCAGAGCGGATATAATGAAAACAAAAAGTCTAAAGTAAATAAATAATTTGCTGAAACGTATTGCTCTTCCTAAGAACGTTTGTCATAGAATACAAGATGACACTCAAGAGCCATGGAATATAGAATACAAGATGACACTCAAGAGCCATGGAATATAGAATACAAGATGACACTCAAGAGCCATGGAATATAGAATACAAGATGACACTCAAGAGCCATGGAATATAGAATACAAGATGACACTCAAGAGCCATGGAATATAGAATACAAGATGACACTCAAGAGCCATGGAATATAGAATACAAGATGACACTCAAGAGCCATGGAATATAGAATACAAGATGACACTCAAGAGCCATGGAATATAGAATACAAGATGACACTCAAGAGCCATGGAATATAGAATACAAGATGACACTCAAGAGCCATGGAATATAGAATACAAGATGACACTCAAGAGCCATGGAATATAGAATACAAGATGACACTCAAGAGCCATGGAATATAGAATACAAGATGACACTCAAGAGCCATGGAATATAGAATACAAGATGACACTCAAGAGCCATGGAATATAGAATACAAGATGACACTCAAGAGCCATGGAATATAGAATACAAGATGACACTCAAGAGCCATGGAATATAGAATACAAGATGACACTCAAGAGCCATGGAATATAGAATACAAGATGACACTCAAGAGCCATGGAATATAGAATACAAGATGACACTCAAAAGCCATGGAATATAGAATACAAGATGACACTCAAGAGCCATGGAATATAACGGAATATATAGATGTGAAACATAGCGAATATATGTATGTAGAATACAACAAATGTATATATATGAAATATAACGGAAAAAAACACAGACTTAAACTTTTTAGTCCCTGTGTAATAAGGTTTCAGAATAACAAAAGAATTAAAAGTTTAGAAGGTTTTCAACCAAGAGGTAATTCACTGTTATTCAGAGTGGTAGCCCTCTTATCAAATATTGATTATCAGATTAAACAATTTATAAATCATTGGTGACAATGAGCACACCTTATTCAACTGACAAACTTGCTGCTCTAGCAGCCAACTGGTCTAACTTAGGTCAAGGGAACCATTCAGCTGCTTCTCAAAATCTTGATGCTACTATATCAAAACTAATAGCCAAAGTCAACATCCTTCTTACGCGTATCTGCACTGGAAAACGAAAATATTACTCTAAAAGCAAGTCTCTCTCAATAGCCAAAATCAGCATCTTCTGGTTTTATGTTATAAATTATGCTTATACTTTTTTATACTAAAATTTTTTTTTATTTTTTATTTTTTTTTGCTTTTTTTTTAAGCTAATGCAATACTTTTAGTAATCTTTTTTTGTTTTATCATTTATTTTAACTTAAGAGCATTTTAGGTAATGTTTAATTTTTTGTATAATTTGAAACTTATAAAACTTATATTATTAGTAAATGTTTATGTAATTAATTAAAAGATACAAATTTATAACTTGATTAAACAATTATATAAATTTTTTTCTTAATTTTTTTTTTATTTATCTGAGCATGGCAATGATATCTTATCTATGCTAAGCAACTTACCTCAATAGCTGAATTAAAATCTGTCTTCATTCGACCAGACCATACATTTCTCGAACAAGATCCATTAAACAAAAAGTGTGCTAAAGAAAATGCAGCATTATTGGAAAAAGGTTTTGCTTGACAAACCATTTTAATTTGTCATCCGCAGCAAAAAAATCAAATGCATTGACACGTCCAAAACAGTGAACATCGATGGAAGAGAGAGAAACCCATTCCTCGAATGGAAATTATCGGCTGATGTCGTTCAGTCGCTCTAAACATCTTGCAAGTTCAACATTCTTTAACAAGGCTTGCTCTTCCAATAAATGACCTCATCTTTTGTGCTTCTAAACCAAAGCAATCTTTCTTAATCCATTAAAAGTCATCGAACTCTCGATACTTGCAGAAAACAACTTCTTTGACATTATTTTTTTCAACAAGATATGGCTTAATGACCAATCGTCTTCCTCTCTCCCAAATTAGAACCTCTATTGTTCAGACATTCTAACCTCTATTGTTTAGACTAAACCAAATTGGAGGAAGAGTAGCTAACACAAACAATAAAATCATCTCAAACCAACTAGAGGATTCCCTGCTACACAACGGTTTTGTTCGTTATTATTCTGAGCAATTATGGATTGAACTAAAGCTTCTGAACAAAACTCTGCTCCTAGGCTTCTTGTGCAGATTTCCATTTTCCGGTATTGACGCCTTCTCAGAGTTTCAAGTGTTATTTTCCATGCAAAAACATCAGTATCGAAAGAAAAATACAATGGTATCATGATTGGTAGCATCATTTTAATTTCCCAGAGACTGCATGGACTTCCAATGCAGTCTTCTCCTCTAGTAAAATCGCTCTTTGTTTTTTAATCGTCTCTCTTTTTCAAGATTGTTTTCTTCATTAAATTGTCACCGTCCCAACTTTTAAATCTAACATAATTCTCAACAGCGTAGCATTCGACGCTCAGGCCACTCTAATGGAACTTTCATTACTTGATATATCCAAATCACTTGGTGTAGACAATATCAGTCCTTACATTTTACGCGCTTGTTCTACTTTAATATCTGCTCCACTTACTTTCATCTTTCAAAAATCATTGGACAATAGTGAAGTTCTAAGTTCATGGTCTAAAGCAAATGTCACGCCATTATTTAAGAAGGGCTATCAACCTATCAAAGCAAATCAACCTATCAAACTACATACCAATATCTCTCACCTCAATTCCGTGTAAAATAATGGAGAAACTAGTTAAAAAAGTAATCATGCAGCATCTAAAATCAAACAATCTTCTATCAAATAGGCAACATGGCTTTTTAGAGAAAAAAGCATGCATTACGAATCTCCTTGAAACAATAGACTTCTTGACTAGAAATATGGCCTTAAAACTACCAGTTGATGTCATATTACTGGATTTTGCCAAAGCATTTGACAAAGTCCCACATCAGCGAATGGTTTATATAATGCATGGAATTGAAACTAAAAATGTATGGAATTGAAGGGAATCTTCTCATTTGGATAAAAGCTTTTTTACTCAACAGGTCTCAACAAGTCATCCTTGGTGACATCCAGTTGAATTGGTTACCTGTGACAAGTGGGGTTCCGCAAGAATCAGTTTTAGGACCAATTTTATTTGTCATTTTCATCAATGATCTGCCAGATGTAATAAGCAAAGTTGTAAGATTAATGAAAATGGCACTAAAGTTCTGAGCATTGTCAGCTCACTTTCTGCTCAACTTCAACTCTAATCAAATATTGAACAAACTGTTTATTGAACCAAGTCTTGGCTCATGGAGCTAAATGCAAAGAAATGTAAGGTGTATGTAAATGTAACTTTGCACTTTGGCCGAAAATTTTTATATTACTTTGAGTACTCAATGGAGGAATCCCTTGTTCAATAACAACTCAAACTAGATTGGATGCAACCACTTCTGAATGTGACTTGGAAATACAAGTTATCAATAATCTAAAAGTAGAAACCCAATCCATTGTTACCTCTTGTAAAGTAAATCAAATGCTAGACAGCCTAAAACACATTTTCCAACCTCATGATGCTTCTTTACGGAAACAACTCTACTCCACTTATGTCCGTCCTTTATTTGAGTTTACAGTTCCAGCTTGGAACCCTCATTTGGTGAATGAAGAACAAATTTTTGAGCAAATACAGCGTAGAGCCACAATGATACCAGACAAACTGAAAAAGTTAGACTACAAGTTCAGATGTTTACAACTTAGCCTAACTTCTCTAGTCGATCGTCGTAAACGAGGTGACCTCATTCAAAAATGTAAGATTAATAATAATGTCGATATAGTCAACTGGCACTTTCTGACGAAATTACAAAATATTGAATAAAAAATAATTGTAACGGAGATGGTAAATTTCTTAACAATAAAACAATGAAAGGATATTAACTATACAACCAAGAAATTAAATTAAATATTAAATTATATATATATGCACACAATCGTCACTTTATAAACAACAACATAATTTCAATTGGAACTGCCTTAATAAGAATATCTCCCCTCTATCAAATCAATGCTTAATAAAAAACATCTATACAAAACTAACGTAAATTACAATGATCCTGCCCACGCTTCTATCAATAAATTCTACATATAGACAAAACCCCATTTAAAATTAGATATGCCAACCATATGAAATCCTTCAATATTCCTATCAAAATATATTTTTAACTATCAAAATTTGTTTTTAATTAAAAATAATATTGATAGTTCAGTGTCATTTTTGTATTCTTTCAAGTACAAACTAAAAGATGCAAATAAAAAACTCAAAAATCTTCTAAATAAAAAAAATTAAACAATATAGAAGTGCAGACACAGGAACAAATTTCTTCTCGCCCAATTTAACACAGCTGATTAACCCATTTTTGTTTTTATGACGTCAGAACTATTGCTTGTTTTTTGTTGTTGTTTTTTTTATTTTTTAAATTTTTCTAATTTAAAGAATAGATATGGTTGATGATTGCCGATAGGCATAAAACCGTAAGTTCCATGACAATTGTGTATTTTTTCATATAATACTGTATATATAAATACCAATTTATTTTGTAAACAATATACATTACATCGATCACTCTAAAACGAACAAGAGGCTTTGTATCTAATCTTAATGCAATAAACAGCAACATGGCATCACAATTTTATGACCTCATGTTCCTGGGTCATAAATCGTTGAATATTTGTACAACAGTAATATAAAAACACTAATTCGATTTTCTTGTTAAAAAAGGTCACCCGCAAACCAAAAATTTACCATATATATTTGAAATTTTATCCATTAATATATCCATTTATGCGTATGGATAAAATTTGAAACAACTTTATGATCGTTATTTTTTAATTCTAATTTTTTCAATTGGAGAGTTAATATGTAGTTTTTAAGCATTTAAAAGTATATTGTTTTATTATAACACTTTAGATTACAAATAAATATAAAATTACAAACTTAAATAACAATTCTACAAGTCCGAATAGCTACTGTATATTTCAGAAAAATGATGTTTTTCGTGACTGTGTAAGCTGCTACATGGCTTTTGATAATCATCTGCATCATTTGGTCACCAATGGTCCGTCCATCTGTAAGAGATGAATCTGCAAATGTCGAGTAGTAAGTCTCTTCTCTCTGGTAAAAGAATAAGTGCCAAAAGAACTAGTATTGGTTGGGAATTGCATTATTTAATTTAGATATTTTCTGAAAGTTCATTTTAGGAAATACTCCAGGTTCTTCAAAAAAAAAGTGAATACCCGATTTAAATGAAATAGAAGTTTCATATCATCACCTCATTCTGCTGTTTCACTAATCACTTCTTTATCATTCTTGAAATTATTCGTGAGCTGTTCGTAATTCTTTACAAGTTCCGGGTGAATGAATATTTGTTTGTTACTTATGTGCTGTAGTTTATTAACTGCATGAGATAAAATATAAAGAGTGAAGAATCGATAAAAGTTCTGAATGATCATGTAACTTTTATACGCTGTATGGTTTAGAAAACATAACAAAGAGAAATTCACATGAAATATTATCTTGACTTCTATGTATTCCTCCGCATAATTTATTGCAGTATCAAAAGATAGTTCAAGCAAGACTTCCTAATGTTGACAGCTACTGACTGTTTGCTTATAAAATTAATTAGGAGTTAATTAAAATTTCACTAAACAACTGGTTACTAACTATTAAGTCTTTTTTATATTTGGAAAATACTTACAAAGGCAAAAGTTGTCAGCCGTTGTACTTTGAAATTGTATATTAATTTAGAGAACTTAAAATGCTTAAATTATTTTTTTATTAGTATATTGGTGTACTTAGTAAAAACGGCGGCAGATTTGGATCAGTACCTCAAGCTTTTTAATCTATACGTTGATTAAACATCGATTAAACGTTTAAAATTACTAACGTAATTCATTTTTCTACACGTTTAGTACAAGTTCAATAAACGTTTACATTAAGATAATGAAAGCGTACATTACAAACCTAATAATTTACGTTTATTAAACGTCGATTAAGCGTTTACAATATTGACTATTAAACATATTTTAGTTTTGTAAACATTTAATAGACATTTCAAATCTTTTAGTTACACATTTATCAAGTTTTCAAAGTGTAGTTCGTTACATCGTTAAGACAATGAAATGAACGGAATGAAGTAAGACAATGGAATGAGCGGAATGAAATGAGACAATATAATGAATGGAATGAAGTAAGACAATTATTTGTAATAAAATAGTAACAGGAGCGACTCAAAACATACATATATATATTGAAAATATATTATACTAAATTTAGACACTTTATATACGTTTAAAAAGACTAAATCTGAAATAGATTTAACAGACATCAAAAATACGTTTGAATTTCGACGTTCAATGGAGGTTGTTCTAAACGTTAATCTAGATTTTATTTCTGGAAGGAATAATCGACAAAATTGGGTAATTAATTTTATATCTTAATATCTTTAATAATTTTATATCTATGGTGGATTAAAAGTAATAAACTTTCATTAAATTTAAAAAGTAGAGAAATCTAAAATTATTTTTTTCCACAAACCTAGTAATGGTTACTTTCCTTTAAAATTACCCAATCTATTTATAAATAATACAGTTATTAAATAAAACCAACTGTTAAATTTCTTGGAGTGATATTAGATGAATATATACCATAAAGATATCATATTAAATCTATTTAAAGTATTTCTGTGCTATATAGAGTTAAACCTTTATAAATATCTATATGGTTGGCATATCTAATACAATCTTTCCTACTGCAATTTTGCATGGGAAAGTAGCAATTATGGAAAACTTAAAAAAACTTATGCTGAAAAAAAATGCATGCAGGATTATATTTGGCGTTAACAGAACTGTTAACGAAGAATCTCTTTTAATGGAAACTAATGCACTCAATGTTTATAAGCTTAATATATACCAAGTTATACTGTTCATGTTTAAATCAAAACGTGGTTTATCTCCTAATATCTTTTACTCTTAGATTACCAAAATTTCTCATAAACATACCTCTAAATTTTTAAGTGATAAATTTGTTAATCCAAGATTTTATCTAAAACTTAGCGTAACGAGGGGCAAAATGAGACATTTAAGCGCTAATATATCTAATACGGCCCGTCTAACAACTTTTGAAAAAATAACTTGATATTTTTCAATTCTTCTACCATTCTACTTGAAGCTTAAAAAGAATGAGTTGCAAAACTGCAGTGGTTTGGTCACCAGAGATCATTTATTGACAGCACCTATCCTGTCTCATTTTGCCTCGCATACCGGGGCAAAATGAGACAGATTTTTTTTTTAGTAATTTAAATAAATAAAGTTAAACAAAACAGATTTTTAAGAGGATTGGCAAGAAATACATTTTATAATATATTACAGCTATAATCAAACTGTCACTAGTCACATAAATCACATATTGGTTGACCAGTATTTTGAAACGAACAACAGTCCGAATGAGCCCAGGTTGTGCATTTTGAACATTGACTCCACTTATATATATATATATATATATATATATATATATATATATATATATATATATATATATATATATATATATATATACCCACTACAAGAACTAATAAAACCATACATGCATATATTAAACTTATGTATTTAAAGCACGCATAACATTTATTGTATTTTGTTTATAGGTACTGCAATAACCTATATGTTATAATCTACTCACTATATATTTTATATACTACTTACTTTATTACATTACAATACAATAAGATTATAAAATATAAACATAGTAATTATAAACATTCGGCAATTATTTGCTTCAATTTGATTAAATATTTATTATATTCAAATATAAGTTAACAAAATATAAAACGTAATTCTATACTGGATAACAACTAAATATTTCAATTAACAAAATAAAAAGTAAGTAAATACAGTATAATAAATTAAAATCTACAACATTTAAATATTAATATTTGCTTTGCTTGTTGTTTTAATGTAAAAAATTAAATAAACTTAATATTAGATATCGGCAAAAAAAAAAAAAATACAAACAGAGTGTCTCGTTTTGCCCCGCATCATGTTGGCATCGAATAGCCTAATTTGCAGACTATTTTATTGAAGAAATAAAATACTAAAGAATGGAAATGAAAGAAAAAGGCCTAAAGATTCTAATAAAAAAAAACTTTAAATATAAAAAGCTTTTCCACTCAGTTAGATCAAAAAAGGCTAGGAAAAAATATAATAACAACACTTAAAAATTCGTAATTTTCGCGAAGCCGAGGGATGAAATGATTCCCCCTTTACTCAACTTTTCTACTTCAAAGTGACTCAATATATTTTTCTTGACACAAAATAGTTTTTGAAAACAACTGCACTTTTAAAAATCTTGCAAGTTTTTCTTTAGAAAATTTCAAAAGAGAATGTAAACGTTTCTTATTAGAAAAACATTTTGAATTTGAATATCTCTTTTAAAACAAGAAAAAAAAAATTAAACTGAAAAAGCCATCACTACTCATTTTTGTGTAAATCCTGTCTTTTATTTCGTATTAAAATAAAAAATTTAAGGTATTTATATTTTATATTATATATTTTTAATGTTTTATCATACTGTTTAGCGTTTGTAGTATCTGCGTGGAATTGTATTGAAATTTACTTGATTTCTTTTTTTTTTTTTTTAACTTTTGTTTGATTGTTAATTTTTGATATAGTAATAAACTAACGGCGGTAATGTAAACGGTGGTCGGCGATAAGACAGTATATGTCTTCATCTTGCTCTGGCTATTTGTTTTATATTAATTTTAGTTATTATACAAAAAAAAAAAAAGAAAAAAAAATTGTATTATATATTTAGATCTTGTATTATATATTTAGATTATACTTATTTATCTCATATAAAACTTGTACACATCTTATAAGTTGAGGCATTATGGAACTTTTTTAAAAGTGCATTTAAAAAATAAATTGTGGTTGCCTCTTCAAAAACACCTTTGTAAATACTATTGTACGATGTTATTGTACGATGTTATTGTACGATGTTATTGTACGATGTTATTGTACGATGTTATTGTACGATGTTATTGTACGATGTTATTGTACGATGTTATTGTACGATGTTATTGTGCTCTGTGTTGTAAGTAGTACTATAATATTAATTATTTGTTATTTTTGATTTATTTATAATCAATTATTAATTAAATATTGTTCAATAATAATAAGTATTATTATTGTATTTAATTAACTTAAATAGTATATATTTATATTTTTATAATAATAAAAAATATATACACTATAATAATAAAAAATAACATCATTTATTTATAGAATATTGACGGACAGAGTTTAGGATCTATTTATTTTTGTTATCCCACAACACAAATAATTTAAAACCACTGGAAGTCCTTTCATAAAACGGGTAATACAAGTAGCTAGTTTTAAAACTTGTTTGCGGCGTTGATCATATTGTGCATTACGCACCTGCTCCGCTCAGTGATTCTTGAGGCTCATTTTCAGCCCGGTTATGATTTTAAATAATCTATTGTATTAAACAATATGGCGCTGCATCAAAGGTATATATTATCTTTTTTGTATTTAATTAACTTAATTAGAGTTAAAAATGAGACTTTAAAATATTAGTTTTTAATACAAACATGTTATGTAAAAAATTCTTAAAAACTTAGATAATAGTTTCAGTAAAAACGAGTTTAAATGAAAATGACTTGACCGTAATACTTATTATAGACCATGCACTTTAATTGGCATTGTTTTAAGCGTTTTGTATAGCTTTTTTTTTTTTTTTTGAACCAAAAATGGCAATTAAGTAAGCACGAAAACTACTTGAGTAAGTTAGTTTATCATTAGAAGTAACTTAATCGCAAGATTCATAACTAAAGTGGAGCTTAAGCGTTACCATCTGTCAAAAAGATTAGCCTTACTGTTGCTGGTTTTTCCAATCATATTATTTAAAAAACAACCATACAATGCTTAACAAAAAATTCATACAACTCAAAACGATAGGTATACAATTTAAAACGATAATCACACAGTTCGACACGTTAATTACACTATTCAAAACAATAAATTCTGGTTATTTCTAAATCCTCATCTAAATAATACTCAAAAAGTATTAAAATCAAGTTTATGAATAGACACAATAGACATGGAATTTATAATAAGCCATTATAATTGTTCAGAATGTACAGATTTATATTCGGTATAATCAACATTTCGTTTAAAAAAACTCTAAAGCGACAGAAAGCTTGTTCTTTAACATTGCTACCACAAAATGTATAATGAACCATCTTTTATATTTACAAAATGTAGTAATTTAATCATAGTGTTGAGATAAATAATAAATTATTAGACTTAGTAAACATTTTTGCATTTACCCAATAACCTTGACCCTCAAATAAATATTTTTTTTATCTCTTGAAAAGTGCGTCACAACAGACATACTTATTTGAGATGCAATCAACCTGTGTTCAGACGTAATTGTGACATGCACAAAAAAAAAAAAAAAAAAAAAAAACAAGTTGCTATTTGAAAAACTGTTTTTTTTTTCCCCGAAAAGAAGTTGTTAAAGTTTGAATAATGCTGAACATTTCCAAAGAAGTACAGGACAATAACTTTAAAAGCGACCAATCAGGATAATTTTTTCAAATATTTAGTACATTGCAAAGCAACTTAAAATCTATTTAAAGAAAGATCTTTACTCAATAAAATTATTAAAAAGATAGTAATACCTTTCTGCTATAAAAAACTTAAACAAGAAATTAAACTTCATCAAGTTAATGTTATGTTAGCTAATTTTACTTATTTGATATTTATATTAAAATTTAAAAACTCTGAGGCTTAAATAAAATTATTTTTTATCTTTATTTCGCATCTTTTTAACTATACTTCGAAAAGGAGAGTAGAACTATTGTACTATAATTCGAGTTGACGTGCATGAACAAACATCATCACTCTATAGAGTCATGATGTTTGTTCATGCACGTTGTTTTTTTTTTTTTTTTTTTTTTTTTTGCGCTTGTTACAATTACGTCTGACTCAACGCATACCTCGACAAATAAAAAATTGTTTCTCGTGTTAGCTAAAAAGAGGGATTAATTAGTTTCAACTGAAAGTTTAGCAATGTCAAATGTACCCAATTCTTGTTAAAGACTATGGAATTAATGATATTAATGATGTAGTTTTCATAATTAAATATAAAACAAGCTTTTGAAAAAACAACAATTGATTTAATAAATACTTTTTTTTGATCTTTCAGATATAAAAGTACTCGAAAGTTACGGTCTTGTAAAATTTAAAACGGCCTTGTCTTGGAGTTGGTTGAAACTTAACATATGTAAAGTTTCATCCATGTAAACATGAACATACGTTTGCACAACACCTGATAGTATTTTCTATAGCATCAAAAATCTTGCGGACTCCCATTGTTCTTTTCAAATGGTAAATATAAAGACAGGTGTTAAATTTAATTTACAACATTTAAAACAATGTATTAATAATTTTTTAAATTTAAAAAAATTCTTGCAGACTCCCATGGTTGAGATGATAATATATCATGTTTATATTAGAGTTATAATAGAACTTCAAAATTATATTTGCAAAATCAAAAATGCTTATCTAAAAAAACTCTCAATTTATGCAGATAAATCAAATCAAAATCTATCGCAGGTAAAAGAACCTAATAATATATCTCTTGGGTAAGAACCTAATAATGTATGTCCTGGGTAAAAACGTAATATTGTATGTTCTAAGTAAAATTTGTAATTAAGAACACAAGTTGTGGTATTTGACTAAAAGAAAAAACTGTTTGAATTTAGAGCTGATATGTGTTTATTATTTACTTATAGAACACAAAAGACGTTCGTGGCGATATTTTTGATAATCTTTTTAGTAAAAACACACGGTGAGTTTATAATTTTATTTATTTTTATAATTCACCCACTCCACAAATATGTTCATTTGTTTTCTGTTAAAACTTTTATATTCAGGGTCTCCAAGAAAAATACACAATGACTTAAAAGATTTAAAAAAAGCTTCTGATCCAAAACAAAGAAGTTACATAGATATAGACGCTACAGACCCCTTCAAAGTTCCAAAACATAGTCAGTATATAGATCGTCCGGTGCCTGATTGGGTGGGTCATGGGAGTGAGCGAAACGAATATGATGATGCTAATGATCTACCACCAAAACATTTCAGCAAATTTCCGTATGATATGAAACAAAGAAACATAAACCATAACATTGACCAAAGTAGGCAAGGGTTCAGAGGATTCAAGCAGGATGAAAATGAAGATGAAAGAGATAGATTCGAAGAAAAAGATTCAAACGACCAAAGAGAACAAGCAAACGAGACCAATGATTTTAATAATGGAGCGTCTTCAGAAAACGCTCATAATCCTGCTAAATTAAACTTAAGAACACGTATCAATAAAAAAATATGAATGTGAGGGTAAAATAATTGTTAAAAAAAAGCTCGAACGCAAGCCAAAAATTATCCGAATTTACAATCCTAGATGCTAATTTCAAGTTTTTTACATAAAATTGTGTAAATTTAATACAAATGAATAGTCATTATTACTTCCATGGAAAAAAAAAAATTTTATATTTGTAACACATTCGTTACTTCCTCATTAAACGGTTTTTTTTTCAAATGCGTGTGAACATTTTAAAAAGCGTGTAGGTATGCTAATTATGTTAACTATGTACATGGTAATTATGCTTCTTATTGAACAACAAATAAAATATCAATTTGATATAAACATTACTGAAAGACTTTATTTATATTTTATACAGAAAACATGCTTTAAAAAATATCCGGAAAAATATACTATTATAATTTTAAAATTATTTAATAAAAGTGCTTATTTTTATCTACATGAATTATTAAACGCGCTCCCCATAAATGCACCCTGTCATTGAAAAATATATATTGCTAACTACAACCCGTCCAATACGCTACAAACGTCACAGAATATTTGATCAACAGATCTCTCCGCATTGACCTATAACAAATAATACAACACATGGATACCAAGGAACAGAATAGTTTGAAAAAAACATTGCAATCTTATGAATTTTAAAAAGTTCGAAAAAAAAAAAGGTTTTAACATTATAAAATACCTTTTTAAGACGATCACTGAATTCTGCTAAAACTGGCAGAGTAGCATCTTCGAATGTTTTTAAACGCAACTTTATGGTTTCCAAATTGTCATCAACTCGATTGCTTGTAGCTGCTCTACCTAAAAGCCTTTCTGTCATAACATCATTGGTGCATTCAAAGTATAAAACGCACTTACATTTTGCCACCTTTTTGAATAGAAAAAGAAATAGTAATAAATAATAGAAAATTTTTTTAATTATGCTGAATAAAATATAATAAACAGAACTTACCGTTTTTTCAAATAATTTCCCTTGCGGTACGTCTCTTGGGAAACCGTCAATAAGAAAGCCTTTAGAATCCTTGTTTCTAATCATTGCATCACGTAAGATTTCTAATATTGTTTCCTATACAAATATATTTAATGTTTAAAACAAAATTTGCATCCTTTAATTTAATATACTTTTTATTTAATATACTAGATCAGATCTGTGTACTAATCTTGTAAAAGTAAAAAAATGTTAATCTTTTTGATAATGCCTTATTATACAAAAAAATGGTCACCTGGGATACAAGCTCACCACGAGCCATGATGGCTTTCAATTGCTCTGATCTTTCTGAACTAGATTTTACTTCTTCGCGTAGTAAATCTCCAGTTGATAAATGACAAAAACCATATTTTTCAACAATTTTTGCACATTGAGTTCCTTTGCCACTTCCAGGACCACCTAAAACAATGCTAGAATTATTTGTTGTTTTAAGCAAACATTAGAGATTAGTGTCTCAAAAAAAAGCATATTAAATTGTTTGTGATTTCTAAAAAAACGTCGCAAAATTCACAGAAAAAAAAAATGCACCGATTGAAGAATTTAAAAAAAAAAAATTTTACTTACTGTCGCTTTATAAACACTTAAAATTTAACTTACCGTCCTTAAAAACACTTTAAAACTAAGTATTGTTTACCGTCGTTAAAAATGTTAAAATAAAGGAGCTATGAAAATAAAGTTAAAAAAAATAAAAAACCTAAAACGAATTAGACTTCTCATGTCTATAATAATATTAAAATAACAATAAAATGTTAAGCAACAAATGGAGTTAGCGGAAAACAGTTATAAACGATAAACAGAAAACAAGCGGAAAATAGCCATCGATAGAAGCCAAAACGTTTAAATCAAAATGTCGGTAATAATAATAATGTCGGTAACAAATAAATGTGAAGATGTTAAAAAAGTAAATAATAAAAAATATTCATAACAAGAACCTAGAACGAATATAATGTTTTTTCCTTCGAGTTCAGATGACATATTTTTTTTCTTTTCAAACGTTTCCAAGCTTTTAACGACTTCTTCAAAAATGGCTTCTGCAGAACCAACAGCGGATATCTAAGAATATATTTGACGTTTAAACCTTCCTTTTTTTTAAGTCAAAATTTTATATTTTATAGTCAAACAAGGTTTCCAGTTAAGTATCAACAAAAAAAATTGCGTAGTCGTGCGCGCAAAATCGTCTCATCAAATCAACGTTTGTTTAATTTTTACTAGAGCAGATTTTATTTTACACCCTCCATCCGCTTTAAATCTCCAGTTTTATATATATGAATACTTCCTTTTAATTTAAGAATCAGAAAAATTAAAGAATCTTACCGAGCAACCGAGGCCGAGTATTTGAATAATATATTTAACTGCTTTTTACGTTTCAAAATAGTTTCAATGAATCTATTTTCAAATTAATATAAGAATATATTAATTTTAAAATTTTTTAGCAAAGAGTTATTTTCAAGCTCCTTAAGTTTCAATGAATACAGTCGCATTAAATAATAAAAAAAAAATTTAAAGAAAATATCAAAGGATAGGAGCGATCTGTATTAAATAATGCAACTTTTTTTTGTAAATAACCCTGCCGGCACATCTACTTTCACTTTCGAAATTAAAACTCGCATAGACACGTGTTTGTCTGTGTAAACCAAAACACGTTGATTTCACGGGCAGTTTTTTAAGTTAACACTACTCCCTGCTTTTTAAAAATATTTGAAAAGGTAATTTTTAATAGAATTTATGATTACATGACATTAACTACGCTTTTATACTAAATTCAACTTTGGATTTCAGAAATACTGTTCTACTGAACATACTATTATTGCCAGTAAAATATCTAAGTCCTTTGATAAAGGAAAACAAGCACTACTTTATCGATCTCTTTAAGGCATTCGATACTGTTGATTACGGAATTTTACTTTCAAAGTTAAAGCATTACGGCATTAATACGTGGATTAAAAGTTATCTTTTTAATAGAAAAGTTATCGTTTTAATAGAAAACATTGTGTTGTCTTGGAGGACTTAGGAGCTCTTGATATTGTATGCAGAGTTCCACGGGGATCAATCCTAGGACCTTTATTATTTTTAATATATAATAATGATATGAATAAAGGTTCTCATAAAATATCGTCTATTATGTATACAGACGATACAAATTTATTCTACAACAACTCTGTTGTAAAAATATAGTTCGAAACAATGAACACTGAACTAGAAAGCTTTAACCAATGGTTTATAGCAAATAAGTTATCATTAAATTGTGAAAAAACAAGTTTTACTCTCTTCTATAAAATAAGACAATCAACTAATCTTCCGTTAAAGTTGCCAAAACTGTCAATCAATAAAAATGAAATAAATCGAGTAAATCATTCAAGGTTTTTGGCAGTAATATTTGATGAGAACCTATTATGGAGAAATTATATTAGTCTCATCGAAACAAAAATATCTTCTGCTATAAGTGTATTATATAAATCTAGGGCCTTTTTTCATTAAAAATCGCGCAAAATGCTTTACTTCAGTTTTCTTGATTGTCATCTCTCTTGTGCTAACATTATTTGGGCTAACACACTCAAAACTAAATTAATAAGGTAACAGAGCTTTCAAAACCACGCACGTAAAGTAATTAACTATTTAAAGAAATTAGAAAACTATTCCCCTATTACAAAATACATGAATGTCATAGATACATCAAAACTTATTTCGGTTAAAATGACAATATTTATGTTTAAATAAAAGAATAGCTTGCTGCCTAAAGTATTTTCTGATATTTTTATATCGGCTTTTTTACAAAAATACAATTTTCGGTCAAATACCAACAATGACATACATGTAAGTATGTTTGTATATGTATGTGTTTATGTGTATATATGTATATGTGTGTATGTGTATATATATATATATATATATATATATATATATATATATATATATATATATATATATATATATATATATATATATATATAAATATATATATATATTTATATATATACATATATATATATATGTATATATATATATATATATATATATATATATATATATATATATATATATATATATATATATATATATATATATATATATATATATATATATATGTATGTATGTACGCACACATATATATACACACATACATATATGTGTCTATATATAGTGTGTGTATGTGTGTGTGTGTGCACGTATGTATGTGTATGTGTGCATGTATGTGTGTGTATGTGCATATATTTGAATGTTTATATACTCCAATATGTTATATATATATTTCTTATAAATATTTGATATGTTAGAGCATGTTTATCTTAAATTTGTTGGACTAAAGATTTTAATGTTTATATTGCAACGGAGTTTATAACGAATATTCTTTACGTAGTATTTTTCAGAAAATTGTAAACCTACTAAAGCCATGTGGGATTTAAATGTTATTGTTAAAGGGGCACTATAAAAAGATAGTGGTGACACCAGTCATTCGTATCTTTTTTGAGCCCCTGTCTGTTTTATTTATATTCTTTGTGTAACGTAAAAGTTTCATTGTAACTTTATTATTTATTTTTATATGAACAGCGAAATATAAAAAAAAACAAAAAAACCTAGTACTTATAAAAAAACCTTATACTATGAAACCATTAATAAAAAATAAATATCCTAATAGGTGTTTTGGTAAATAGTAATAGTTAATTTCACGAAATTAAAATCCTATTCTTGACACGTTATTCTTTTTATTTCAGGGTTTTTTTTAATACGCAACAGAAACCACGCGTAACTTTGCCGGCTGCAAAAGAATTTTTGAAATTTTTGCATACATTTTTGTTATTGCTTTTATTTTTTAGTATTTTCTGTGTGTTAGTGACGTAAGCAGGGTTTTTTTTATGTTTTTGATTTGACACTTTCAGTCATTATGCAATATCCAAACTTAAGTAAATTCAGACTTTCGTCAAATAAAAATGTTTTGCAAAAAATCGCGGTGATTGGAGCCTAGGAACAAAAATACCCCTAAAAATTTCTATCCCAAATGTGAGGCAATAAAAAACATTTTTTTTAACATATTATAATAAATTTAAATTCATCGACAGGTTTTAAGCTTCATTTAACAATTTTTACCTTCAAAAAATTATGACCATGTAAAATTTCCGCCCTTCCCAAATCGAGAAGACTGTAAATTTCACATTATTATAAACAAATGAACACTTAAAGATTATTAAATAAAATTTAAGATTGGCGTAGAAGAGAAGAAAACTTATAGTCATTAATAACACAATTAATACTATAATTCAGTATTAAAAACATTTATATTGATTTCTAATTTTATTTTACTGGGTTAAAAAAAATAAATCCTTTGGAAAAGTTAGACTTCTTTTGAAAAATGCCATTCTGGAAAGTTTGTATTATTATATAACTAATGATATTATTGATATACAGTATTATTTTATAGCTAATGATATTATTGATATACAGTATTGGACAAAACATTTGCAACCAACATCGAACAATGCTAAAAAGTGTTCCTAATTTTACATGTCTTAAAAACAAAACGAACTATACTACCACAACAAACAGTTCACGAGTTTGGAGTTATAGCATGCCATGACATAAGCAATCAGCTGACTGGTGACAGCACACACGCAGAATTTCGTTGACAAGTGCCATTTTGCAGCGGACAAAACAAGTGCAACTTATTTGGTTTGTTTCATTTTCTTAAGTCTGGTCCGTGTAAATGTCACGGAAGTTTTTTAATAATTAAAGGAAGTATCCAGAAGTTTCCAGAAGCATGCAGAAGCTTCCAGAAGTTTCCAGAAGAAGCATCTGCAAGCATCCAGAAGCATCCGGAAGTATCCAGTAGCATCCAAACTCATCCAGAAGCATTGAAAAGAAGCATCTGGAATCTTCCAGAACATGTTCACACAGATTCATTTTACTATATAAGAGACATGTAAACCGACATGTAATTCAGTCAGTATATGGAAGTCAATCAGTCAGTATTATCAAGACAATTTATCGAAGTGAGTTTTATCAAAGTGTTTTATAGAAGAACATCAATACAAGAAGTGAAATACAACAAGTGTTTTATTACATCAATACAGTTCACATCCAACCAAGACGTTGTGTTCCACAGAGCATTATTGTATCATTACAAGGTAAATGTAACACAGTAAGCCTTAAGAAGCGTGATAATTTATTTTTATTATTTTTATGACTTCAAGTGCAAAAATGGCTCCTGACAGTCTTGGATTGGAACTTCTTTGCCCTGCAAAGAAACCACTGATTTCACTAAAGAACCAGAAGAAAAGACTCCTGTTTGCTACATCTTATATTGGCTGGAATGTGCAGAAATGGCAAACTGTCCTGTTCAGTGATGAATCGAAGTTCAACATCATTGGAAGCAATGGCATTTGCCGTGTACATCAATTGGCCAGAAAACGCCTCAATTTACATTACTGCCGTGAATTTACATAAGGCCGTGAAGCATGGTGAAGACAATGCAATGGTCTGAGGGTGTTTTTCTGCTAACGGCCTAGGTCCAACACATCGAAACGATGGAATAATGAACTGCTATATGTATAAAAATATCCTGAAAGATATTATGTTACCTCATGCTGAATGGAATATGCCAATAAAATGGGTTTTTCAGCAAGACAACGATCTGAAATACACTGCAAAAGTAGTCAAGCAGTGGTTTCAAGACAACCATATATCGGTGATGGATTGGCCGCCTCAATCTCCGGATCTCAACCCTATCAAGAACCTGTGGAGATCGTCAACTGCAGAGTTAATTGTGAAAGTGTTTGTAATAAGGATCAACTGTTTGAACAAATCCAAAAGGCCTGGGCAGCAACTCCACAAAGTTTCATTAGTCATCTGATCGAATCTATGCCTCGAAGATGCAAGGCTGTGATCAACAACAAAGGATTCGCCACGAAATATGGATAGCAAAATACAGCTTGGTCAACATTTTGTGGAGTTGCACTTGTTTTGTCCAGAAGGAAATCAACTTTTTTTAATACTTTTGATTTATTTACTAATTTTCGTGTACAAATAATAAACTTTGTGATGAATAAAAAATGAAGAACGTTGTCTCTAAACAGTTACATTGTTATTTCTCTAAATTGAAAAAATGCAGCACTTTTATATAAAGAAACTAAATTAGCATTATTTGGTTACACTTGTTTTGTCCGATACTGTAACTAATAATATCATTATTGACATAACTGATGACATCACTGATGTAATCAATGACATTATTGATGCAAAAGTTTTAAATGAAAATACCCTTGATATAACCGATGACATCAACTATATAACTGGAAACATCATTGACATTATGGCATGACTGAAGTAAGTATACTATGATGTCATAAGTTAAATTAATGACATCTTGTGGAAATTTCTTAGTTTAACTTTGCTCATACTAATGAATAATACAACTATTGTATAACATTAACTAATTATTGTACAACATTAACTATTGTATGACATTATTTAATTAATTTTTTTCTAGGAAATACATATTTTCATATATTTTTGAGTGAGATGATATGGCTTTATGTATTTTCCTAAAAAATGCTAGTAGAACTTGGATTAATTATTCCATGAGGAATGAAAGACCTAAGCTAATTATTATTTATTCTCTGACTGAAACATAAAAGAAAAAATAAGGGGAACTGAAATAAAATTTTCAAACAAATTTACTCCTAAAAAGACTCTTAAGCAACCACTTCTTATTTTGGGAGTTAAAGGAAAACAAAGAAGTGAGTTACAAAGCAAAAAAGCTGTGGCCAGGAGACAAGTCAGATGAGATGATAAAAAAAAGCATGAGATGATAAAAAAATTCCATAGCATTTATGTGCAAAGAAAAAGCTAAACGAATTAATGCTTTTTGGACATAAAAACAGTAAAAGTAAAAGGATACAATTTAGCTGAATCACACAAGATTGAATATTGATTGATGGGACAAGAGATGATAGCTCGCTTGACAGAAACTAGAGGATTGGCAACTAGAGCATGTTCAACATCATTTAAAATGAAAAAATAGGGCATCATTAGAAGAAACAGCCTAAATATGACAACATTTTTCCATATAAAAATAAATGAGAGATTTATAGAGGTAGAAAATGGAATCAGGAGTAGGTAAACAGCAAATAAAAATAGGCAAACATAGCATATACTACACTCAAGTGCTTAATACAATAGGGAAGACATTTATAAATTTACTTGCCCTAAGCTTATAAGTAACCCTTGTTTATCAACTTTTACTTATTATCAACAAAGATATCTTTAAACTAAAAAAAAAAACTTTTACTGTAAACCAGTCTTGGAAATTAAAAAATATAAACTCACTGATACAAATATAAATTCCCATCCACCTGTTTATTAAGATCCCGCCTTTTACAATTTTGACAAATATTGCAATTTTTAATTTACCACCCTTTTATTCCCACCCCACCTTGTATTAAGCAGTCTTTGCAAAGAATTTTGGGTTTCATGAGAGGTCAATAGTGAAAAAATATGGGTTTCGTGAGAGATCAATAGTGAAAAAATATGGGTTTCATGAGAGGTCAATAGTGAAAAAATATGGGTTTCATGAGAGGTCAATAGTAAAAAAATATGGGTTTCATGAGAGGTCAATAGTGAAAAAATATGGGTTTCATGAGAGGTCAATAGTGAAAAATAATAAAAAAAAACATGAAGTAAAAGACTTAGTAAGAGAGTTGTCATTCATCAATATAGAAATATCAACAGCACTACAATAGCTATTAGAAGCAAATGAGTTTGAAAACTCACCAGCTACCAAAGCTGTCACAGAGTAAAGATAACATTCAAGACTGGCTGACTTTTCTAAACAATCAAAAAGTGATGAATTTTCGTTAAAACTGGATATATGGGTGTCATCAGCAAATTGATTTCATAAGATTATCAGGAGATCATTAATATAGACAATGAACTAAACATGACTAAAATTGGAACCTTGTGTTACCCCAGACATTATTGGAAATGAATAAGAGCATTATCCATTAAGAACAACTTTAATACAGCAGTTAGAAAGGAATGATTAAACAATTTTTCTCTTGAAGTTATAAAATTATTTAACCATCACTTTACGATATCGTTAATTAAAGATTCAAAGACTTTACTAATCGTAAAAACTGATTAGACAATAGTTAGAGTTTTCAAAACTGGAACCACGCCATTATCTAACAGACAGAAAAACAAGAAACTATTAAGCATTTGTTAAATAGTCTAGACAGTATTGAAGATGCTTCTGGAGAACACTTTTGTAAGATTAAAAATCTTCTGGAGAACACTTTTGTAAGATTGAAACAAAAAAATGCAGATCATAAGCTGCATGATAAATAAATATAACAGTAACAAACAGAAATAAATATAACAGTAACAAACAGAAATAAATATAACAGTAACAAACAGAAATAAATATAACAGTAACAGAAATAAATATAACAGTAACAAACAGAAATAAATATAACAGTAACAAACAGAAATAAATATAACAGTAACAAACAGAAATAAATATAACAATAACAAACAGAAATAAATATAACAGTAGCAAACAGGACATCTTTTTACTGGAATAGATTACCTTCTGATGTTGTTAATGCTATTTCCATGAACTCTTTTAAAGCAAACTTGACATATGGATTTTAAATAATGTAACTAAACAGTAATATAGTTGTCCAAGTGTACTTGATACACTAACCGAATTATCAGTCACAGCATAAATATTTTACTATTACTATTAATGATTATCACTTAAAATTTGAGTACTATTTACTTCCTTTTTCCTCTTGTAATAAATTTTGGTAAAAATTAGAAAAAAATAGAGTATAGATGCCATTTAAATCACCAATATTTTGAAGTGTTGGTTTATGTGCCAGATAGATCAAATATTATTATTGAATTTGATTTATAAATTGATTCGATTTATTTATTTAAATTTTATATGTTCTAAGATACAGCATACAAAATTTAATTTTATTGTTATAAGTTGCAATATATTTAATTCAAATAAACAAATCAAAATTTATAAAATCAAATTCAATAATTAAAATTGATCTATCTAGGACACAAACTAAAACTGCAAAAATATTGTTGACCAATCTAATAAAAAATCACAATTGCAAGAAATTACAATGAACAAAAGGCAGTCCCTGAGATGTTGAATATAAAATAACCGCAGACAACTTTAAGTTGATTGGTGCAAAAAAAGTAGTTAGTGAATTTTTAAATAATATATGTTTAGTAGTTACAAATAATTAAAAATATTTTATTATGTAAATCAGCACACTTTTTTTTCACACACTATGTAAATCAGCACACTTTTTTTCACACAGAATTTCAGGATTAAATTGTAGGTAATATAATTTTATATTTTAGTATATTTTAATCTATTTTAATGTATTTTAAATCTTTAATAAATTTACAGCATCTAGGGTCGGATTTACATTTTTGGGGGCCCTAGGACGGGTTATGTTTTGGAGCCCTTTTTATCTATAAAATTAGTAAAAAATAGTAAAATAATAAAAAAAACTAAAATTTTTTGACATATTAGGGCCCCTATAATTGTGGGGCCCTAGGACGCAGCCTAGTCAGTCTATTGATAAATCTGGCCCTGACTGCATCATTTCAAAGTGGATATAAGGCATGGCAAAATTTTACAAAAGATAAAAACACAAAATCTACCACTTGTAATATATGTAAAGCAACAATAATGTATAAAGGATTTTCAACAAGTGGTTTTCTTCATCATTTAAAAAATCTTCATAAGGAAGAAGAAATTGAAGTAACTCAAAAAAGGCTAAATGGAAATGTTTAACGTAAAATTACATCATTTATAAAAATGAAATCTGTAAAAGTAGTTGTTTAAAAATTGGCAACTGTAGATGTCTTTTCTGTCAATGCTAAAGCAAAATATAATTTATAAGAAAAACTTTGTCTAATAAAAGCATGATATTACCATAAAAAAATCTTTTTTTTTAATTTTTAGGTGCCCCAAAAGGTTCTTACCATCTTATCACAAAGCACTGCAGAAGAGCATTTGAAAGGAAGTTAATGTCTCCTTCCTTACCGTTGTTATAAAGATTGAACCACGGATCTATAGCTTTTGAGGCAAGTACGCTAACGACTGTGCTAATAGTCTTCTTGCAATGTTACAGCAGTTTATTGCATTAAAAACATGTATATTAAAAGCATTGATAGATTTTAAACACAAAAATATTAACAATATTTCAGAGGAAGGATATTTAATGGTGCAGACTGTAGTAACCATATTACAACCAATCAAACTTAGAACTGAAAGACTTGGTCGATACAACGCATCCCTTCTTGACGCAGAGGGTGTATTACTGTTTGTATTAGATTGCGCAAAAAAAAATTGATTGATTTTTCAATTATCAGGTAACCAATAAAGTTCGTGCGGTTTTGTAGGTCCATAAATAAATACACAAAAAAACGGTTTTAGTAAAGTTTATTCTGAAAAATAGTCTCCTTCAGCAAGAATGACTTTCTCCCATTGTGAAACAAACTTGTATATTCCATTTTTATAAAAGTCTTGAGTTTGGGAGCTAAAAAATAAAAAATTTAACTCATTTTCGAGATCTTCTCTATTTTGAAACTGTCGATTCCTCTTATGATTATCCAGGGCCAAAAACAGGTGATAGTCACTTGAGGCAAGGTCTGGTAAATATGGAGGGTGAGGTAGAATCTCCCATTGTAAACGAGCTAGAGATTCCTGCGTGATTTTTGTGGTGTGCCGTCTGGCGTTGTCCTGGTGGAATGCAAAACCTTTTCTGTTTGCCAAAGCTGCTTGCTTTTGGTGAAGAGCAACCAAAACTCTGTCCAATTGGACTGAGTATATCTCAGCACTAATGGTTTGTCTACTTGGTACCAACTCATAGTGAACGATATCTGCTGTAGTCCACCATACACACAGTAAAACCTTTTGTTGGTGAATACGTGGTTTAGAAGTCATCAGTACTGGATCGCTACTGGCTAACCAGTGAAATGTTTGTTTTTTGTTGCAGTACATAATCCTTTTTTTTTTTGGAGTCCTGCTCGATTGCCAGCTTGATATCCTTGTTGTTGACGGTGGATTATCTTCCAAATCTTGATTCATCTTCAAGGTTTTCATTTCCAGAAGAAAATTTTTTGAGCCACTTTTGACCCGTCCGCTCTGCTATGGTACCTTCCCCAAAAGCAGCGCCTATCTTACAACAAGCTTCTGCAGCTTTGGTGCCAAGTTTAAATTCATAAAGTAAACAGGCGCGAATTATTGCATTTGACACAGCCATAGAATTTTAAATTTAAATTGTACTAATAAAACTTATGAAACACACTGATTGATTCTCCTTGAAATAAGTTTAAATTTATAAACAAAATTATCTCCCTACCACAACCATTATCTTATAATACTTTTGTTAGTTAATAGGAATTAGGAAAAACCGCACAAACTTTATTGGTTACCTGATAAAATGCTGCAGTATGTGCAACAGAGAATTGTTGAAAGATGGAATAAAAATTTAGTTGGCTTACTAAAATACTTTAAAAATTAAATTATAAACACATATTGGACATAAATTCTGTATTATTATTGCCTTCCAAACAGTCCTTAAAACTACATTGAAAATAGTAGTATCAATTACACACTTTTTGTGTACTTGTTGAATTTACAATTTCCCAGGATCCCAGAAAATGAAACATTTTTGTTTCAGGAGTTGATTTTTACAGGAAATGAGAAGCCCTTGATGAAATAGAATATATAATGAAATGAAATACAATGTTAGTGAGATAAAATACTACATTCAGTATTCTGAGAATGGAGCCTAGCATCAATCAGCATTAGACAATAACTTTTTTGCATCAATTTCTTTTAATATGTCTGAAAATAATGTTTTGTCTTGTGAAATAGATAAAAGAAATGATTACATAAGTAGTAGCTACACAAGAAGGAAAAAATCATAAGGTAGTGTGAGGCTTGACTTGATATCACAATATAGTACCCCAATCATTTTTCAAGAAAGCAATAAGAAGTGTGATGATACATTGAATCTAATGAAGAAAAAGTACAAGTTTTAGTGAGATCATAACATCATCTGAATCACCCAAAAGTGAACAAGGAGAAGCTAGAGTCAGAGACAAGCTACAAACCAAGGAGTGAATGTAAGCGAAGGAGTGAATGTAAGTGAAGGAGTAAATGTAGGTGAAGGAGTGAATGTAAGTGAAGGAGTGAAGGTAAGTGAAGGAGTGAAAGTTAGTAAAGGAGTGAATGTAAGTGAAGGAGTGAAGGTAAGTGAAGAAGTGAAGGTAAGTGAAGGAGGGAAGGTAAGTGAAGAAGTGAAGGTAAGTTTGGAAAACACAATGAATTATCTAAGTACAAGATTAAGAAAGAGATAAATTTTGAGCTTTGGTGCCAGTAGGGTCAGAACTAAAGCCAAGCCATTCAGTGTGATAAATATTAAAGCCACTAATGACAACCTTATTGGCTAATGGATAAAGAAAAAAAGACAAAATAAAAAAAAGTTATTAATTTTACAACTATTTGTTAAACACAAATATATGTTATTATTTATGTTTTTTTAAAACTTTGACATTTGAACATATCGTAGAATTAAGTGACAATAAAAAGTTCAAGTTTTTTGTTTTTTTTTTCAATAATATGATTTCAATTAAAAAAACAAAAAAAAACATGTAACTTGGTATCAAAAGATAGATATAATATTTGGCTGCAAATTTTTATGTCTTCTCACCACTGGACATTACTTGGGAGAGAAGGTACCAAACCATCACCTTTACCATAAAAAAATGCATATTTCCTTCATTAAATAAATTTATTTTACAAAATTTATAGTTTTGTCTGGAATAAAATTTTGGTTACTTTTTGTACGAAAAAATTTTATTTTGACTTTGGCTGTATGTAGAACAGATTACATACACTAAACAAATTTTTTTTTTTTATTCAACATAAGTTTAAAAAAAAACTTTTATTTTATAACAATACCTCATGAAGGATACTTTCACTGGAATATTTTTCTATCACTTGTTTTGTTTGATTTTCAAATATATATTTTCTTTTAAGAACTATATCTTCATTGTTATTGCCAACAGATAAATTTTCTGACTGCTCATCAGTTATGCATGAAAAATACAAAACCAGACTTGGCTTTAATAACTAAAAAAAAAAAAAAAAAAATTATAAATCACTAATATAATAACTGTTTTTCTTATAAAAAATTATACATCAAGAAATAAAAACCTTTTCTTCAAAGTAAATGGCTTGTTGAACCTCTCTTGGAAATCCATGTATCAAAAAAGTACTTTCATTTGATTTTAGTATTGCTTCTTCAAGTAAGTCAATAATTACAGCCTTTAAATTTATTACATGATAAAAAAAATATGTTGAAACAATTAAAATTAAATTAATACTCAAAAAAATATCAATAACCCTTAAATACCTGTGAGACAAGATCACCTGTCTTCATTACATCATTTAACATAGAGCCTCTGCTGCTGCCTGATGAAACTTCATTTCTCAATAATTCTCCAATACATATGTAAGAATATCCAAATTTTGAAGAAATATTTTGACAAATTAGTTCTTCTCTGCATCCAGGTCCTCCTAAAGTTAACCAATGGTGTATATAAACGTATGTATACATAAATACAAACATACACATTCATACATACATTACATACATACATACATACATACATACATACATACATACATACATACATACATACATACATACATACATACATACATACATACATACATACATACATACATATATACAATATTTATCTAACAATATATTTATAAACTAATATATACATACCAATTACAAATATAGCACATTTGTCTTTCAAGTCTTCGTTGAACAAATGTTTTCTTTGAGAACTACCTTCTATAATCTGAACCTTTGAAGGTGAAAGAACCTCTTCTGTAGCAATATTTCGTATTTTTCGAGAGTTAGAATATTTTGGATTAAAGATTTCAAGTGTTCCTTTTAAAAGTTTTTAAGAAATTTATTTTATAACAAATCTATAATTCTTTTTATATATTCAAAAAAAAAAGAATTAATAGATTGCAATTTGTAAACCAAATAGGAAAAATATTTATATATTTAAAAATTATGTTTACCATCCAAGAGACATGATACAATTCGACTTGATTCAATAAAAACTTCCTCAATAGATTTACTGGAATCAATCTAAAATTTTACATTATAATTTTAATAAAACTTTGCTATGTAAATGTATAAAAATAATTATAAAAAATATTTATAAGTAAAATTGTTTAAAAAATATTTACTTACAACTTGAACTTTATCTTTATAATCAACTAGCAATGGCGTTGTTTTTGTGTGAAATAATTGCAACCGCTTTTTAATTGTTTCTATGTTATCATCTATTCTACCACTTTGCTGACCACGAGAAACAAGTCTCTCTACCAAAATTTCATCGTGGCAATCATAGTACAAAATTAGTGAGCTTGGACACACCTAATATTTATAGAAATTTATAAATTGTATGAATTAAACAAATAAAAAAAAAAACTTGATTAAAATTACCCTTAAAGTGTACATGTGTATACATTAGAGATGTCAAAAATAGTGATTTTGCTGTATTTTGAATATTTGGCTAGACGCTCCCCAAAAGCAATGAATATTTGGCTGTTAAACATTCAACAACACTTAGTTGTTTTGTGGATTCCAACTTGCTTCATTGAAGTCCATATGTTAACTACACTGTGGATGTTTTTTTTTCATTTCAACTAGGCAGTGTCACAGCAACCATTTATTGACAGTTACAACAAATTGTTTTAACTATAGTTATTTATAAATATATCATAATCTTCAAACCATTACAGAAGATTACAAACCAGTTTAGGTATATCATGCATTTCTGAGGTTTCAGAAGTTTCTATAGACAGATATACAAAAAACTCCAAACTTATTTAAAATGATATCTTCATTGCAACCTGAATTTAAAGCATGGTTTAACTTTATTGGTAATGTCAATTACACGGTTGAACTTTTTATTGACACACAATCCAAAACTAACTTCAAAAGATTAGTTAAAACACAATGAGCAAAACAAAAAAAGATTTTAAATGCTCTGAGAAAGACGTGTGATACAAATCACAATCTTTCTCAGAGAAAGAATCAGTGAAAGACTGCTTGACACCTATGAATGTCTAGTAGCATCGGTGATGATTTATCTCCACTTAAAAAGAAATGTAAATGAAAACAATCAAACCATCTCTACAAAAAGTATGTACACATATAAAGGTGTGGAAAAGAAAAAATTAAATTGCAAATAAAATTAGTTTTTACAAGAATGTGTTTGCTTAAATTGGACAACAAATCCTTACAAGTTATGGTCAACAAATGCAAAACATTATCTTAACAAAACTTGCTAAAACTTTTTTATTACTTGCCAGTGGCAATGAACAGTGGCAGTCAATGATTATTTTTGTAAGTATATATTATTTATGAGGAATTTCTAATCATTTGCTATCGTCAAACCATAAAAATGTTTTTATTATAAATTACCATCTATAGATTTTAAGTAGCAAATATGCTAAATATTTGTTAAAATAAAAAATAGTTATATGTAATCCATTTTATTTCCTTTTTTTTTTTTTGTTACAACCTGGTATTCGATTAATAAATATGAACAGGCACAGAATATTCATGACATCTCTAGTATATATACACACACATATTTAAACATATGCTTATATATATATATATATATATATATATATATATATATATATATATATATATATATATATATATATATATATTCATATATATATATATATATATATATATATATATATATATATATATATATATATATATATATATACACATATATATATATTTATATATACATACATATATATATATATATATATATATATATATATATATATATATATATATTCATAAATTAGTAAAAACACTTATCTAATTTTTTTCAACAATTTGTTTCGCCATCAGTAGGCTCATCAGCAAGAATGTATAAACATAAAAAAAAAAAAAAATTCAAGTTGTAGAAAAAATATTTCACAGGAAGTTCCAAAAATGTACACTAAGTTTACAAAAAAATTTGAAATTATTACTCATTTGGATCAGGAAAATTTACTAAAAAAAAAGTCTGAATTAATTTCTAATTGCAGATATGAAAATAAGTACCTTTTAAAAATTATAAAAACAAATGACTAGGCTAAAATTATCCAAATTCTAAAGAATTTTTTCATGATTAATTATTTAACTTTAATATAGTTGATGCAATTTCCTGGTTGCAAAATAACTACAGTTATTACATAAATAGTTAAACCAATTCCCACTTCCTGTGAAATATTTTTTCTATAACTTGAATTTTTTTTTGATGTTTAGACATTCTTCCTGATGAGCCTATTGATCTTCTCTCTCACAAACATTGCTCTATAATGGTCTGCACAAATTAATATAAAAGATTTGCATCCGGTGAACTTGACTGACAAATTTTCTTTGATGAAAATTTAGGAATATTAGAAAATATTAAGGAATATTGTTGAAAAATTCTTACACATTTTTAAGGTTATGTGCTGGTACACCACAGTGATATTTTTGTTATGTGCTGGTACACCACAGTGATATTTTTGTTATGTGCTGGTACACCACAGTGATATTTTTGTTAATATTAAATAAAAATAGAAATTAAATATTCGATTTTGTGGCTGGTAAGAAATTTGAAAGTTATTTATGGAAATTTTTTATTTAAGATGAAGAAGTGACACATCCACATGTTTAGTTCAGGACAAGAATAATGAGGGAGCATGTGTCACAATTTTTGCCTGGAAAAAATTCCAGTAACTTTTTTTTTTTAAAGATCTTCATTTCTAACAAGGCTGCAAGCAACTGCTAATAGTTTGAAGTTACTGGAAGAGAAAAGATAAAATTTATAAAGCAAGATAATGATTATCAGACAATTTAAAAGATTGCAAGTTATATGAGTCAGGTAAACATGATAAAGGGAGCTAATTCTAAAAAACTGATGTTTGAGGAAAAATTTATTATTAGTGCGTCTAAAAGACAAAATATTTTAAGACCCAATATAACTGAAATAATGCAAAACAACTTGAAGTAACCAAAATAAAAACCAAGTTATTATTTCATGGTTATTAAAAATTATTTTAGGTTAGAATAGGTAGAATTACCATAATTGTTTTAGGTTAGAAAACCATAATTATTTTTAGGTTAGAAAACCATAATTATTTTAAGTTAGAAAATGTAGAACTACCATAATTCATGTAAAAATATTACAATATAAGCTGTGTTAGCAAATTTACATTACCAGTAATTTATCAAAAATTATTTATTTCAATTTTACTTCACATATTTACCCATAATTGTAGTAATTACAATACTAATGCTACGATATAATTTTAACTTTAATTTTTATTTTGCAGGGTCTGCAACACTGAACAAACAAATAAATGTTTTCAACTACAAGCTGCACGATTAAAAGACTTGTTGATTTGTGCACACAAATTAACAATTTGTCTTGATGGTCAGAAAAAGAAGGGTCTCAGCATTATTTCTAGGAATATCTGAGTGTTTTTATGACACAATCGCCAATTAAACACAATATGTTTTCGTAAATTTGATAGCACTATATTATCTGCACATGGGTGAGATGCTTGCAGGACATTAAAAAAATATCTTGCCATGGGGTTATAAGTGGAGATTAAGTAAAGTTGATTGTTTCAGACAATGGGTTCAATATGGTTAAAGCTTTTCAGACTATTACATGAAATTCTTGGAGCTATAAAATCTGATGAGCCTGAATCGTTTGAACATAAAACAAATAAGGTAAACACCCATTCTCAGTTTGACCCAACTAATTTATCCCTGCTAGAATATATGACTCACACACACCTACCAGAATATATTACTCACACACTTCTTATTAAAAAAAAATTTAAGAACATTATAGTGCAACTATATCAGAAACAAAACAAATTGTATAAAAAATTAGAAAATCAAGTGTGGCATTTGAGAGACTTATTGAGAAGTGTGGGAAGTCTATGACCACTGATTGCACTACAAGACTAAACAGTACATATCAGATGACCAAATGACTGTTGTAAATAAAAAAAACTGGCAAATGAAGTTCTAACAAAAATAGGTATATATTATTATTTTTGTTATAAGTGTATACAAACTATTTTTGGGAATTTAAAATTCACAAAATTGCAAGTCTTATTAAACTAAAAAAATAAAAGTAATTCTTAAAAAAAAAAACATGTGAAAAAGAACATTAAACAATGACAAATATCAGTTGTTATAACTGTTATTAATAAGTTTTAATTACTGATGGTTTATTTGAATTTATGAATTGACACATTCAAAGCAAATAAATGGGTTTGGCTTCAAAACATTTCCTCACATATTAGAACCCTTTACAGAGCAAACAGATATACTTCAAACCAATGCCCAATCCCATTTCAGGTTCTACCATCTATAATTAACTTGTCAAGGGTTTCAATCAGTTTTGAAGCCCAACTCAATTACGTTTAATTTTCATCCACCTGCATCATGTTTGTTAGATGCAACTGTTATTGTCTTTATTCCTATGCCAGAAATGGGCACTTGCTCAATCCAGCAAAAAAATATATATGATGATGTATAACAAGTGTTTAAGGATGATGAACCAGAACTACAAGCAACTACTGAGTCAAATCTGAATGTAAATCTGCTTTATCTGATTAAATTTTTGTCAAATAAAATTGTTTAAAATAAAGAATATACTATTAACCAAAACAATGTCACTTGCAGGTCAATTGTCAAGATATTTGGTAGACATAAAGGGTAATGACATCATGCCATGTAACGACCTACCTTTTTTGGAAACAAAAGCAAGTATAGTAAGGTTGAAATGTTGGATGAAGATTTGTTATCTGGCCCAGCATCGCTGACCAGATAACAAATAGTACAACTACATACCCACAGTAAAAAAACTTCCAGGTAAACATCAGTAGTCACCTTTAAGCCTTGTAAAAAAAAATTAGGGGTCATAATGTTTTATTCATTGCTGATAACACTTAGCACCGAGACTGTAGCAGGAAAATTTTGTCTTTGTGACAATCAAGACTTCATTAATAGTTTCACAGAGTGAAACATGTTGTTTCTTGTGTTGAATATCTGGTCTTGTTGAAAATTCTTTTTATCAGAAAATAAAATCTTTTTCTTTAGTTTTTTAAGCAAACAGTTTTCTCGCTTTTTCAAATCGCCTTTCTTGCTTTCTCAAATCGCTTTCTGCCTTCTCAAATTGCCTTTTTTTTGTGTCATAAACTGGCCTCTTCTAAGAATATAAAATTTGCATCTAATATCTTTAGCAATAATCCTTCAAATGGCTGCACCTATTATATGCTGGTCTCTTCCTATAAAGTGAATTGACTTTCCCAGATCTTTATTGATGTGCAATCACTATGTACCATATGCATTTTCCTTATCAATGTAAAAACATCAGAATCATACATTACCTTCAGATTGTAAACTGTAGGTAAAGGAATGCTAATAAAGATTGCAATTTTCTCAGCAGTTTACCTTGCAATGAGTCTGAATAAAATTGTCAATTATACTTTTGCATCAATACTTACAATTTACCTTATGTAGAAGTAAATTTGAATTTAACACTTTTAGCTACAACCTAAAGAAAAACTTTAAGCAAAAAATATCTTCTAAAATACTGTGAGTTAAGGAATTTATTAAAACAGAAAAGTTCTTATAAAAGGTATTCCATTCAGAAAACTGGATTTTTATCTTATCTCTTGAACAATAAAAAACAAGTCCATAAAAAGTTACTCAAAGACATTTGACAAATATTTAACTATAACTTAAATTGAAATATCAGGCCAAGAAATGACAAACAAAAAACAAAAACTGTCATTAATTGTATTTAAAAAGTATTTATTATAATTTTCTGATTCAACTAATACTTTAAACCAGGTGTTGCAAAGGTGATATTGTTGTTTTTATTAAATTGGATTTCAGTAGTTTGTGGTATTTTAGTTGCTGCCACTTAATTTGCACTTTTTATTTATTAGTCTAACATTGTTAACAGAAAAAAATACAAATTTTTACTGTTAATTTTACTAAGTTTAATTTTCAACAGTAGAATTTCCGCAAACGTAAAATTTGGTGTATTGGTAATTTGTTGAATTTGGTATTTCCAAAAGTTGCCAATTTGTTATATTTTAAAGATGTAACAAAGGTTTGCAAACTGTTATTAGCCTGAAATGGAATTTAACTAAGCAGTGACTCAGGTTTAAGTGCATTTATTTATCACAAGCTCCAACATTTGAAGTACTCTTGAAAAAAACTTGAAGACTGTTTTGATTTAAAACTTCAGCTATATATTTGAGCTTGATGTTCTCACTGAGTAGCATTGATGTTCTCACTGAGTAGCATTGATGTTCTCACTGAGTAGCATTGATGTTCTCACTGAGTAGCATTGATGTTCTCACTGAGTAGCATTGTACTTCCAATTCAATAAATGTTGTCATTGAACACATGTTGTACTTCCAATACAATTTACTTTATTATACAACAAAATTTTGAATCAATCGGTTTCAGTTAGATGACAGAGAGTTGTTTTTCTATGCAAACTTCTGGCTTTTGATATAAACATACTACCAATTAAAAATTAAAAATATATTTTACAACCAGTTGCAAATAATACCATATTAATTAACAGAAGTATGTCAGATATAAATACCTTATTATTATTTAACACTGTATACAGCTTTTTTTTACACAAAAAAATCATAATAAAATAATAAAAATTATTAGCAGGGTATGAATTCTACTATAAAATATATATATATTTTTTAAATCTTTAGAATGTTATTCTGTGTTTGTAAAAACTTAGAGGGTTATGAGATAGGACAAGAATAAAACAACAGATGTTTTATTAAAAAATTTTATAACCTGAACATCAGATGTTTTATTAAAAAAATTTTATAACCTGAACATTTTATGGCTTCAAAAATATAACTAGAAAAACAGCTCTTTCAACTAACACCTCACCATTTAGTGGTGGGCGTAAAAACATATTTAAATAAAAACGTACTTCAATTTCAAACTTTAAACCCTGAGAATATTCACGAGGAAAACCATCAATCAGAATTCCATTTGAATGTTGGTTTTTTCTTATTGCTTCTTTTAAGAGATCAATTACGATTTCCTAAAAAAAAATTATTTTTTTATTGAATACCTAAACTATAATAAATTTGTGCACCCATTGAATTAGATTATATAGACATTGAATTTGGTAAAAAAAGTTAAATCAAATTTTAACTAAATGTAAACCAATAAAGAATAAAAAAACTTTTAGCTTCAAAAAATAAACCTGTGGAACTAACTGCCCTTCTTTCATCATATTTTTGATCATTAAACCAATTTCTGTATCATTTTCAGCTTCAAGTCTCAAAAGATCACCTGCTGAAATGTGAGCCATATCAAACTTTTTGGAGATTAGAGAACACTGCGTACCTTTTCCACAACCAGGACCTCCTAGAATAAAAAAAAATTAACATAAAAAAAAAATAATGGATATATATATATATATATATATATATATATATATATATATATATATATACACATCTTTGCATACTTAGATAAGCAGTCTAACGTCATACTGAAATAGCCAGCTCCCGAGGGCTTCAGTAAATATACCAACTGACTAAATAGGGAGAACATGCAAGGAATGCTACTACATTAACTAGGAGTTTGAGTTGGTTAAGCAATCATTTTTTCATTTTTTTTTTTTTTGGGGGGGGGGGGGGGGACATAATTAACAATTGGTTAAATTCCCTCTGGACATTATTAATGATTGATGCAACAGTAGTTTTATTTGAACAATTTGCACAAAAGAATTCTTGTGCGAATGTTCTTAAAAGCTCTACCGTTTAAAGCATAATAGAGATTCAAAAAAGAGAAACAAAAGAAAGTAAGGAGCATTTTAAGAACAGGTAAATTACTTAAGCGCAACATTTAGTATAAATTAAGTAAATTTATACATAACAACAACCTCTTTTTACTAATAAACAATAAAAACATTAAAAATTTCATTAATTTAATTCAACATGACCTTAATTGATACTTCTAAAATTATTATGTTTTCCTTTTTTTTATTTTTTTTTATTTTAATGTGTTTATCCTTTTCAGTCATGGATAAAAAATCACAGTAGAATTATTTAATATGGGAACAAAATAGAAGTGCAGGTCAATACAAGAAATGTTCAAAAACAATTCAAGCTTTTGGCAGCAGTATGAGTGGTATGGATGCAAACCTTTGAATACAGCACAATATAACTTTTTTTTAAAAAGATAACCCAGATAAACCAAATAAAATTATGTCAACACCAATGAACATAAACACATTTACAAATTCGAGTAATCAAAAATATTAAAATACTTCAGAAAATCAGCTGATGGTTTGTTTGGTGTAGTTGTCGTGCAATTGACAGCCAAAGATGGTGTACCATTTTATTAAATTTTTTACATCTTATGATTTAAGAATACTATTAAGGGTGCTAAGGATTATGTTAATACTCCAAAGTTTCTAAAAGTTATGAATGAATATGTAGCTAAAATACGCCAAAACATCTTAGCCAACCGAAAACACAAGCTAATCAAGGTGTTGGGTTTAGCATCTTATTAGTCAAGTGGACTTCTGTAGAAAACCGTTGTTATATATTTTTAAATGTACATGCATTTGATAAATTATGGAGTCTTTGTCTTACTAAAGGTCATGGATCAACACCAGCAGATAAATGTATTGCTCTTTTAGAGAAAAAACTTTAAAAATTTGGTATTTTGTTAGACAATCTTGTTTCCATAACAACAGATGGATCATCGATAATAAAGAAAGTGGGAAAGTTAATTAATGCTAATCATCAATTGTGTTTAGTGCATGGCATTCAATTGGCAAGGTTCTTTATGATAATTGTTGTTCATTAGCAAGAAGAGAAAAAATCAACTTATTTAGAACAAGAATATTATTTGAAGGATAAGGAAAAAGAAAATGTTGTAGTTATTAGAGCTATTATCTGAAACAATCCAATTGATAGGCATGCAAGTATTCGCCCGCTGATAGAAAAGATTTGCAAAATTGTTAAAATATTTTGCCTATCACCAATGAAAAATCAAATACTGCAGAAAAATCTCAAAGAGGAATTGAGTAAAAAATATTTCACTCAATATTGATTAATTTTGGATACTCGAACCCATTGGAATAACCTACTAATAATGCTGGAGAGTTTTTTTAAAGTTAGAAATCCTATACGAAAAAATCCAATTAATATAGAGTCTACAATCACATTTGACAAAATGATACTGGCTTTGTTTCATTAATCAGAGAGAGAAAATAGCCCATCAGCCCAAATCATACCCCAATCAGCCCAAAAACTATCATGAAGAAAATCATCAAAAAAATCCCAGTCAGCTTTAGGGTTATAGTAAGTAGTGTGAAGATAGGGTGAGTCTGAAAAAGAAGTATGACATGAAAGATTTATAGAGACTAGCTGATCAGATCTGTAAAAATATAGGTCTTTGTAAGTCTTTTCCGAACCGAACTTTTCTATACTTTTACATTTATCTAACATTTTTTGATTAGTTTTAATTATGCTGCATAGAATTGCACAAAAAGATACAAAACTGGTACATTTCACGGATAAGAGTTTGTATTTACTACAATAGTAATAAATAAATAATTTTTGTCTTTATTAGAATATATTCCATAAAAGTATATTCCATATCTTTTTAATATAAGAAGTTTTCCTAAAAAATTTAAAAAAATCATATTTCTAGTTTGTTTTTCTAATTTTGTGCTACAAAGTGATGTGACATACGAAAAAAAATTGTGGCTTCAAGGACTTATGAAAAAGCACTGTCTATTATTTCTAATGGTCTAAGAAGCAGATGACATAATTTTAGCAATCAGAAATTATCAAGAGAGGGGCAAATCTAAGATTGAAGTTTCAAATTTTCACTTGGATGAGACAATATGTTTTGTGTTTTTTCAATCTTGTCAATTTTTTTAAATATAATAACATACATACAAAAAATCAAAGCAAAAAAGTTTGAACAAAAAAGACTTGTAATTATTAGAAAAGTTTACTTATATTGCATATGATCCTGAATAAAACAATATATAAATAGATTTTTTACATTTTATAAACAATATATATAAACAAATAATATATTTGTTTATATATATTCTTTGTTTTTTTTTAAATATAAAAATTATTTTATATTAAAAAATGATTTGGTGTTTGTTTGCAAACACCAATATGCTATAGTTAAAATTTTTAAGTGCACTGAACTATAGTTAAAATTTTAAAGTGCACTGAACTGCAATAACTTTCAATTTTTTTGATTTAGTGGCTTTTGTTAAGGACTTTTAAATTGTGCATCTAATTATCTCATTTCAACATATCCTTTGTATCACCCATAAACTTATAGTAAAAAAAAAATGTAACAAAAAAAAACTTTTAATTGTCAAAAGAAAGTTTTAAAATTTTTCTAGCTACGTTTTTTTTTTTTTTTGCCTCCACACAGCACCTCCTGGAGTAGCAGGACTGTCTTATTAAATTTTTTCTTTATCAAGGTTCTGACAATTTTTTTATCCAGACCATCCACAGCTTATTAGGACTATTTACCTGAGCACATTAATAACATAAGTATCTCAATCATGACACATATGCAACAAATATTTTCTCCTGTTGTTTTGATGTTTTTATAATTTTTAGCTTTTTTAAAAAACTTTTCGTTTGTTAAAGTGTTAAAGATATATATGTTTGTATATAATCTCTATTAAACTTCAAAAGTATTTTATATTTTAAAATAATTGAAGAAAATTAAACAACCAGTGGTAGGACTTGGACCACTGCTTTTTTGTTCAGAAGCTCTGCGCACTATCCACTCAGTCACGCTGGCACATTGATTAACAAAAAAAATTTTAAGTATATAATTTTTTTAAGGAAATTAATGCTCTTGATCATAATTAAGCAGGTATTGCTGCAATCCAGTTTTCAAGTGAAAGTAAAACTGTAAAACTTGATACATGTTTTAATATGTTTTAACATTACATAATTTCAAGTTTACATAAGTTATACATTTGCATACACTTTTGCTCACGTTTTCTAATAACAAAATGTACTGTGACTCTTACTCACCACTACCTCGGTAGCAATTACTCCCAAGGGTTCGATGTCAAACATGCTCAAACGGGTACTACTACTACTACTAACAGGATTAAATTCAGCAATAATATATAGAGAACGTCATTGCATGGTCAAAACCACCTAAGGGAGAAAAAGGAGAAACTGTACATAGGCTAGGATCAGAGACAAGACAAATCAAGGAGTAAACGTAAATGATTAGGGTTGTCAGGAAAATGAGTCACAAAAATAACTTTCGGAATAGGAGATTGAGTATTGTGAGGAAAGAAATATTTGTAATAAATATTTAAAAGTTGTATATGATTATCTTTTGACTAATCGCCTAACAAGTCTTGAAGCAGAACATCCCTTCTCTGCTGCAAAGCTTATTGCCACAAAAGTAAGATCACAATTAAGTGACAGTAGTATAGATGATTTGTCAAAGTAATAATCGATTAATCAATAATAAATAATAAATAATCAATTACCGGTTAAGCGGTAATCAATTTTTTTTTTAAATTACTGGTAATTAAAAAGGTTGGTGTGCAATTCCTATAGTAGATATTATACTATTAACATAAACATACACATTCACGTATATAGTAAACATACACACATTCATATACTTCACATAGCATACACACATTCACGTACTTAGTAAATTCAGAAATGCATATTTGTGTGTTGATAAAAAAAACAGGTAAACATGCATCTACTAAAAAATCTCAAAGCATTTATTCTGATATTGCTTTAAAAAAATATATTTGAATAATATTTAACTAATTTGATTTTCAAGTAATGCAAAATAAAGTGCATTAAAAAAATGATATACAAAAGGATAATATTTTAAAATAGCTTTTGACATATTTAAAAAAGCTTTTATAAAATTATTTCAAAATGTTGCTTAGATTGTTTTTCTAACAAATTTTATTTCTGTTATGTTGTAATTAGGTTTTTTTGGCAAATATGTTTTTTTTTAAATACATTCTTGGGTGCAGGACTAACAGGGTCAAGTGGGATTGAAACTCGATACCTTTAGCTTAACAAGCAGGAGCTCTACCAATATAACACTATCACAACTTAATTGGTTCAAAATAAATTATTTAAAGCAATTATTTTCAAATAATTATTTAAATTAATTTTCCCCAGAGGAAATAATTTGCAACCTAAATTAAAAAAGAATATAAAAATTAAAATTTTAGTAAACACACATAAAATACAAAATGTTTCTTAATATTTGCATTTTTTGAAACATCTACATTTTAAAGATTCAGCAATATAATTTTATGCTGAAGTAATGTAGTGGCAGAGTTTGGTATACAAGAAGTACTGAATTTGATCTCCATCATATTCCTGGTAGTGCTGTCCCCATCTTTTTTCTCTGTGCAACAGCCTTGTTTATCAAAGTTTAAGGGCTGAAAGAGGATTGCAATACTAATTAAAATAATTAAAAAAAAAGGTAGCCTTCACAACTGTAGTGGCCCCTGCTGCCTTAGGAAATTGAACACCTTAAATAAATAAATAAATAAATATATATATATATATATATATATATATATATATATATATATATATATATATATATATATATATATATATATATATATATATATATATATATATATATATATATTGTTTTTTTAGTTGTTTTAAGAACATTGAACTATACTCGTTCACTGGAAAACCTACTTTTATAATGTGCAATTTTGAACTGTTGACAATTTGAAAATTTATCAATTTACAGGAATCTTTCAATATGGGCATGTGGAGCCTCTAACAGAAATCTACTTTTTTTTGCTTTAGCAGTTGATAATATAAGGTTACTAAACTCTTAAAACCTTAAAAAGTTAAAATTGATTTTAATAAAATATCTTATAAAATATGAGTTTAAAAAAAAAAATTTAACTATTTTTCTGATGATATCAATTTAAAGTTTTTTGAATACCTTGTTAATAATAGCAACATTAATTAATAAACATTAATTAATAAACATTAACTAATAGAAACAGCCTTAATAAAAACAGTTTTAATTAAAACAGTTTTAATTAGAAAAGTTTTAGTTAAAACACTTTTAATTAAAATAGTTTTAATTAAAACAGTCATCTACTATAATATTTATAATAGTAAAACATTTTATATGTTGATGTATACATTTTTATCTTATTTTTGTACACATAAACTATATTTTTTCAGTTTGCTTAACCTTGTGATTTAAATCTAATTAAAAGTCTATTTTATAAAAGACTTAAGAAATAACTTATTATAACCTAGTTATGTTTTTCTGTCTATAATATTAATTAAATTCGTTAAATATAAAATTGTTAAGTCATATTATCATAAATTTATCTTAGCCGTCATAAAATAATAAAACATTCAATATATAAAAGATTAATTTAACATTTTATTGCATTCAGTAAAATATCTAAAAGTTTTTTAATTGTCGTATATAAAAATGTTCAATGTGTAAAAATTGTGTAAGGTGTACAAACAGTATCCCTTATTGTGTTGTGGTCAAAAAAGATTTACAACATGCTTTCTTTAAATATAAGCAAATTAGATTGCAGATTTCTGAATACATTCTTTACATGTGTAGTATTTCAAAACAAAATTTAAAAAAAGAATACCTAAAACAAAGATAACAGGTTTTTTAATGTCAAACTTGTTAAATATCCTGTAATCAATGGCATTACACACATTAGTGAAAACTTCTTCAATGCTACAGTCAGCACATATCTATTAAGTATATTTTATAATTTACTTATCGTACAATGACATATAATGACATGTAACTTTTATTAATATTATTACTATTGTTATTATTATTATTATTTTCATTATCAATATTATTACTACTATTGTTATTACCATAATTATTCAATAATTTATAGATATTTATATTTATTAAAATTTTTGTACTTTTTCTACAATATCTTTGTAATATAAAACAACAGGTTCAGTTTTTTCATGAAACAGTGACAATCTTTTTTTAATTGTAGCTTCATTATCATCTAAGCGACCACTTGTTGCACCTCGTGATAACAGTCTTTCTACAAGAATATCATCTTTGCAATCGAAATAAAGAACCATTTTAGCAAAACAAACCTGTCAAGCAAAAACGTTATTAGGAACATATACATTTTTAAACATACAATCAATAATACTTTTAAGTTATAAAATAAATTTATCACCATCCTCTCAAACTTTTTTCCTTGTTGTATCTCTCTCGGAAATCCATCTATTAGAAAACCTAAACATTTTGAATTCTCCACCATAGCTTCCTTCAACAAACATATGGTTACATCCTAAATCAAAAATTATTTATAGTGCATAAAGAAAAACTATTCACAATCTACAAATTTTACTATTTAATTAAAATATAACAATTTTTGTTTTTCTAATTTCTTTTTTGCTGTGTTCCCCTCTAATTTATCTTATCAAAATTATTATTATATATATATATATATATATATATATATATATATATATATATATATATATATATATATATATATATATATATATATATATATATATATATATATATATATATATATATATGTATATATATATATATATATATATATATATATATATATATATATATATATATATATATATATATATATATATATATATATATATATATATATATATATATATATATATATATATATATATATATATATTGAGTTTTTCTAATTTCTTTTTTGCTGTGTTCCCCTCTAATTTATGTTATCAAAATTATATATATATATATATATATATATATATATATATATATATATATATATATATATATATATATATATATATATATATATATATATATATAGTAATAGTAATTTTGGTAAAATGTCAAGAATATTTTTTTTTTAATTTACATCCCTTAAGCCAGGAGGGGCACTACAATTATTTTTAATTATATTTATTAATTAATTATTAATTATAAATACATTAATTAATAAAAATTATAAATACATTAATTATAAATTTTTCCTAATGTATTTTCATAAAAAACTCAAGTTGACATTTTCTGCAATGTTTTATTAAAACATTTCAATGTTTCTGCAATAAATATAATAATAATAACAATAATAATAATAATAATAATAATAATAATCATGATGATGATGATGATGATGATGATGATGATGATGATAATGATGATGATGATGATGATGATGATGATGATGATGATGATGATGATGATGATGATGATGATGATGATGATGATGATGATGATGATGATGATGATGATGATGATGATGATAAAAATAAAGTAAGGTCAAAGAATTTTATCAGTAAGATTTCTTACTAAAAGATTTATAAAAAATTACTTAAAAACAATTAAAAGCAATTATAAAGTAAAAACAATTAAAAGCAATTATAAAGTAAAAACAATTATATTAAAAGCAATTATTTAAAATAAAATCTTAATATTTCTGAAGATTATATTTCTAAAATTTTTAAATAACCCATTTACTTATAAGGACAAATCAAATATCAATTCAAAATTCTTACAAACATTAAAAACATCCTTTTTACAGGTTATACATTAAAAATGTTATCAATATTTTAGCAAATAATAAAATAGTTAACAAAAGTTGTGGTAATACTGATAAGCCAATTGATTGTTTATGGGTTTTAAAACAGTATTTTATTCAAAAAATAATATAGATTGCATATATAAATTTGTATAACATATTTATTGAATAATATAGCGTGCTAATATAAATTTGTGCTAGAAACAGCTTGTTTGTTATTAAATTTAAACTATGATTTTAGATAAAATAAAAATTATACCAGAATCCCAGAGAATCCCACGATAGGAAAACTGCACACTAGGAATCCCAGGATGCAAAATTTACAGGAAAGGAGAGACCTTAGTATACTGTATACAGTACTAGCTCTATGGTTTTACTTGTAACCAACATCTTCTACAAAATTAATGACAAAGAAAAAATATAAATAAAAGTAATTAACTTTGCTTTATTTTTGAGAAAGTTATTATAAGATCAGACACAAGAATTAAAGAACTAAAGATGGAACGTTAAACTTGCCTTGTTAATGACACTGTTAAAAATTTTCAAAAAGTCTCTAGAAACCTAACTTCTGTGATAAAATACTAGATTTAGTAAACTGAGAACATTGGAGCTAAGCATCAGACAGCATTGTTTAAACTGATTTCTTGCAATGATAAAAAGGTAATTATTCTTAAGAGAGTTTTTCTTGTGAAGAAAAAGAAATGATTAGAAACAGCAGCTGCACAGGTAGATGAAAACCATGACTGAGAAAGAGGTTTGACTCAAAACCTTCACAAAAGAATAAAAGCTTCTTTGCCTAACTGAATCTAGGAGATTACAAAGGAGGTACAATTATTATCCAAGAGACAAAATATATCAAGTGATTAGGGTTGTCTGAAAAATGAGTTACAAAATTAACTATTTAAGTAAAATATTGTGAAAGACAAAAGTTTTGAATTTAATACTTTCAGAATCAGTTTTACTAAAGCCTCCCTTTTCAGTTTAAAGAGAAGTCAACAATATCAACAATACTGGGTGAGAGATAATGAGAAAGGACTAGACTAAGTATACAGAAGCTGTTACCTATAAAATTTTTACAGTGTCACATTTAAAATGTCTTCTTTATTAAATAAATCAAATATTTAAAATGTCAAACAGTAATAAGTATTAAAAAAATATATATATTTATTCATAATAGTTTAATTTTTAGTTCATAAAGATATTAATAATACCTGCAAATTATACATCACTAGTGTCATTAGATATAAAATTTTATATATGACTACTACAGGGGTATTGTAGTTGTTAGAAGCCGCTGTTTTACATTTTAAATGTTTCTTTTGTTTGATTTTTTGTGATGTTACTAGAATCTAAATTCTACTTATGTAGAGCTTTCTAATATTGCTGGAAATTTTATTATAAGTCCAATGACTAGTCTATAATAATTGATTGAATTATAAGACTCAAAATTAAGATAAATTAATAAATTATCATTAAAAATAATTCAAATCAAAAAACTCAGATTTTTATTCGTCCAATTCTAATCATGATATAACTCAATTTAAATCAACTGATTGGAATCATGATATAACTCAATTTAAATCAACTGATTGGAATCATGATATAACTCAATTTAAATCAACTGATTGGAATCATGATATAACTCAATTTAAATCAACTGATTGGAATCAAAAAAGCCCTGTATATATTCCATCTTTCTGAGGCAGAAGGACTTTTCTAAGATTATTCTCGGTTTTATTAGTTTTTAATTGATTTTATTGGATATCATTCATATTTAGTTTGCTTACAAGTCTAACAACTTTAAGCTTAATTAACTCTAGCTATAACTAAATTATTAATGAATTGATTTATAAATTTTTATAGCAATCCAAGATTGAACTTTTTTATAGCAATCCAAGATTGAACTTAGCAGAAGGCTAAACTTCTGCTCTGGAGCAAAAAATGAAAATAGCAAAAAAGATTAGCCAAAATAAAGATTGAAGAGACAAAAAATTGTGTCTTGGTTCTTCAGATTATTTTACTAAAGATCCTCAATTTATTTTCAATGAAATTTTCAATTTCATATAAAAATGCAAAAAATATTATTAAACCTTGGGATTTACCTGTAACTCCAAAGTTCAATGTTTGTTCTAAGAAGTTGAATGAACAAAATTTATTAAGTGGTAAGTTTTAATTCAAAAGTCTTTTTGTCTCACAATTGGAAATCTTTATTCATAGCTTTAACTTTTAAAATTTTTTTAAAGACTTTTTCATATATTACAGTCAAAAAATCAGAGTGTTAATGAACATTTTATTGTGCAATAACCAACATATCAAAGCCTAAACCAACTTCGAAAACCATTTGAAATCAACTCTTAGAAAAAAAAAACATAGTATTCCTATGTTTTTAAAGTTTTAACAGTTAATGATGGTTCATTATTATTCATTGTATAAACGTTTGTTTATATTTATCTAATAAACAATATGAAAGGTAAAACAATATTTTTATAGATGATATTACTCTTAGAAGTTGTATTATTATTAATATTCAAAATAAAAATGTTAAAAAATAATAATTTACAAATATGGGAGAAACTTTGTTTTAATATGAATTTTTTTGTTTTACAGTGCACCTTGTATATCAAATGTTAACAAGAATTGTTTTGTGTCAGTGCCAGAAATTGAATGCATACCAGCAAATTTATAAAAATATTATTAATTCATCAGCAAGTATATTTTTATATTATATATATTTTTATCATTGAAAATTTGCCCCTTCGTCTTTAGTTTTATTTACTTTATTAGTGAATGTTGTATTTACTTTCATAAACTCTAAATTTTATATGTAGTTTTTTGTATAGTTTCTAAAGAATATTATTAACTTTATTGTTTCAAGATATAATTGTATTCCCTAAAGATACGTAGGTGGTATTACTTGGTGAACTACAAAACATATCAAATTTAATTTTAAGGATAATTAGAAAGAGTAACAAAGATATGTTAATTAATGATTTGTCTGACAGAGTGTCATTGCCACTAAAAGCAGTAGAGAATGACAGAGTTTCATTGCCACTAAAAGCAGTAGAGAATGACAGTTTCATTGCCACTAAAAGCAGTAGAGAATGACAGAGTTTCATTGCCACTAAAAGCAGTAGAGAATGACAGAGTTTCATTGCCACTAAAAGCAGTAGAGAATGACAGAGTTTCATTGCCACTAAAAGCAGTAGAGAATGACAGAGTGTCATTGCCACTAAAAGCAGTAGAGAATGACAGAGTGTCATTGCCACTAAAAGCAGTAGAGAATGACAGAGTGTCATTGCCACTAAAAGCAGTAGAGAGTTTAAGTACTCTAGAAGAAAAATTAAAAAACAAGAAAATATTTTAGCATATGGCAAATATTTTTTTATGATCCACTTACGCATTTTGTATGATATCTTTATACAAATTAAGTACTTTAAACAAAATAAGAAAGTTTTTAGTAAACAAGATTTTTAGTAAACAAGATTTTATAATAATTTAAGTCTAACTAAAATAAATTTAATTATTGCCAGGTTGTATATTGTTGACAAATTCGAGTTAAAGACAAAGGAGATTGTATATGTTATTTACTAAGAACAGTTTTTAAAAATTGTCTAGCTTTAAAACTAAACTGTGCAGGAAGAAGACAAAAAATCAGAATAGGAAAAATATTGATTGCATATGATGCTATTGGTAAGTGGTTTAGAAAAGTTATTTTTTCAGTTTCAATTGTGCATTACATAATTACTTTCAATTTCTTATGTTTCTTTGGTGCATAATTAAACAAACAACACATTTTGCAGAAGCTGTGAAGTCTAATACGCAGGCATGTGATAGATATGGTGGAAGAAAAGCTGATAGCTGTGGGGACCAAATATCATAAGCTAAACACAATTCAATAACAAGTAGCTCAGCCAATATTGAAACTACTCTTATAATTTCGTAGGGAATTTTTTTTTATTTAAAACTTTACGTGTTAGTTTTTGGTTTAAGTTTGGAGTTTGCAATATGTATATTTAACGAAGAAATTATGTAAATTAAATACATAAATTTTTACACTTTTATCAGACATTTTTGCTTTTATTTCTCTATAAATTTTAATGTAGCAATGCAAATCATCTATTTGTAACATCAATCTAATGTTGCGTTAAATGTTGGACCGATATACAACATTTGTTGTTGAATTCAGTATAGAGCTAAGTAACCAAAAGTTGTAACATAGGGCATTTTATGTGGCCTAATAAGAACACCATCCAAGAAAAACATAGCATTGTAAATACTCTGATATTTTACAATTGATAATGGGATCAGCCTCTCTGATTGATCATCAGGGATCAGCCTCTCTGATTGATCATCAGGGATCAGCCTCTCTGAGAGCTACCACAAAGTTTAAAAAACCAAGAACATAATAAACTGATTTTGGGCAGTGCCTTTGTTAGGAGATAACAAAAGTTGCATAACTACTATTAAGGAGGCACAAAAAAAAGTCATAGATGGTCTAAAAGATTCAGCATTCATCATCCTAGACAGGACACACTTTATATACACCATTTAACATCACTTACACCAACCTAACAAATTAAGAAGAGGTGTGTTCTACAAAATATATCTACTTACCCCTAAATATAGTACTAAATGAATTCGCAATTTAAAAAAATAGTACTAAATGAATTCGCAATTTAAAAAAATAACTTTTTTTTTTTGTGCAAAATTAACCATTGTGTATTTATAAAATACAATATTTGATTGTTTTTTTATCATCTCAGATAAATAATGATGTCTGGATTAATTTTTTTTTATTTAGTTTCTAAGATTTTAGAAACTAAAATTTCACTTTAATTTTCACTTTAGCGATTTAATGGTTGATAATCATACTAAAATTTTAGATAGCAGCATTAAATTTTAAATTAAAAAAATTCAGATGGCAATTCGATAATTTTTATTTAACAAAATTTAAAACATATTTGATAGTCTGTTGTATTCTTAAAAGATAGTATCTTCAAATATAATTTTTATATAACTATATAAAAATTAATTTCAGTAAATCTAAAATTTATATTTTAAAAACCTATATTTTCCTTTGATTGTATTTCCTTAGAGCTCAAAACTGTTACTTGATTTTTTAAATATTACTATTTAGCCAAATAAAAAATCATTATATTTTTATTTTTTGGATTTTGAAAATAAATGAAAAACTTAAGTTTAATAAAAAAAAAAAAAGTTACAACACTTAAAACACTTAAATATAAATTTAACTGATAAGTTTGTAAGAACAACTCAAGTTCACTCTAATACTGCATGATTAAAATGAGCAACAAGATGAAACCAAAAAATAAAAATGAGTAATAAGAAACAGCAATACAATAATGATTACATTTCAATTTAATTTGAAATTATGCATGGTTTGAATTTTTCAGTTAAATTAACTTAAATTGATTTAAATTATGATTAAGATAAATTTAACAAATACTTCTGGCACAAGTTGTCCTTCTTTCATTATTTCATTAATTTTTTGTCCAATTTCACTTCCCTTTTCAACTTCTTTTCGAAGTAAATCACCAGCAGATAAATGTTTAAAACCATATTGTACAGCCAATTTTGCACATTGAGTACCTTTTCCACTACCTGGACCACCTAAATGAAGAACGCAAAATTAAAAAAAAAAAAACTAAAATCTTTTAAATTATTTAAAATGAGATATTTAAAAATATACATTCTGCTATGATAAGATTGTACTTTATATGAATTAATTACTTTGATTTTATAACTGATTAAGTAAAAAAACCAAAAAAAGTTCCAGCAACCTATAAGATTAGCTTATATTGATTTTTTGCATTTTAAATCCCATCACATTAAACAGAAAAAACTGTTTAACCTATAGCAGTATAGTTTACCCAGCAAAATCAATATAGTGTGAACACTAAACAAGATAACCAAAAAAAAAAAAAAAAGATGCAAAAAAGCTTTAAATCAATGATGCACATGTATTTTTCGAGGGATAATTTTCAAAATTTGTAAAAACGTAGAAAATAAGACATTTTACTAGAAAAATAGTTCCGATTATAGCACTGTTCCTATTAAAGCAACTCTCCCCTACTTTTGGTCAATTATAACTGGTGCTATACACCACTTCATTTTATTTTCTTAGAGACACAATATTTAAGCGCAGTTCTAGATTATGTAATGTACAAAATAATTTATAAGTAAATTACCCAACACAAATATCACTGGTTTTTTTATAATTTCTGAAACATCTACTTTACGGTTGGTGTATTCTGAATACCAAAAATCAGTTGAACTTCCAGAACTTCCAGAATTTCCAAAACTTAATCTGTCTCTGATAACAATACTTTGTTTCCTTTGTTCAGAAATTGGGGGTAAAGGACTTTCATCTTTTTTAAATGATTTATTACTAATTACACCAGGTAAATCAGCTTCAGATTTAATAACACTAATTTTCTTCACAATGGGAGGAAGTGGTTCGCAAAAAGAGTGCCACTTTATAAAAGGATCATCTTTAGCTTTTAAAAGACACTCTATGAGAAACTTAATGTGATCAGGTGGTTTTTTGTACATCAATGCTGTCATCAAACTCTAAGAAATTAAAGTATAAAAAAATATGGATATGATGTTATATATATATATATATATATATATATATATATATATATATATATATATATATATATATATATATATATATATATATATACACAATTAAAATTAGATTTTTGAATAAAAAAAACCTCAAACAGCTGAGGAATTTTTTTGGATTCCATGTATGCTCTTACTTCCTCTATACCACCAGTATTTTGACGCATTTCAGAAGTCATTTTATTATTTTAGGCAACCAAATTACATTTTATTTTAGATTATCTAGATCAAAAAACAGACTATTATTCTCAGAATGTTAAAAATATAATATTTTCATAGTAAAAAAAAAATGAACGCAGTAGCAGAAAAAAAAATTGGAACAGAATTAAAACAGTTATTATTTACAAAACTTTTTCTTAATGTTAAAATAATAAAACAATAAAGCAATAATTCAATTAAAAAGAAAACATCTGATTGCTTTCACTTGATAAATTATACTTCTTTTACATAGTGATACCTAAATTTATCAACTGTACACATTGAATACAAAAATCTTTATGATAATAATACTAATAATAACAATAGTAATAATAATAATAACAACAACAATATTAATAGTAATAACAACAATAATAATAATAAAAATAATAATAATAATAGTAACAGTAATAATAGCAATAATAATAACAACATTTAGTATTATATATACTTATATATACATATGTATATATATATATATATATATATATATATATATATATATATGTATATATATATATATATATACATATATATATGTATATATGTATGTATATATTATATATCTGTATTCTGTCTATTAGTGTATTGGTGTGATAATACAATCCTAATAAATTTTTAAGCACATACTTATGAAAGCTGTATTTAACATGTCATAGCCATGTTTAAATAATTATGAACAGATATTCTAAAGTCATATAATTAAAAAGCTGATTTGTAAACATGTTTCGTTAACTAAGAGCATGTTTATAAAATATCAAATTCTTAAAGTTTTAAATTCTTAATACGTAACAAAAATATAACAATAATTGTCACAAAAGAAAGCAATGTTACCACAGAAACAATGTAAATAAATTTTTTTTAACATGGTCTCTCAACTCAGTCCGTAAGATTAGCGGGGAAGAAACTTTTAGTTTTTATCCCGTATCCCAATAATAAATATTTTTTACCAATCAGAACATTTTGTTGTCTTAGATACTAAAAAAATGTTAGAACGTCATACTTTGCTTTATTTTGTGCATTTGGACAACATTTTAATAATATATTAAATTTATAATAATTTTTTTTTTAATGTTTTATTATTTTTAAAAAAATTCAAGTAAGTTTTATCTTCAGATAATCTTTTAAACTTTATATATATATATATATATATATATATATATATATATATATATATATATATATATATATATATATATATATATATATATATATATATATATATATATATATATATATATTTATATATATATATATATATATATATATATATATATATATATATATATATATATATATATATATATATATATATATATATATATATATATATATATATATATATATATATATATATATATATATAATATATATAATATATATATATATATATATATATATATATATATATATATATATATATATATATATATATATATATATATATATATATATATATATAATATATATATATATATATATATAATATATATATATATATATATATATATATATATATATATATATATATATATATATATATATATATATATATATATATATATTATATATATATATATATATATATATATATATATATATATATATATATATATATATATATATATATATATATATATATATATATATATATATATATATATATATATATATATATATATATATATATATATATATTATATATATTATATATATATATATATATAATATATATAATATATATATATATTATATATATATATATATATAATATATATAATATATATATATATATATTATTTTCTTAGTCAAAATTTGCAAAAAGAAAAAATTAAATAATTATAATGCTTTTGAAAATTTTATAAAAATAAATTGGCAAGCTTTGCTGGGCTATCGCGGTTTTTTTTATTTTAGAGTTTGGTATACCAAAGACACATTTTTGAAACATTAGTAATTACGAACACCTTATTCAAAGTTTTATTGCAAAGCACCTAGAGGAATAACTGTTAATGAGGTAATATACCATTGCTATCCTTGCAGAGTATGCTTATACTGCTAGAACTAAATAGCTTAATTGAAAGCTGTTTCAGCATACAAATGTATGTTTTTGCATACAAAAAAACCGTACGCTATTCAGCATGTTCCAGCAAACAATTGTACACTTCTGCTAGATCTAGATATTTGAGTTGAAAACTTTTCCAGCATACATTTGCGTGTTTTTAAAATTAAAAAATTTTAAAACATACATAATTACATACTACAGGTGTTTTATATTTTAAATAGATGTTTTGTTAAAGGTATTTTGTTTTCACTTTTCTTAGATCATATATCGATCAATTATCGATCAATTATCGATAGACTTTAAATAAATCATGTAATCTTTATAAAAATAGTTTTTAGATAATCAACATATTTTAGACTACGTGGAATTTTTGTAAAAATACATCTTATTTAACTTGCACAAACTTTTAAAATGCCTTTTTAATAAAAACTCTATTGTAGTTTTATAAAAACAGAAATTTTTATTAGAAAAATTGAAAAAATTTTGTCGCATTATTAGAAATATGGTAAAAACAATTTTATAGAAACGTTATATAAATTAAAACTTTATGAATCCTTTAACTTTTGAAACCAATTAGAGGTCGTCCATAAAGTACGTACGCCAAAAATTTTAAAAGTTGACCCCCTCCCTCCCCCCTGTTGCCATGCGTACTTCTAAGTCCATCTAAAACTATGGAAAAAAAAACGTGGAGGAGGTACCTTAGATACTTTATACGACCCAAAAGCTCTTTGTTTGCGGCACAGGATCCCAATTTAAAAAACGTCTTCAAATATATATGTAAATAATAATTTTAATAAAGTTAAGAGCGACTTTCTGTAAGAACCAGGCAGAGTTCAATAGTGGCCCTCTTCAAAATTGCTAATTTTTTAATATATTGTTGCTATTATTATTAGAAGCTCAATTCCAAATTTTTTTCAAAAAATATAAATTGGTTCTCTAGATATTAAATGTCCAAGTTTGACTAAATTTTTCGAAATATTGACCAAATGGTGTTGAAGGCATGTTTAAATTCAAAAAAATCAAAAAAAAATTATATACTTTGCAATGAGTATTCCACTTTATTATTGTTTATTGGCTAGTTCAGACCAAAAATAAATAAAATTGGAATAGGTAATTTTTTTTTTTGTCTAAATATCATGCTTCAAAATACGCTAAAAATGATTTTTTTTGTCATTTTTTCATTCAAAGCCACGATTAACCCACAGCATTTTTTGTTATTATGAATCTTTATTTAGTTAAGTACCTAAAAGTATAAAAACATCTATGGGGAAGCAAAGCCTTAGCCGAAAAATTGAACTCAAAAACGATTTTCTAATCTTTTTACGCATTGATTGCGACATGATAATGGCTAAAGCCCGGAGTTCACTGTAAAACTCATTTAAAAAAAACTTGTATTGACCTTAAATCTGCCTTATTTATAAAAAATACTTATGGGGTATTGCAATATTTCAGAAAAAATAACATATAAATAGTATAGATATTTTCTTCGTGCTTTTATATTTATTTATAAACGCTTGAATTCGATATGTTTCCTTGTTACTCTATCATATTTTTTGAGTATCATTTTTATTCCGAATATGTTTTCCATGTTGATTTTGAGTATGACTATTTTATATTATAATAAATTTCCGTATTTATAGTTAGTTAAGATTTTTACATTTTGATCAAATGTCTTCAAAAAATATTTCTTACAATACGTGTTGTTGCTTTGAACGGAATAATTGTGGACCTTACATGCAACCTACTTCAAATATAGATAAAATGTTTGAAACAAGCCAACTCACTAAAAATATACAACCATATCTTACCAAACTTAAGGTAAAATAACAATATACTATTTTTGTAAAAACTCTTGATTAAATAGATTTTTAACTGTAACTTGTAAATCCTAATAATTAGTTTTTATTAATTTGTCTTTAAATCAAAATAAAGATGGCCGGCAAAAAAAAAAATTTTTTTTAAGGTCTTAAAGAGCTATGAGCTACCAGGTGATTGGAACGAAAAATCTCTAATTGAAAATCTTTTAAACAAAGATTTTAACAATACAGAGAAAATATGTACTTATCACTACACATTAGGAATAGGATGGAAACAAAAAAAAAATTGTATGCACCCTAATCAAAAAGTACAAACAGGGAAGAAAGCATTACGACCCGCACCAATATCTATGACACTTCAAATATCATCCCATTATAATTTATACATTCCAATTGGTTCAATTAAATGCAATCGTCATCGAAAAGAATACTACTCTGAGACAAGGAATAAAGAAATATCTACTGATATTGATTATATACCAGATGAGTTTTTACAAAATCAAGAAGAACCTAATACTTCAAATGAAATCAGAGAAAATATCCCAGCGTGATTTGGGACCAGTCCAATTAAATTTCAGTTTAAAAGAAAACTTGAACTTATCAATGAATACACAAAACAACAAATGCGAAATAAATATAAACGTATGGAAGAAACCTTCAGAAAAAAAATTTCAGAAACTATTGCGTCTGGTCAATCGGAAGAGTTTTTAAAAGTGCTTGAAGGTGATAAAAATGCCGAAACAGAATTCCAGATGAAATTCAAAAACTTGTAGAAATGTATAAAAACAGTGATGCAACAAGTCAACTTGTAATTTTGGCATTTATTGATCATAATAAATACACAAAGCAATTTTTATGCAACATATTTAAGTGCATAAAAGATAAAATAGAAATTGCTAGAAAACGGAAACCCTCACAAAATAGTTTTGTACTACCCCAAAAGAATTTATTTACAAGAAGTAGACTTTCGATTCCGAAATGTGAACATTTTTTAAATTTAATTTTTTTCAGTGGACTGTTACAAGACGTTTCTTATGGTATTTCCAAATTAAGTATGACAGTGGTGATGTTGAAACTGTAGCTAGTGCCATTTTAACAGCAAAAAATAGTCACACTATTGCTTTATATAGGGAAAGTTGCAAAAAAATTGCGTACGAGCCTCTGTCCAACTCAAGTTTAATGCGCATACTAAATGGAATTAAACCATCTCATAGAAAATGCCTGGCTGGTTTAAATGACGCGGCTGCTGCTGGAGTTCAATAAAAATTCAATAAAAAATTAACTGTTGAGAAACTTGAAAGATCAAAAAGGTATTTAAAAACTAAGTATAAACTTCATTGCAGCTATTTGAAAAATGAAATTGCAACGCATTCAACTTGATTTGCTCTTTCTGATCCTGAAAAAATTAAAATGCAGTCTACAAGCATTTCGGATGATTCTGTATGCTATGAATTCAATGAGCTATTTGAAGTTTTAGACGAAGTCAACCAAATAGGAAATGAAAATGATGTTGGTGATGATGTATTATATGACATTAAAGTATCAATTGCCAGCATCATAGAGTATATGAAATACCTCTTTAGAGATGCACAACAGAAAAATGCAAAGAACGATGCAAATAAACAAATAGATCACAAAACAGCATTTTGGTTGAAAGATTATTCACAAAAGATATTACCCGTGAAGTTTGGAGAGCTTCAGAAGGACTACTTTGGAAGAAAGGCATAAGTATGCATATAGATGTTTTTTTTTACCAAAAAAAATGACATTCTTAAAAAGCATGTTTACCTTACAATTTTGTATCACTGCGATCAAGGTGTTTCCTCTGAATCTCTATTGCTGAATCAGATCTAAATCAATTTTGCCTAGATGAACCAGAAATAGTAAATATTTTTGCAAAATCGGATAATCCTAACTGTTATCATGTTAACTATTCAGTAGAATCTATGTATATACTCTGCAAAAAAAAGAACTTTAAACTTCTACGGTACGACTTTTATGAGCCTTGCTGTGGAAAAGACCAATGCGATAAGGAAAGTGCATCCGCCAAAACAATACTAAGAAGCAGTGGCGGATTGAGGTTTAGTGTCGCGGGGGGGCCAAGTCAATAAATAGGGGCAACCGGGGTTGCCTTCAGTAATTTAACCTTATATATATATATTTTTTAATTGTTTTAGAGGGCGCCGTTAGACCGTTCTAGGGGGGCGTGGGGCAGCTTGCCCTCCCCCCCCCCACGCCCTATACTAAATCCGCCACTGCTAAGAAGTTACGTAGTTGTTGGCAATAACATAGTAACAGCAGAAGATGTTTCAAAAGCAGTGAAATATGACCATGGTATCAAAACGGTATGGCTAGTGTAGCAAAAAGGTAAAAAAAGTTTATACTGAAAAGTTGGAAGCAACTTTGCAAGTTCATTCTAATTCTATGACCGCATCGGTTATATCGATCACGCCTGTCAATAAACAATATATATTCTCAAAAGTTCCATCAATTAGGTTGGGCATTGCCAACAAGAAAGACCTTTCGTTTTTCTATCAAGCTGAAAAAACTTCTTTATGAATACTTCATAACTAGAGAAAATACAGGAAACAAGATGTCACCAGAAGAGGTAAACACAGTGATAACGAAACATCTTACAGATGATGAGTTTGTTTCAAGTCAACAAATAAGATCTTTGTTCTCTAGATGGAGTAAGCTATTAAGAATTGGAAAGTTGACTCTTCCGACTAATGAAGAAGACAATAACAATGAATTTGAAAATGAAGAAGCCGATAAATATCAAAAAGAAATACATAAACTAGCAACCGAACTTTCTGTTATATTGTTGAAAGATGATTGGGTGGAAGTTGTTTACAAAAACCAATGGTATCCAGGAGTTGTCGCAGAGGTAAAAATTTTGTATATATTGTTAAACCAAAAACTTATACCATATAAAACTAAGTAAAAAGCTAGCATTACATCAACTACAGTATTAAAACTTGTTGTAATATTAATTAAACTAAAATAATTATTTATTTTAGAAATGATAAATTTCATTTATCCATAAGTTTAAAATATTTGAATATTAAATATTTTCAGATAACTGAAGTTGGTACTTTAATTGACTGCATAAAAAGTGTTTCTTTTAGAAAAAATTGTTATCAATGGTCTAATCAGAAAGATAAAATATACACTCAGATTGATGACGTCTTATGTAAAATGTCCTCCAACTCCAATTAATCACCACGGTGATTATTTCTTAGAAACAAATGATTTTGAAGAAGCTAATAAACTAATGAACAAATGATTTTGAAGAAGCTAATAAACTAATGAACAAAAGAGTTGAAAAAAAAGTTGAGTTGCATAAGAAGAAATTTATTGTATAACAACGTGCACGTTTTTTTAAACAACTTCTAAATATGCCTATACCCCAAAGGGAAAAATAATCACGTAAGCATGAGATTTATAATAACAAAAAACAAATTATCGGGTAATCGCGGCTTTGAAAGAAAACAAAGATCAAAAATGACAAAAAAATCATTTTTTGCGTATTTTGAAGCATGATATTTAGACAAAGAAAAATATTTCCTTTACTAATTTTATTTATTTTTGGTATAAACTAGCCAATAAACAATAATAAAGTGGAATACTCATTGCAAAGTATTTAATTTGTTTTGATTTTTTTGAGTTTGAACATGCCTTCAACACCATTTCGTCAATATTTCGAAAAGTTTAGTCAAACTTGTACATCTAATACCTAGAGAACCAATTTATATTTTTTGAGAAATATTTTGGAATTGAGCTTCTTATAATAATAGCAACAACATATTAAAAAACTAGCAATTTTGAAGAGAGTCATTATTGAGCTCTGCCTGATTCTTACAGAAAGTCGCTCTTAACTTTATTAAAATTAATATTTGCATATATATTTGAAGACGTTTTTTAAGTTTGGATCCTGTGCTGCAAACAAAGAGCTTTTGGGTTGTATGAAGTATCTAAGGTACCTCCTCCATTTTTTTTTTTTTCCATAGTTTTCCAAGTTTTAGGGGGAGGGATATTTCAAAAAAGTACGTTCTTTTTAAGGGGAGATGGACTTAGAAGTACGCAGTACTTGTAAAGTATTTACTTTGCTTTTACTTTGAGTTCAAAAATGTCTTCGACACCATTTGGTCAATATTTCGAAAAATTTAGTCAAACTTGGACATCTAATATCTAGAGAACAAATTAATATTTTTTGAAAAAATTTTGGAATTGAGCTTCTAGTATGAATAGCAATAATGTATTAAAAAATTAGCGATTTTGAAAGAAGTCACTCTAAAATTTTAGTGTTTTTGACTGATTCTTACAAAAAGTCGCTCTTAAATTATACGATATTAACGAGTTCGCTTGGTTGAGCGGTTAAAGCCGGTGTTCGATCCTCAATCGAGTTATACTGTACTTTCTTTAGTTTTAATGGCGAATCAAATAACAATAAACTATATTTAAGACGGCCTTTTTTTTCAGGCGCCCCTATTTAGGAAGTCCGTAAAAAACGAGTCCTACGCGAGATTAGTAATATCAAAAACAAAGCCTAAAACCCAGGGGGGGGGGGCTCCAACCCATTAGCCACGGACTGCTAAAACCTGTTTTTTGTCGACTCTAAAAATAGGTTGCCTGAAATACGCTTTACTCAGGGCCAGTATATAAGGGGTGGGATGTGTGCATGGGCGTCCGCAGGAGTTTTTGATGTTCTAGATCACTTTTAAAACACTTTTACACATTTATAGGTACACTATAAAGTTTGAAGCTTGCACAAGCTCCAAACATAAGTATGCTTATGTCAAACGTGTGAATATTGTGCAAGCTCTAAAAATTAAGTATAACTATGCCAAATGAGAAAGCCTTGCAAAAAATTGAGATAGCGGAAGCGTGGAAACAAAAAAACCCTATAAAGCTTACCCCCTGCCCAAGCGTGAGGGCACTAATGTAGTAAAATTTCAATTTTTACCATCTAAAACTAAATTTAAATTTCGTAGAAAAATATTGTAAATTACAAAAATTATGACCATACAAAATTTACACCTTTTTTTTTTTATGATGAGGGAGGGTGGGAGGGCGTTTTAGGAATTTTTTGCTCCCAGGTACACCTTCTTATTTTTTGCAAGGCCTCCTCATTTGCTAGTTATAAACATACTTAAATTTGGAGTTTACACAAAGTGTGAAAGTGTCCCATCTGGAACATCAAAAAATCATGCGGGCCCCATGCATATGTGTACATTGTGGGAAACTATACCCTCTACTCCCTATACTAAACATCTTTTTATGTTGGTAAATTAGATCTTTTAGTCAGAATTTTAAATTTTCTATTGATTAGCTGGTTAATTGTGATAAATAAGAAAATCGATGTACGTACTTTTTGAAGACCCTCCCCCCCCCCCCCCCCCGTATGAGCGTACGTACTTTATGGACGACTCTTTAATATGTAAAAAAGTCAAAGGGTCAAATAAAATTTAGACAAATATTCGAGCTAAAATATCAATGGTTATTCTTAATAGCAATTAAATAACTTTTGCGTCACAGCTGCCTATTTTTTTCTTCATTTTCTTTTGTGCGTTTGTTAAGGTCGACCCGTAAAACATACGTTTGGTAACATCAGATCTATTTTTAGCTGACATAAAAAATGTTGCTGGTTATTTTCTACCACTTTGGGTTACATGCAAGCGTCAAGAAAAACGTAGGCTTGTCGAAATTTTCGCACATCCATGACATCTTAAAAACCCAGTTTTATGGCTCTCGAACTACCAATGAAGTTTAAAGAAGAATGGCTTACTCCTAGAAGATACACCGGTTTGTTAAGTTATGCCATTAAAAATTCTGAAGGTGTAAGACCCCTCAAAAATCATAAATAAAATATTTTATGTAATTCTGACACGAAATTTATCGCTGAACTTGATTTTGAAAATCATTTCTCAAAGTAAGATTTAGTTCTTGAGATATAATTCAATTTCGGCGCCAGGGTCGACAACACGAGGGGCACGTGCCCTCTCACTTTTTTTCTAAAGGAACTTTTTTTTAGAATTTTTTTTTTCATTCTCAGTTATAATTAAAATCCTTTTCATAAATGATTTTTAAAAAGCCTGGTTTCTATTAACAATTTAAAGCAAAACTTTTAAAAAATGCTAAGTGCATCATTTTCTGATTTATCTATGGCCCAAACCCTAACCCTAATTATTTAAAGAAATTTAAAGAAACCCTAACCCTAAGTAATTAAAGTAATTATTGGTAGAAAAAATAATGGAATAAGTATTCAACCAAAGAAACTCTTAGTAGATGGTATGACAAGTCAATAGTAGCTGAAAATCTAAACAGGTTCTTTCTTAATATTGGTCCAAACTTAGCTGAAAAAATTCCTTCAAGTTCATCATCGTATGATTCTTATTTAAAAACATATCAAAAGGTAATAGACGAATCTAAACTAGATATTAATGAGTTACGATCTGCTCTAGATAATCTTAAAAACAAATCAAGCGTAGGTTTTGATAATATTAGCATAAATGTTGTTAAATCAGTTTTTCAAATTGTAGAAACCCCTTTAGATCCTATTTTTAAGTCTGGCGACACGGATTCTTCAAATCATAGACCAGTATCAGTTTTACCATGTTTTTTTAATTAACTCGACCGTATAAAGTATAATAGGCTAAACAGCTACTTAACATAAATAAAACATGGACTGTCTCCAACGATATTCTATCCTTATTTTAGAAAAGTAAGCCATATATACCCCACCAAGTTCTCAGAACATAACTTTTTAACTCAAAAATATAATCAAAAGTTATGTTCTTATTCTATTCAGTTCCACGGACCAATTTTGTGGAAAAACTTTCAGCATATTGTTAATATTAAAGAAAAAACATTTCCGAAATTCAAATCTTTTTTTTTTTTTTTTTTTTTTATTTATTTATTTATTTTTTTCTTCTCCAGGTATGCCATATAAAATATGCATTTATTATCGTGATAAAAAGAAAATTTTCACGTATCAGATTGATAAAAATACGTTAATATAATATTTATACATTAATATAGTATTGATGTAAATTAAGATATTATATCTAAACTAAGACGTTATTTAGTACTTACGGATTTTAATATTGCAGATTTTCTCTATCACTTTTAAAATTTATTAAACTAAATTAGCACCGTAAATTAAAAAATCTAGACCATTTAACAATATTAGGAATTTCAATGTCACACTTTCATTGAAAATATATACTCTTGAAGTTACCTACAATTTTTTGATATATATACACAAATTTTATTTGAATTTTGAATTATTTTGAAAGAATATAAGATATACAATATGTGTATATATATATATATATATATATATATATATATATATATATATATATATATATATATATCGAATCACGTTCAGTTTACAAGGGCGGTTCTAGCATTTTGAAAGGGTGATGCAAATTTTTTTAAATAAAACTAACTCTTCCCCCCAACATCCCTAGGGTTTAAGTATAGTCAATATCAAAAGTGGATGGACAGCAAAAAGGCGTAGCAAGGGTGAGGCGGACTTGCCCCAGACGGCTTTTTTTTAGGAGTGACGCCGCTTTTTATGTCATTAAATAACTAAATTTGTTTTGTATTTTTTAGTACTATTTTTTATAGAAACTTTTCACAAATGTTGCCTTGGCTATTTTGTTCATAAATTAGACAAGTCTAATTTACTTAACAAAGTGCACCGTCGAGAAGGTAAGCCATAGGACTTTGCACTTCATCTGTGTACTATCATTTTGCCATGATAAGAGCTTGGGGACAAAAAAAACCTAACTTTTGGGCCCACCCAGCCCTTAATGTGGGAGCAACAAGTTGATAAAATAATTTCTTAAGTATTTTTATTTAAGTTTATATTCATCAACAAATTTCAAATTTCATCCAATAAATTCTTTTTTTTCGAAAATTATGACCATATAAAGTTTTAACCCCCCCCTCAATTTGAGGGGGCTGTAAACTTTGTAGGGACATAAAAACTAAAAACTAAGAGGTTATTGAATGAAATTTGAAATTCGTTGATAAATATAAACTTAGATAAAAATACTAAAGAAATTATTTTATCAACTTGTTGTTCCGTTGTTAAGGGCTGGGTGGGCCGGAAAATTGGGATTTTTTGTCCCCAAGCTTCAATCACCACAACTTTTTGCAAAACATTCTCATTTGACATAAGTATGAACATACAAAAGTTTAGAGTTTGCACAATGCGTGTAAGTGTCAAAACTCAACTCTAACTCAGCATGTATTGAAGTAAAATGAGGCATATTCAGAAAAATAGAAATTTAAAAATTCATAAAAATCAGATTTCCATGGTTTCTTAACTTGTATTCTGGTCAGTACAGTTGAAGGAACTGCTGCTAGACCTTTATAGTCAAACATACCATTTTCTGGAAACCTATTATCTAGCTCATTAATAAGATGTTAAATTAATGGAGAAGTAATGCTATGTTTAAAATAGTCACAAACTGTATTTATTGGATAGTTATACTGGTAAACCTGAAAAGTACATAAATCTAGGTCTCACTTCATGGATATCTTGGATATACCAAAAGTCTTGCAATCAATAAATATTAGGAAATTCTTGTAAATCTCATTATTTGAATTTACATATTCTTAAAAAAATGACATTTGTTCAGTATTTGAACAGTCAGCTGCTTCATCACAAAACAATTTTTATTAAAACTACCTCAATTGTTTTCCAACAAGAATCAATAAGTTGGTTTTGGGTAGTTTTTGATATAAAAGTTGCATTATTTGGACTTCAAAAAAAAAAATTAGTTAATATTTGATCACCAGCATCAACGCGAATTTTTAAAAGCTGTATGAAGTTACCTCTTCTAACCAAGAAATATTATTGTTTTAATTCAAACAAGAATTGTTTAAATCAACCTCAATAATATTACTTTTGGGGTTGCAACGAGAACGTAATGCATTGTAAAACACAACTTTTTCATGTTTTTCAAAATCACAAACAGCATTACCCCATTCTTGATGAGGCTTGAAAAATAAATTAAGTATTCCAGACTTATTTGGAGTACTAGCACATAGCAAAGTAAATGGAAAACAGTAATATCAATCTTCTTTGTAAGAATAAGCTAACCTAAAATAGTGGCTGAGTCATTTAATTTTAAATGATTTTTTTGTATTAATAGTCTATTAAATATCTATTAAATAGATATTGGAAAAACAAATATAGAATTTGGACGATATACTTTTTTTACCATATCTATCAAAATTGTATCGTCTTTACCAGCGGTTAAAAGTTTACCATGGGTTAAATATGTTGAAACATCATATAAAGTATTTGAGTCTTTATATAAAGGAATATTAACTGAGTTGGAACCTAATCACTCAAATATTTTATAATCTGCAGGAAGTTCTAAAGGCAACTTTAATTTCAATTTTAAAAGCATTGCCTTTTTTAAAGTTAATTTTAGATTGGATTTTGACATGTTTTGCAGAATTAACTTTTTCTGTAAAAGAAACATTAGAGAATTGTTTTTTATTTGTTTTATTTTTAGGATCCATCTGTCTTATACTTCAATGATAATAACTACTTAAATTGAAGTAGATATTATCAAAATGGATTTATCCGATTTCATTGAAGTTCATTGAAATCGTTTGCAGATAAAACATCAAAATGAATTAAAAGATTATCTTTTTCCAACACCAATGACTAGTTGTTATTTTATAATCTGCTTAGTATTTTTTTTTTTTATCGTTTTTAAAACGAACGCGCTCAAAATGTATATTTATTTATTTATTTACTTTATTTTATTTGCCGTATGATATTATTTACATCAAGATTTATAATATTATACGGACAGGACTTCAAGAAGATCGTAACAATCTTATCACGAAGCCCTTAACAAAAATCTATTTTCCTCTACAATAAAAACATCTATATATATTACTCCTATCGTTACTTTCTATAGTTTAGCTCCATTTTAAATATAATAATTAAAGACAAACATTAAATTTAGAAAATTATAGGAAAATATTCAACGTAATTTTTCATAAAAAAAGTTAAAAGCTCACTTTCGTTTCTTACTGTACTTTCGTTTCTGTTGATGTCAAACAACAAATAAAAATTTCGCTAAAAAGAAATGAACTTTTCGTGAAAACCATTTTTTTCAAATGAAAGCATTTTATTGCCACCCAAATTGCGTTTTATATATACACGTTACGAAAATTAAGTTTTTGTTAACGGTAAATTAACTTTATCCTTATTAAATAATTTTTTCTATATAATACAAGATTTCTAGAGGTTATATATACTTTCGTTATTCAAATAATATAAAACCGTTAAAAAAATTAAACTTCAATGGAAGGTATATAGACCATATGAATTTTTTCTTATAAGACCATATGAATTTTTTCTTGTTTTTACTATGAAACGCATCGGACCCTACATTAAGTGTGATACTCGCCTGGGTATACAAATAAATATTTTTCTTACGTCTCAAAAGATACGGTTTCCAAAAGCGATGAAGTGACGTATTTACCGTTAACTTTATTTAAACTACATCGTTAACTTGATTTAAACATTTAAAGAACACGATATTGTATTTCCTAAGATTTCTTAACTTTTCTCCTAAAATGATAAGCGGTGCTCTGTGATAAGCCCGTAAAGACTTCTAGGAGCGCCGTAATAACTAGAAAATAAAATAAAGATAGATAATGAAGAGGTATGTTCCGGATTTTTCATTTGTTAATGAAAGATCACGAAAGTTTATTTTGTGTGAATTTTCTTTTTCAATTAAATATTTTATATTTGTATGTTGGTTATTTAACAACTCAATAATTTTTTTTGATTCTGATTCTGATTCAAATTCATTATTAAAATGGGAATGGGTATCATCAACATACCTATTTAACAGTGGAGAATTAAAAAAAAATGCAACAGCGAAAGCGATTTTATAGTGTATAAAGTGATTGATGAATTTTTTAAAACACTTCAAACAACTTACAAATATGCAGACGTATTGGACAAGTCAAAAAGTGTTGTGATCAAGGTTCAAAAACAGTTTTAATTAGAAGAAGAGCAAGGAGACCACTTATTGTTGGTAGCAATAATGAAAAAAATTATTGCACTGTTAATAATTGCTGCAATTCCAACGGTGATTATTTGCCTTCTTTTGTTGTCTGCAAAACAAAACCTTTTTGGGCTCAATGGGGTATCGGTGGACCTCCTCGTATGTGCTACACTGTGTCTCCTTCTTGTTGAATAGAAAAAGATCATTTTATACAATGGAGTAAATATGTTTTCATTCCTTTCAAAAATGCAAATTGCGAAGCCGAGTAGTTTTAGCAACTGATGGTCATTTAAGTCATGCTTCTATGGCGGCGAATCAACTATGTCAAGAGAATGACAATTAAGTAATAATTTTACAATTAATTATAAGCTATTCTTTAATAATACTAAAACAAACCTGGTTTTTATAACGTTGATAAGTCAACGTATCCTCTCTTGCTTTCGAAATTACATTCATCAGGGCAGGCTTTCAAAAGATTACATGCAGTCACTGGTTTTGATTATACTGATCTTTATCCATTAAATAAAAACGTAGTCGATAAAAAGAAACTCAAGTTTTCCGAGCTATACAATCCACCAGCACATATACCACCACCACTATACCACCAACACTATCGGCGTCTTCACAAAAAGAACAAACATCTTCATCAACGTTGTCACAAATAGCACCAACACCTTAACTAATTTCTTCACAAATAGCACCGGCAACTCCATCAACAGCACCTTGACTACCATCATTCGTCACTCCTCAAAATGAGTTTTTGATGCAAATTTGGCGCAAACCTGTAAAATGTTTAGTGTACCTGTGAAATTTGGCGTACCTTTCAAATTACCTTAATTCTTTATAAAAATCTTTTCGTCGTCAGAATCAAAATCAAAATATATTTGCTGGATTGTTGTCTGACATCTACAATTTTTAAAATCAAATTGACAAATCTTGGCTAAAAAATTTTTGAAGCCAGTTCTTCAATGGCTATAACATTATTAATTTTTATAATTAAAAATGTTAAAAATTGTTTGACTGGTTTTCTATCCTTTGGCAAAATGTATCTAACGACTATACTCGTTAATGTGAGTAATATTTAGAGTTAAATTGACCGAAACTAAAATAACAGAATTGTAAGATTACCTTGTACAGAAATATTTCTATTATTATTCATATTTTTTTATTTTTATTTCTATTATTTTTAAATAATGAAGTAGAAGAATAATAAATGTAAATTTTTAAATCGCATTTTTAAAATTTTTAAATTTGCATTATTAATTAATCTTTAATTTTTTAATTTTTAAATTTGCATTATTAATTAATTCACAACAAAAAACGATTTTAAAATTTGGAAACACCCAATATTTGGGGCTCCTAATTATTGGAGGCCTCAGGCCATTTCTGGTGGAAATATATCTGGGAGACATCCGTTTGATGTCTGACGGACGTCTAGACATTCGTGATATGTCCGACGGATGTCCCCCCATCGACGCGTGGCCACTGGATGGTCAAGACTGGCCTATTGGGTAATCCAACACTACTTTTAAATGATTTTACATAAATCGATTGTATAAGAAATTGTGTCTGCATTAATACTTTTTTTCTTAATATTGCAGAAAACTCTCCAACCTTACTACCATTAATGATGAACCTATAGAACATTTTCTGTAATAATTTGTTTATGCTATATTCACGTAAAATATTACAAGTTAACAGTTTGAAAAACACAAATCTGAAAGTATTTTTATTTCAGAAAATAATAACTTTGAATTAAAGACAGGAATATAACGAATTTGTTCTAATAAAATACCAATAGTTGTTTTAGCTGGTATTGAAGGTTAAATGTTAACAATTTAAAAAAAAACTTGAAATTTATCAGGATTGATAAAGCCTGATTGATAAATACTCTATTATATAGCAACTATACATACGATATAATAAACATTTATTTACTGAAGTCAATTTTCATTTATAAATGAGATGTAAACCAATTCATTAAAAATACAATTGCATTTATAGATTTGCTATTTAGTCATGTTTTTAATTTTGACAACACGATTTCAGATGTTGAAAATAATCATTTGCCGTTGAAGTTGGCTTCAATGATAGAAGTTCGTTACATAGTAAAATCATATTTTTCAATATTGGAAATTCTTTGTTTAAAGAATTAAAATTTCCCCATTGATTGGCATTATAGAATATTGGCTTTTTTGTATTGCTTAACTCAACTCATTGGATACTGATATTGATCAAGGTTTGGCATCAGACTCTTGTTCTGTATAAATACATAAAATTTCTTCTTCACCATTAATTTTTTCAGTATTTGCTTGTGCTGGAAATAACCGTTTTATTAGATCTTTGGCACATGCTAATATTACATTTCTCGGTGAATAAAGAAACCCTGTAATTTTTTTTATGAAGATAAGTTATGCAGAAACATTAAAAGTTTTGGTTTATTTTATATCTGGTTTGTACGTTTAGTAAAACCTCTTGGAAATTTAAGCTTAATTTCAGAGTATCCTTCAGTCAACTTTTCCATTAAAAGTATGGGAATTGTTATGCGTGTTAGTAATGTGACATCTTTTCTGCTAAATGCTTTAATAGCAACTTTTAAAGGACGCAAAGCTGCAACATATCCTTTAGATTATCTCTTATTATACTAACTTTCATTTTAAGTTCTTGTTTCACAAACGGTTGTAAAATGCTATTTTTTGCAAGTGACCGTCTAAAAAAATTTTTAAAGTTTCTTTTATTGCCTGTTCGTAACGAGCTATTAAAGAAATTCGAAAAGTTGTGGTCGAAAAGTTGTAACAGGTCATTTAAACATGCGTTTTATGCAAAAACAATAGTTTTAATAAAAACCATTATCATAAGTAAGCGACATTTCTAATAATTATTGACGTCTTATAAAATTAAAACATTTTATTGTAATAAAATGTTTTTTATGCTAAATCATGAATTAATATCAAACGTCAAGTATTCGACGAATAATGATAATTAATATTCGAATATTGAATACTAAATATTTTTCAATATTTTTATTCAAATAGTATTCAAAGAATATATTCGGGATTGTACAGAGCGTTAAACCCGAAGTGCAATGCATAAGCCAAGAGCAATTGCTGATGCGTTATATATTTTGACAATACAGATAACCAATGTTGCACACAAAATACTAACAGTGGATGAATTGGAAAAGTTTAATCAAGTATATTTTACGATGAAGCTTTTCATAAGTGTTATGTATGTCTCATGGTTCCTAAAGAGTAGAATAGAAGCCTTTGCTACAAGATGAGACCAATCATGATTAATATTTGATGTCACACTTTGTATTTAAACAACTATTTAGACGTGTCTGAAACCAAAAAGTTAAAAATGATGAAAAATTTGCTTAAGAATGTTAAGGCAGAAATATTCAGAGGTGGTAAATCATAAAGGAAAATCATTTTTTAGCAAAATAAAGGAAACTAGTTTTTTTTTCTTTCTATGAAAATAGTTTTTTTGTTTTTGTTTTTTTACAAAGTACTATTATCCATATAAAGTGAAATTAAAATGAAAAAAATCATAAAATTTGACCTAATCCTGTTATACATGACCTTTGGTAGGTAAGACCTTAAACATGATTATTTTGATATAGATAAGAAAGATTGTAAAGTGGATGAGAGGGGAGAGGCGTCTTAAATTTTAGGGCTTTTTTTGTTCCCAGGCTTTAGTTATCACAATATTTTGAAAAGCATTTTTTATTTGACATAAGTATTTTCTCCATTTCTAGTTAGCTAGCTCATACAAAAAGTTAGCTGTATCAAACACAAAAAAAAGCGAATTTTCTTGGGTAGGCTAACTAGAGGACACAATTAAAGGTTGCGAAGGCAGTATGTTCAAAACTTTTTGCCGAGGCATCATTTCTTCACGAACCGTATAGTTGAAAATTGGAATCGTTTGGACAGTGAAGTTGTTAACGCTAATTTAGTAATTGATTTTAAAAATAAACTTAAAAAGTTTAGCGAAAAACAGTTGTTAAAATGTAACATCTACAGTTGTTAGATTCTTTCTTGAGACTCTCAAGAACACAGCTTCAGTTATTATTATTATTATTAATAATAATAATTTTTATTTTATTACAACCTCTTTTAAATCATAGTAAGCAATTACGCAAATTTAATTTTAATTGTAAGCAAAATATAAAAAAAATTTTTATTCGCAGATTTATAAATTTTAGCAAAAACTAAAATAGCTGTTTAACTTTTATAAAAATCAGCGCGCAAAATGAAAATTATCTACTACTTTAAAGAGACAATCCCATTGTAAAAAAAAAAAAAAAAAAAAACTCATAAACGAGGTGGAACGGTTGCAAAGAAATATTGAGGGAAGCGGAACGGTTTCTTAATTTGTCGGCTAAGAATGAACGACGTTCCTTTGCGTTTATCCCCCCCCCCTAATTTAACCCCTGACTTTAGCCACAAAGAGAGAATATATACTTAGAAGTATCCTTTCCTGTTAACATTAGAACAATGTTGTCTATGGTCGATATGATTGGTAAACAAACGCTCTTAGATTTATAACAGTTAGGTTTCCCGCAAAAAAACAGATTTTAGAGTAAAATTTTTTTTGGTTCTTTGATGCAAATTTCATGTGAATTATTCAGATCTTAATTAGGAACTCTGACAGAGTTGGTTAGTACACTTAGTTAGTTAGTACACTTTTTTTTTAACGCTTAAGAACGTAATTGTCCAAAATCTCCTTAATATAATTGTAATGATTACTTCATAACAATTCCTGATGAAAAGTTATTAAAATTTTGTCAGTTTCTATTTGCACAATCGTTAACTAAAGATTGATCTACAATAGTCACAGTTACCCCTGAAAAAGTTGCACTTGTAGCTGCAAAAAAAGGAACAAGGGTGAAGAAGCTTACAAAAAAAGACAATCAATATAAATATTCTAAGGAAAAACATCTAATAAAGCAATTTTTCAAGAAAAACTGATAGGTTAATCTTAAATATTCTGTTGAAAAGCCTTGAACCCTTTCTTTAACTTACTACTACCCTAAAGTAGAATGGGATTTCTTGATTTTCTTTGTGACGCTCCTTGGGCTATTGTTTTTCTTCTTTCCGCAATAAATGCGCCTCCTACGTAACCCTGGATCCAAGTAGAAATGAAAGCTTTTATTTTTTTTCGTCGGTTCAAAGCCAAGCCTCATTTTACCCATGACTCTTGAATCTTATGGCTTTACTCTTTCTTTTATTCCATTGAAACAGGTTAACCCATTGTTAGACATTCCAATCACTCTAGCTTCTGTTGTTAAAGTATATCTCAAATAAACTCTTCTACAACTTGTGGTCAAGACAACATTCCTGCCATAGTCTTACAAAAGTGTTCACTAGAACTCTCTATAAATATTTTTAAACTATTTTATAAGTGTTGACTGAATCTTGTTTTCCCGCCTGCTGTTTTCCCGCCGCCTTGGTTCTAATTTTTAAAAAACCTGATGAACATTCTGACCCCTCCAATTATTGTTCAATCAGTTTTTTATCTGTTATTAACAAAGTTTTTGATTGATTGGTCAACAAATTTCTAACATCCCATCTTGAGTCAAACAACAAACTATCAGACAATCAATATGATTTTTGATCTTCTCGCTCTACGGCTGACTTGCTAACTCCTGTGACTGAACGATTTAATCTTGTAATATATGGAGGAGTTTGAGGCTGAGGCTTTTGCTCTTGATATATCTAAAACTTTTGATAAGATTAGGTATACTGGTCTTCTTTATAAGCTTGATTCATGTGGTGTATCTAGGAAAGTTTTTGAGATTATCAAGTCTTTCTAATCGCTTTATTAAAGTCATCCTCGAACACTCTACTTCATTTCCACTAAATTCTGGGATACCTCAAGATTCTACCCTAGGTCTTGTTTTGTTTTCTATCTACATCAATAATCTTCCTAACAGCTTATATCCAATGTAGCTCTATTTGCTGATGACTCAACTTTTTGATGACTTTTCTCTTTTTAATCGCTTAGAACAGGCAGTTAATCTTGAATCTAATCTCACTTCTGTAACAGATTGGGCCTTGCAATAGCTTTTAAATTTAAATTCCAACAAAACTCAATTATATACTACAAATAACTATTGTAATATTGCCAATATTCCTACATTGATGAATGGCTACCCTCTCATTAAGCCATCTTTTTTAGGTCTTCTTAGATTATCAGTCACTACAGACCTCTCATCTATATACAATCAATTGCTAAGCATATTTTTTTTCTAACAGCGCTCTTTCTCTTCTAGACAATTTCCACAAACGCATTGTAAACGTAGTTGGATCTGTTCTACCTGCCGAGTTATAGTGTCTTTTTTCTACAATTACTATCATGGTTGTTGCTCAAAGGAGCTATCATCTTTAGTTCCAAAAACCAAAATTTATTTGCGCTTGACTCGTCATTCAGCAAAGTCTCATCTTTATAGAAATATAAAAAAAAATTCAAATTTGCATGACATATCGTAATAAAGAAATATTAAATGATCTTACACAAATTTTCTATTGAATAATATACTTGAAAATCAAACTAAGGAGTCGCGTGCTGCTTAACTACTGCATTCTTATCACGAATTTTAAAATTAGTTTCAACTTTTTTGAAAACATTAGAAATTGCCGTTTTGGTGTTACTCTTATTCAGTTGTCGTGGTTAGTTTGGGTTGTTGTAAATTAGTATATCGTCGTCCGTCAGGTAATGTCTTCAAGAAGTTTAAACTAATTAACTTACTAACTTTAAAAAGAATAAAAAAATGAATAACCAAATGATAAGTTTTGTTTCAAGAAACATATCGAGTTTGTTAATTTTTAAAAAATTTTAATACTTGAGTGTTTTACCAAAAGATGCGCGTGTATAAGAATTAAAAAAAACAAAACAACAACAACGCATATTTGGTACATAGGAGGTATTAACTGACAGACAACGATATATATATATATATATATATATATATATATATATATATATATATATATATATATATATATATATATATATATATATATATATATATATATATATATATATATATATATATATATATATATTATATAAACAAAAAATACCTTTTTTTAACAATAGTAAAGTTAAAATGGAGGAAGATGAAGATATTCCGATTGAATTGACAATTGATCATCAAATGTTAATTAAAATAGAAATGGAATTGCAAGACCTTTTATTTAAGATTGAAAATGAATATACCACAGTTGATAGTTTTGATGAAGCTATTAACAAAGTACGGCATAAAATTGCTGCATTTAAAGTTGCTTTTGCAAAGTTTGAACAAGCTGCTCTTGAGTTTAATGATATCATTAACTTTGAAAAAAAAATTTTACCTATCGTAAATGGACACCAGTCATTTTTATTATCACTTCAAAAATGTTTTCAAAAGTCTTCTATAAGTGGTCAAAATCGAATAATGAGTATTACAAAAACAGAGTTGTTAGGGAATACACAAGAAACTTATTTAAAGCAAAGGAAGAAAAGCGGAAAAGCAGAATCTGTAAAGACCTCTACTGATATCACTGAAAATCTTTTGAATATAGCACGGATCATGGACAGCCAGATAAAACAAGGAGAAGCAACAAATGCTGCTCTTAGCAATTCTTCTACAATGATTGTAGAAACACACGAAGAGTTTAAAGGACTTACTGGCATTGTGAATATGTCCCACAAACTTTTAAATAAGTATACTCGTCGTGAAATGACTGATACATTATTGATATTTTTTGGTTTAGTATTATTTTTTGCAACAGTTTTGTATGTTATTTCTAAAAGACTTTGATAATTATACATATATATGTATATATATATATATATATATATATATATATATATATATATATATATATATATACATATATATATATATATATATATATATATATATATATATATATATATATATATATATATATATATATATATATATATATATATATATATATATATATATATATATATCTGTGTGTGTAAGATAAAAGAATAAATAAATTTATAATAGAAACTTTAAACAAAGTTATTTTTTCACTGCCTGATAAGCACTATTTTAAAATTAATTTGGCTTGTATTGTGCAGAATTATCAAAGTATTGTGTGGTACTAAAATGCATATAAAGAATTATTTTTATGATTTCGTGTTATTTTTTCAATTTTTTTTATAAGATTCTTTAATTAGGTGTTTTAAAGTATAGTTAAATATCTTATTTCTTTTAGAGTAATAGTATAATGGCTAGTTCTCAGTCCAAACTAGAATATCTTAAAAAATACATTGATAAACCTGAATCTTCTAAAAAGAAAAAGAAAAAAAGCGAATCAAAATTTAAAATAATAGATCATCATATTTCACTTAATGATATAGGTAATAACTCAGATGAAGATGTTGCAATATATGACACTCAAGAAGAGAAGCCATTATTGTTAACTAATGATGGATTAAATGTTATCACGAAAGAGTATTCAGAACAACAAAATAAAAATAAACTAAAATGGGCTCCATTAGCAACTGATATTGATAATGGTGCCCAAAGAAAAAGACACGATTCTAGTGGTAGTGATTTATCTCCTGCTAGAAAGCAGCAGAGACATGACTCCAGTTGTTCTGATCAATCACCTCCTCGTAAACAAAAGTATACCAATGATTGTGATAGTGATTCTGATTTATCGCCTGTAAGACTGAGAGAAAAAAGTGATAAAGAAAGTATGAATTTTTCACCTCACAGAAAAAATAAGAGGAAAAATGACAGTGACTCTGATTTGTCTCCTGCAAGAATAAATGAAAAAACCATTTCTGATAAAAATACAGACACTAAAAAACGTTCTGGACTTCAAAGCAGAGAGGAATTGCAAAAAGAAAATGAAAGTAAGCGAAAAAATGAGGAAAAACTTTTCAATAATATGAGCACATCAGTTTCTGGAAAGGATGCCCAAACAATTTATCGGGACCAAAAATCTGGAAAGAAAATTGATTTAAAAGCTGAGGAGATTAAAAAAAAATTACAAGAAGAAGAAAAGATGAAAGACTTAAAAAAATATGCTGAATGGGGTAAAGGAGTAACACAAGGAAAAGATTATAAACAAAAACTAAAAGATGATGTTAAAGAGATGCAAAAGCCTCTTGCAAGGTATAAAGATGATAAGGATCTGGATGATCTTTTAAGGAATAAATCGCGTGATGAAGATCCTATGCTTAATTATATTATTAAATCAAAAAGTAAAAACAAAATCCAAAAACCAAAGTATAATGGTCCTACACCACCTCCAAATCGTTTTAATATATGGCCTGGTTATAGGTATGATGGTGTAGACAGATCAAATGGTTTTGAAAAGCGAAGGTTTATGGAAATTAGTAAGCGGAAATCTTTTGAAACAGAGAAATATAAATGGAGTGTTGAAGATATGTAGAAATATTTTTGAAATATAAAAATTTTTGTTTAATATAAAAGATTATTTTAAATTGGGCTGAGAGTTTTTTTTGCCATTATTAATTTGTGCTATTTGTTTAGTTTTTATTTTAAATATTTTTTGTGTATATATATATATATATATATATATATATATATATATATATATAAATATATATATATATATATATATATATATATATATATATATATATATATATATATATATATATATATATATTTAATTAATATATATGTATACAACTGTGAATGCATGTTTAGATAAGTACTGTGATGTCACACTGAAATAGCCTGCTGCCAAGGGCTTCAGTACATATATCTTAAAGCCAGCTGCCGCAAAGGAGTGCAGCTAAATGGACTAAGGGTTTGGCATGGCTTTTTTCTTTCATTATTCTTTGTTTTATATATATATATATATATATATATATATATATATATATATATATATATATATATATATATATATATATATATATATATATATATATATATATATATGTATATATACATCTATACATACAGTATGTAGACCCTGTATATATATAGGGTCTATTCTATAAAAGTAATTTGGACAGCTACCCCCAGTACCAACAAAA
>NC_061161.1:25854274-25991774 GCF_022113875.1 Hydra vulgaris | reverse complement strand
TGTTAGGAAATTTATTTTCTAATAAACATGTTTTTATAGGGATGATTGCTCCTATGTTTTTAGGAAATGATAGCTCCTTTAAGCAGGGACTATGATTGTATAGTATTTGTAGAAAAGAGGAGATGCAACTTTACGATGATGAGAAAGAGACTCAAGCTTAGTAGATAGAGCGGGTCCAACTGCATTTACAATGCGTTTTTGGACCTTGCCAAAAAGAGAAAGAGCATCATTAGAAGAACCAACCCAAATATGACAACAGTATTCTTTACAGGCACGAATAAGAGATTTCTAGAGATAGAGAATGAAATCAAGAGATAAAAAAATGGTGAGCATGATAAAGAAAAGCAACCTTAGCAGAATTTAGTAATCAATTGTGTATATGGTTTATATAAAAAGTCAGTGGTAAATGATATTTCAAGACAACATAAAGAAGGGAACTAAATGAAAGGGTTGCCATTCATCAATATAGGAATGTCAAAAGTATTGCAACAGTTGTTTGCAGTAAATGACTGAGTTTTGTTAAAGTTAAATTTTACAAGCCATTGCAAGCCCAATCTGTTACAGAAGTGAGATCAGATTCAAGATTGACTGCCTGTTTTAAGCAATCAAAAAGAGAAGAATTTTTGTCAAGACAAAAGTGTAAAGTTGAGTCATCAGCAAAAAGAGCTCTTTTAGATGTAAGGTTGTCGGAATGTAAATAAGAAACAAAACAGGACCAAGGATAGAACCTTGAGGTACCCTTGAAGTTACTGGAAATGAAGAAGAGTTTTGGTCTTCAACGATAACTTTAAAAAATTGGTTAGAAAGAAACACTTTGATAATCTTGAAAAGCCTGATAAAATCTTTTAGTCACAGGGGTTATCAAGTCAGTCGTAGAGTGAGAGAACAGAAAACTAAGAAGATCAAATAACATATTGATTGTCTGACAGTGAGTTATTTGATTCAAGATTGGATGTAAGAAATTTGTTGATCAAAGGCTTAAAAACCTTGCTAATAACAGAATAAAGAAGGCTGATTGAAGGATAATTGGAAGGGTCAGAATGTTCACCTGAGTTTTTGAAGATAAGAACAACAGATGCTATTTTCCAGCAGGCAGGAAAACAAGATTCAGTTCAGCACTTATTAAATAGTTTAGAGAGAATTGAAGAGAGTTCCAGAGAACAATTTTGTAAGACTATGACAGGAATGTTGTCTGGTCCACAAGCCATAGAATAGTTTAATTGAGATATGACTTTAGCAACAGAAGCTGGAGTGATTTGAATGTCTAATAATGGGTTCACCTGTGGAATGGAAAGAAGAGAATGGTTGTAAGATTTAAGAGTTTGGAGAAATTGATAAAAAAAGTTTTTACAAATAGTTCTGCCTTATCCTTGGGAAAGATAATAAGATCAGTCCTATGAATGAGAGATGGAACAATAGACCTACCCTTGTTAATGACGCTGTTGAAGATTTCCATTAACTCTAAATCTAAAAAAACTGAATCTTGCATCATATCTCAGAAATAAGTATCTAGAGCTTAACTTAGATGCGAGATTTAGTGAATAGAGAACATTGGAGCTTAGCATCAGACAACACCTTTTTACATCAATTTCTTGCAACAATAAATAGCCATTTGTTCTCAAGAGAGTTGTTCTTTTGAAAAAGATGAAAAAAATTATTACAATTGAATGCAACAGCTGCACAAGAAGGTGAAAGCCATGGAGTAGAACGAGGCTTGAGTTTAAACCGACGAGAAGGAATAAAAGCTTCTATTCCTGCCTAGATTTATGAGGTTGCGTAAGAGGTCCATATATCAGCTGAGAGAGAAAAGACTCAAGATCAGCTCAAGGACTGTCATGAAGAAATTATAAAAAGAATTCCAGTCAGTTTTAGGGTAGTAGTAAGTAGTGCGATGATAGTGTGAGAAAAGGAAGTATGAGATGAAAGATTTAAACAGATCATTGCATGGTCAAGGTAGAAATAGAAGAAAAAGAACACAAGCTAGGATCAGAGACAAGACATAAATCAAATTATGTTAGATAGTTGAGAGACAACAATTATGTTAGATAGTTCAGAGACAACAGTTATGTTAGATAGTTCAGAGACAACAGTTATGTTAGATAGTTCAGAGACAACAGTTATGTTAGATAGTTGAGAGACAACAGTTATGTTAGATAGTTGAGAGACAACAGTTATGTTAGATAGTTGAGAGACAACAGTTATGTTAGATAGTTCAGAGACAACAGTTATGTTAGATAGTTCAGAGACAACAGTTATGTTATATAGTTGAGAGAAAACAATTAAATTTGATAGTTGAGAGACAACAGTTACGTTAGATAGTTGAGAGAAAACAATTGTATTAGTTTAGAGACAAAAATTATGTTAGATAGTTGAGAGACAACAATTGTATTAGTTTAGAGACAAAAATTATGTTAGATAGTTGAGAGAAAACAATTGTATTAGTTTAGAGACAAAAATTATGTTAGATAGTTGAGAGAGTAACAACAAATACGAAAACAAAAACAAATGTTAAACCACACACATTAACAAATATTAACTACACCAATGTATGCAACACACTATGCAACACACACACAAGTATAAGTATAATGTTAATAATTTATGTGTTATAAATTTATTAAGTATTAGTAAAAAATAATAAATGATTATTAGGCAAAGCATTTGTCATGTGCGACACAAAAATATTTGTATTAGACGAACTTTCACTTTGTCGAAAGGTGACCGAAGATTTATTAATTGGCAATGTTGAACAATACAGCACTAAATTGCTTTCTTCTCTTTACGCATCTATTGAAAGTGGTACAAAAGCCACTGAAGTTTTCTCTATAACAGATTTTGAAGTATTTTTAACAAAGCTTCTTCTAGCATCCTTGTGCAATTCAAATGACTTATCTTTAACTCTACAAACCGCTCACCAATGCAATTTATTTGCTGAAGAATATCGTGTTACAACGTTCCTTAATAAAAAATTCTGGAATGCTATCGTTATGAGTGATTTACCAGATGTCCAGTTTTTTGAAGCTTTTCTTGTTTATGTTAGTTGTTCATCTAAAAAAACACAATACATGGACAGGGTTATCGAGACTTCTGCATTTGTTTCAGTTTTAAAGAGGTTAATTGAAATTCAAAAAAAAAATATTTCTTCAAAAGACACCTCTTTTTCATTGAAGTTTTCAGATTATTTTCGTGAATGTAAAGAACTTCAAAACTGTTATGATTTTTATCAAGAAAATATGCCTGTGGCTGTTCTTTGTTATATACTAACAAGTTGTTTGAAAGTTGATTCCTTTTTAAGATCATTTCTCAAGACTCCTGGAGGTTGTATTTTTCTGTATGTTTGTATGTTTGGTTGTATGTTTCTTAATTGTTTCTGTTTTGTTTCTGTTTTGTTTCTGTTTTTGTTTCTGTTTAAATGAGCTATTGCCTTTTTTTTTTTGTTATTGTTTATAGTTTGATTAAATTAACTTTTTTTTTAAACTTAATTTTTTAATTATTTTAGGTGTTAAAATTATTTTTGATGTTTTAAAAACCCCGTGTTGTTTTTTTATGCATCCAGCTTTCATATATTTACTAATGAATACCACAGAACAATTACTTTTAGAAGGGGTAAAAGTAGACATAGAAAATTTATTTAGAGATTTTGATTTCAAACATGTTAGCGAACTTGTTGTATCTGAAAACAAAATTATTCGTAAATATGCACAGCTGATTATTCGTAAAGTTTGTGATGCTAAAATTTTTTATGCAGAAATAAGGTTTCCTGCTTGGGAAGATATTACAATGTTTTCCTGTGAATGTCTAAAAGAACTTCTTTATAAAGACATACATGATCAGACTTTTAGCCTTGATCTTATTGGTTACATTTATAGGCTTTCTAATAACAATAGCTTGAAATCACACCCAAGTGAGTTTTATGAATTTGCGATGCTTTTCTTGAAGAGCTGTGACGTTGAAAAGCAACCACTCGGTGACTTGGTTATGGCTGCTTTGAAAGCAGTTCTCTATTTAAGTGAAAAACTTAGTACTGAGTCTAAACTGAATGCAATGCGAATCTGTTTGCCATTTACTTGTTGTAATAAAGGAGAGAAGAAAGGGTTTGATCTACCTGGGACAAAAGAAGTTGCATTGTGGGTATGTTCAAGATTAATGGAAAAAGATGAAGATTGTATTATAGAATTTTATCAACATATTGAATTTGTGTTGCTTGTTGAAGAAACCTTTAAGCTAGGTTCAGAATATACGTTAGAAACATTGCATCCTAAAAATTGCAGTCAAAACATGTTTACTTATTTTACTTTATTGAACCACATGTTTGCTGTTAATGAAGTGCTAAAGTACACACCATTATTTAACTGTGATCCTCTTGTGTTATCTTCTGAAATTATTTCTAAACTTTGTCAAATGTGTTCATTATGCATTGAACTGCCTTTTTTAACAGATTTGTTAGGAAAAAAAGTAATATACACGCTTTCTGTGTTAATTGTTGAAGATCAAATGCTCGTTAAGGAATTAATAAGTTATGACATAGTTAAGTTGATACAGCATCTTTTTATCACATATGATACTTGTGAGTATCCTTACCTAATAAAATGTCGTTTAATATTCAAACATTATTATCCTAAACTTCTTTGGATTGGTTTTTATGAGTACGACGAGTTTCGCCGCAAAAATCATGAAATTAAAGTATTAAATGAAAAAACAGAAACACACTTTACAAATGAACTGAAAATAAAATGCGCTTGGCATTTTTGTGAGAGCAATACACCTGTTTTGTTTAAGTGTGGTCAATGTTTTTTAACCAATTATTGCAGTAAGACTTGTCAACGAAATGATTGGAAGAGTCACAAGCAAACTTGTGGAAAGAATATTTAATTTAAAAAATTTTAATTTTTAATAATTTGTATAATATTTTAAATGACTTGTTTTTAAATGTTTTTATATTTATGAGTTTATATTTGATCTTATATTTTAAAAAAACAAAGCAAAGTTTAGTTCTTTTGTTAATATTTGTTAATAATAAACCACAAAAATCTCATTTAGCAATTCACTTTAAATCTCAAATCTATCTGAGTTAATGGAAAACCAAGATCATTCTTATACTCAATATATGAAACAAACGTCAAGTCTTGAAAATATAGGCTGCTTACCTGGTCTCATCAAATGTTTTTGTCTTAGCTTATTAATTATTGTTTTTCTTGTTAAAATGATTTGTAGCAATACCTTGACTGAGTGTTCCTTCTTTAATTAAATCCAAGTCTACTTGCAGTGTTTCAGTTTAATAATTTTCGTAACAATTTTCTAACTTTCTTTTGTAACCATCTTTTAATTAATTTTTGCAATTTTTTTTTTTTTTTTTTTTTTGTAACAATCTTTTAACTTTCTTTTCTTACCATCCTTACAAATAATTTGTATCTGTTAGCAACGTTTCAAACCATTAAATGTAAAAACTTAATAGTCTGAGGTTACCTTTTACCATGCAAAGTAGCACCCCTTTTTGATCAAAACGTTACATCCAAACTATTTTTAACAAGTTTATAATAGCTTAAAATAATTTAAAAAACAGATGATTTCTTTGCATAAAAAAAGTAAACTTATCTTAATATGATATTGTTATTGAGTAGAAACACGCCACTTTTAAAGGAGAAAAAAATTCGATAAAAATAATGGCTTACACAAGTATTTAAAAAACAATACTTAAAATGGCAGCATCATTCAAAATTTATTCTGAAAATTAAAGATAATTGCCTAACTAACAATATAAAACCAAAAAACTTGAAAAAATCAATATTGCTGTTAAAACTGGGTAAATACCAATACTTTTCAAAAGTGATGCAAAGTAACCCCTGATGGAGTAAAGGTGCCCCGGTTGGCGTAAACGGCCCCGATTGACAGTATGTAAAATCTTTTCGATATTTTCAATGATGCGTCCACAAAGTTTAGGCAACATTAAAAAATATTTTGTTTTAAAAAAGATTTAATTTAATGTTAATTATATTATAAGAACTATTATTATTATATTAAATATTACTTATTATTAATAAGAGATTTTAATAATAGTATAACTTATTTTATTATTTGTTGTTAACAATAATTATTTAACCAATAGTATTTTTTTGTCATATTCGTTTTAAAAAATGTATAATAAATATAGATCCAAATTCAGGGTCTCTGCCAGATTAGGCAAAGCAAGGAAAATTCAGGGAATTCAGACGTCTGAAAAAAAAATCTAGGAAGTAAGTTTAAATTTTAGTAATAATTAGGGAAAATGGCTCTTCATCAACTTATGTAACTTAAATAAGTCGTATATTGTACACGTAATATAAAAATTTAAATGTTAGTTGTGTTATTATTTATTATTTTTCGATTAGAGACATTTTTTTCAAAACAATTTAAGTCTAATTTTTCTTGAGTTTAGGTAACTTAAAATTAAATCAGGGCAAAATCAGGTAATAGATTCTCTCAAAGCAATATTGGTTTTAATGACATATAACGCCATCGTATTGTACAGTTATAACTGAGAACATTGTACATCGCCGCATTTTAATAGTAAAATCCTTGTTTTTCGCAAAATTGAGGCGATCACTAATATTTTTAGAGAAAAACTTGGCTTTAATGCAGCATTGTACGATAAAAATTTAAAGTCCAACCGGATCATCTAGTTTTACTTTTTAAATTAAAACCCGCATAGACATGTTTGTCACTATCTAGACGTAAATCCCCACCACGTCCTTAGTAGTACCGCGCTCAACTCGTCTCTCCACGCAGCGGTCTTGTACGTCAAGAGTTGAAACAGGGTTGCAACCACAACTAAAGTGACCTCCTCTCCTTTAGTGGCCTTCATGGCCTTGAGGAGGTAAATTGAAATGTTAAAAAAAAACCCGTTAATTTCAAGGGCTGTTTTATTCGAGTTCAGCAGATGTTTTGTAAAGGTTTCATGTCAAATTTGTTGCGTTCTTTTGTTACTGGTTTCACATTCGTTACAGAAACTTTGTATCATAATATACTACGTTTCCGTAAAAGTGAAACCATTAATAAAAACTTATTGTAATTGGTGTTTTGGTATATTGTAATGTTAATTTCATGGAATTCTTGACACATAACGCGTAACTTTTTACGGAGTTACTGACTGGATACCAAATGAAAAAGTAAAACAGGAATGATTAAAATTATAGTAAATTAAGTAAAATGATTCTGAAAGATTGTGCAGCAAGCGCTGAGATTTTGAACAATTCTGCGACAAGGATTTTAAAAGGTTTAACGAACTTTGTTAAGGGACTTCCATAAAGTGCGTTGGGGAGGAGGTTACCCAAAACAGCAGCAAATACGTACTCTCGAGAGCTTAATACAAAGAGGGAAAGAGAGTTATAGTCCAGATATAATGAACAGGGAGGGGAGGGGTCTTAATAAAAGGGTGGAATATATGGGGGAGGGTAGTTACCCAAAAACGTACGAACACGTACAAGGAACGGGAGAGGGGAAAGGTGTTAAAAACAGTGGTTTGACTATCAAACCTTAGCTTAATTTTACTCTTTATTTTTATTAAAAAAAAATTTAAATTTAAAAATTTTTATTAATCAATAATATGTAATCACTAAATATATCATAAATTTGATACTCTACATGCTTCAGAAGTGAAACTCAAAATAAAACATAACAAATCAATACGCAGTATAGCAACTAAAAATATTTTTTTGAAAAAATCAAAAAAATTAAGAATATTTTTTGTTAAAAAAATGTTTTTTTTAAGTAGATTTAAATTTGTTAAGGTTTATATATATATATCAGGGGACATAAGTTCTTTACATTTGTATATAAAAACATTAAATACATTTAGTTGATAAACATTTAAGGCGTCCATTTCTTTAAAAAGCGGTTCAAAGTTCGATAAACGATTTTTAAAATTTATTATGCGAGCTGCGAGTTTTTGATGCTGATAAAGAGATTTAAGATTAGTTTTATGTGTACTTTCCCATATAATATTTGCATAATTGATAAGACAGCGTTGATAATAAAATAAACATCCCCTCTCAAGTATTAATCACATAAGTACGCGATTTGACTATCTCTAATTGTCTTTTTTCTTAAAACTTCATTCCTTTTGTTGAATTTCACGAGGTTAAAAAATTAATGCTATATTTTTTTCTGACTTAAGTCATAATTTTATAGGAAAATATAAAAACAAAACTGTTTTTTATATTTTTCTATAAATAAATAATAGAAAAATAAGAATGCGATAATTGTTCTAAATAATATTTTTTTAAATTTTTATAAATGTAGTTTTATTCGTAGCGAAACGCTAAAGACCTTTTAAAAAACAATTACTTTTTACATTTATTGGCTGAGGATTATGGCATAAATAAAAATTTAAAAAGAATGTTTTTCTCTAATTATAAAAGCAATGAAAATAAGTGTGATAAAAGAAGAGGGAGCAATATGACAAACGTTTTGAAAGTCTTGAGTTTTTGAAAAACTTTCAGTCATTTGGCAACAATTTTCCCTTATTGCTTGCATAGTTTTTCTGTTTTATAATAATTTTAAACGCTTTTAGTTGTAAACCTCTTCGCTAAATCAACAAAAGAAATGTTTTCCGTTTTGTAAAGATCGAAATTGGAGCGAAGTTTCTGCACATTGGCAAATATATTGGAATTCGCTGTATTTGCAAAAAAGTGTAAGTAAACGGCACTACGTAACATTTCTCAAATTATAGTACAATTAAGTATATATATTATAATTTAATTTATTTAACTAAAAGATGAAGCAGCTTCAGCAGCAATGCTGGTCGTTTTGGGAAAATGCACCATACCAATTGCATAGTGACCCATATTAATCTAAAAGTGGCAAAAAGTCCAAAAAAAAAATTGTTAACGTTTTAAACCTAAAATTTTAAAATATACTACTTTTTGATCAAAATCAATTTTCATAGATGTAATCACTGTGCATAATTATATAATTTCACAGATATTATTATTGTGTAATTTTAAATGGATATATGCGTAAAAAGTTAAATTTATCACCATAAAATTATGAAAATTTTAGATGTGGTTATTTTGTAAGCAACATTATTTTCCACCTCCATACAAAACTTTATAATTTTTGTTAAAGTAATGAGTGGTTAGATATTTAAAATTTATTTACTTTTTCTTCTTTAGATTTAAAAAACAATTTCTTTTTAATTTTTCTTTTAAAAACTAAAATTTTAATATACTAGTTTAAACATAAGTGCCAGCCAAAAAAAAAGTTCCACGTTGTTCCACGTTCAATTTTAGTTAAACAAAACCACTAAACTTTAGCCAACTAAATCCTGCAGTATTTGCTGCAACCTTCTGCTCCTCTAAGGAGATATTTTAAATAGATTCATGCATAGTTCTTTCAAATGCAGTTTCGAAATAATTCCTAAAGATAAACTAGGCTGTGGCCCCTGTGGGATGACTTTAGCCCAAGCGAAATTTTTGTTTAAAAATGGTTTAAAATCGATACCTCAAGGTATGCCGGTTGATTTTTAGTAGCAAGTTGTGGGAAATTTATTATTTATTTAGTCTAATTTAGTTTACTTAACTCGAGTCTTTGTGATATTGTAAATTGCACTTTAGAAGAAGCACCTAAAATCCGAATTTTTTTAGGTGTGTAAACTTTTACATCGATAGCAGTACCTATAGAAGGTTTTTTATTGGAATATACACTGAATTAATTTTAAACCATTAGTGTTTGATTCTATCTTGTTTTGAAAGCTTAACAGTTTATTACTTTTTTGTAATTGAGGTTAAAAAAAAAAGGTTGTCTTTGGCCCACTACATAGGGTGACATTGGCCCGGTCTAAAGTCACCCCATGTATTAGAGTAAACCTTTTTTAGTATGTTGGAATGAAAAATTATTAGTATTAGTAAATTAGTATAAATTATATAATAAATAGTGAAATTTGTTTAGTTCTTAGTTTAAATATGCCACAAAATTAAAAGCCAAATTGTGGAAGAAGAAAATATGTTACTTATACTTTAGAACAGTTAGACAATGCATTAAAAAGATTTAAAGAATGGTTTAATTACTCAAAGACAAGCAGCTTTGAAATACGATATACCAAGATCAACATTAAAAAAAAAAATAAAACAGACATATCCTAAAAAGTATGGTGGTTAGCAAATATTTACATCAAACGAAGAAGACATGTTTAAGGCATATGCAATAAAATCATTTGAGTTTGGTTTTCCTGTTGATAAATATGATTTAAGATGCATAGTAAAAGGGTATTTAGAGAAAAAAGGCGTCATTATACCTCAGTTAAAAAATAATTTTCCAGGTGGCGATTGGTTTTGATCTTTTTTAAAAAGATCAAATCCAATCGCCAATTAATTGCCAATCCAATCGCCAAATCCAATCGCCAATTAAAACGCATCATTAAATCTAAAAATACCTCATTCTCTGTAATGTTTTGTGGTAATACTAATGGTGAATTGCTACTACCTTATGTTGTTTACAAAGCTGAGTCGTTATGGAATACATGGATGGAACATGGGCCACCAAAAGTACAACAGATCAAAAAATCTTTTTACTTCTTCCAAGACTTAAGAAGGCTTAAAGAAGAAGTGTCATTATATGTGATAACGTATCTTAATATTTGAGCATTGCAATACTGGATGCATGTCGAAGCAATAACATAGGATTTGTGGCATTAACAGCAAACTCTACACATCTCATATGACTACTTTAGACCTATGAATATTAACTGGCGCAAAATATTATGTGAATGGAAGGAGAATGTGAATGGTCAACTACTGATTTAGTGAGTCAATCATTTTTAGATCATTTATGTAAGTCACTGGTTGATCCCTCAGATAGTTCTTAAAAACCAAAGCGACGTAAAGTATGTGCTGCCCCAGGTAAAAGCTTATGTTCAACAGATATATCATATTGTGTTATAAATGAAAATAATAGATTAAATACAAATAATGTAGATACACCTATCAGTATGATAAATACAATTGAGAAAAACAACATTAACTTTGCTGGCCCAAGTAGAAATCATTGATAAAACAAAAAATGTTTGTAAAAAGAAAAAACTATTAGATCTTGTAGAGAATTGTTACGTAATTGTTGAATGCAACGGAGAGTTAAATCCTGGACAGGTTTGTTTAATATTTTGAATTTAGCTAATCAATTAGTAAACTTTATAACTAATTAATTTAATAACTAATATTATTTAATGTAATAACTACTGAATAACTTTAAAGAAATCTTCGAAATTTCGAAAAAAAAAAAGAGCAGAAATTACTTTAATGAAAAAAATAGACTTAATTGGAGATGTTCACTACCAGCAGATTTATTGAGGAATCAAAGGAAATTTTGAAAATAGCAATTTATTCAAACCTAGAACTTTTTCACTAAATTTTTTAAAACTTCATTTTTGTCATTTTTGTTTACTTTATACCTAAACTGTTTTGTTTACTTGGTACACTTGTTTAGTCTGTACCTATATTTTATTCACTTTATACAAGAACTTTGTTACTAAATCTTTTTTTGTCACTTTATTTTTGTAAATATATTTTCTTTGCCTAAATATTGTTGTTTTTATTGTTGTTTTGCTTCCTTTAGTCCCTTTTTACTGGGTTAGGCCAAAGTCATCCTAACACACAGGGCAACTTTGGCCCACCATTTAAACCACCCAAAAGATACTTCAGGTAAATAATTTTCAAATTGGACACAGATAGTTCTAACTATACTTTTTATGCACTTCTAAAAGTACTTAATTTTTGAGGAAATAATTTTCGTGACTTTTATGCAATAGACATTAAGGTGCAAAATGGGCCAAAGCCGCCCAAACTTACGGTACTAGGATTATAGGGGAAGTTATAAAATTGAGATGAATGGAATTTTATATGCTCCATCAAACCTAATTTTATAAAATTAGGTTTGATGGAGCTTTAAGTCAAAGTAATTACAAGCAAAAATTTGATAGCCTCAATTTTACTGAAGAGTCAAAGCATGAAGATAGCCTATTTAGCACATCAATTATACCTCTTCTGTTTAAAGTTGAAAACATAGACTTTTGAAAAAATTCTAAAAGTTCTAGCTGCCATTTTTGTAGATCGCTTCACCTGCAATGTAAAAAAGAGACACCAGAGTTATGCAAAGAAAAAAAAACTCAAATGAGTCAGTTAAAACCCTTCTCAACAGATTTAAGTATTGCTGGTACAGTAATAGCTATTAAGGTTACCTTTTAAAATGGATATGACCATGTTTGATGGGAAAGTAATAAATCCATTGAATGATATCAGTCTTGTAATGTGTGTGTTTCTAAGTCCAAAGAGATGAATGATATAGGTTTAGTTAAAAAAACCTGTAAATGAGAAAGCTCTTAAATTAGGTGTTTCAAATTTGCACTGTGGGATAAAATCTTTTGAGTTCATCTAACATTTAGGATTTAAAATAGAAATCCAGAAATTTCAAGCGTAGCTTACTTTAAGTTTCAAGAAGTTTCAAGAGAAGCTTACTTTAAATTTTATCAAATCAAAATTCAGAGTCTCATTGTTGACCAGCCCAAAGTAGGCTTTGGTAGTAGTAATGATAGAAGTACTTCGAGTAGAGCATTTGAGAACTCTACGGTTTTCTCTGATATAGAAGTTAAAGAGAATGTACATTGTCCTTATTACAATATTCTCTGGGCATCATATTGATAATAATCAATTTGAAATTTACTGTACTGATACAGCTAAAATTATATTTAATAAATATGGTTGGTGTATAATACCAGTGTTCACAAAATTCTGATATATTGTTGCTCTATTTCACAGTAATTTGACTTGCCGATCGCTCAATACTCTGACGAAGCTCAATAAAGTCTAAAAAAGCAAATCCGAAATGTAAGGTTGCATCGCAAAACAAAAATATTAATAATTAACACTATGACAGATCAGATGCAGGGCCGGTTCAAGGATTTTATTTTGGTATATGCAAGATAAAGGGTTGGCGCCCCCTATTATAAAAAAATATATGTGTGTTTATAATAAACTTATTATACAATATGTTTTGGTAAATATTTTTGTAAAACCGTTAAAATACAATAAAAAAATAATTCCCTATTAGATATTTATCGTACTTTTCATAAAACTGACTGCAGAGCTGTAAGCGCCATGAAATACATTTTTGATCAAAGAAAATTAACAAACACATAACCTACAGTTTATATTTACAAAAAATAAAACTAATCATTAAGTAACAAAGCTACTTTAAGAATAGTTTTTAACATCAAGTTTTTCTAACGAAAAATTCTCAATGCTGCATACACATTAGGAATGGTGTCAATCAAACGGTTTTTTGTATAATAAGACACGGGGCAGCTATCGTATCGCAACAGCTGTAAAAACAGAATGCAGGTTTTTGCACTTTTCTTTAAATGCATCTGTTTAATGTTTTTCTATTTTTTTCATGATATAGAGAAATTCAAAATGTTTGATTTGATCTTCCATCTGTTCAAACCTTTTTCACAAAGAATTAGTTGCAGTGTCTAAAAATACAAAAAAGAAATTTACTTTGAAAGACTCCGTTGCCGACAGGTTTATCTTTCATTTGCCAACAAATTCATCAGTTACTTTCATAGGAAAATCTTATTTGGCCTGACCACAACGTTATCAGAGAACTTTAGATCGATGGCTAGTATTTTGACCAGTTCCATTGCATATTGTCATTACATCTGTAATGACAATATGCAGCTAATTATTTTTATGTTCTCTAAAAAAGAATCGACACTTTCTATTATTAATTAGTATTCGACACTTTCTATTAGTTTTGAAGCGCTCAGCAGATTAACAGTTTTTATCTAAATTGTTTTGCTATCTTAATTAAATTTGAACAAGGTATCATACCAAGTGATCAAACAGCATAGAAATTTGAAATCTGCAGTTTTCCTGGCCATTTTCACAGAGGTACATTTTCCAAAAGCATCAATCTTGGAATCTAACAATGATTTATAGACAGTCTCATTAACCTCATCAATGTGGTAAAGAAAATGTTTAAGCGCGTCTATCCTGCTCTCCCAATGGATTTCACTTAAAGGTTTTACAAATTGTTTACATGATTTGGTAATATAGTCTATGGTTCATCTATGGGTTGATCCAGAAAAAAGTTCAGTACAGGAAAGTGCTATTTCTATGAACCACATGTGGTTCATAGAAATGTGCATGAAAAATCACACAAACTAATAAAACTTGTAAATTATAAAATTTATTAAATTTATAAAATTTATAAAATAATTTATTAAAATTTCCTCATGATTAACATTGTGCACAATGTTAATCATGAGGAGATAAGTCATACGTAAAATCTCACTGAACCTAAAATATTTTGAAACTTCTACATATTTCACTAAAGTTTTAAGAACATTTTTTGCCATAAGAGAATCTAATTCATGAAATACTGTTTTAGTAAAATAAATTTTTTTTAAGATGTCAATGTGACCAGAAGAATCGTCCGAGAAGAACGAAGCAAATTTTGAAATCAATACACGGATTTATAGTCTCAGTTCCGTTTCGCAAATTATCTCAAAATTGTTTCGAAAAGTAAGCATTTCTAGAATTTAAGAAAATTTGAAAAAAATTTGAGAAGCAGAGTATGACATATTGATATTACTTTGATATAAAATTTTTTTAAACACTAAATATCTTTCCTAGCCATATTTATCACCAACTTATGTTCGAAATATTTATCTTACTAAACGATTTTGTGATAATTTACGGAACGGAACTGCAACTAAAAAAAGTTTCCATGGTTTTGTTCTCAAAATAACTCATTAGCTAGAATTTGACCTAAAATTTTTGCTAGTTTACTTTTTCCAACTAAATTACAAATCACAGCAATCACACACAAAAACCATACTTCAATACTGTTGTTCTTATTTCTTCTTCAAGATTTCTTTCAAATGTTTTTTGACTTATTTGGCTTAAATAAACCATCAAGACTTTTCTGCGTTTAGCAGAGTTTTCTGCGTTTAGCAGAGTTTTTATGGCTTTTCAAATGCAGTTTCCAGTTGACAAAAATTAGAAATCTTCTGAACTTTACATAGAAGCTAAAAAAATTTTCTTTTGCAAGCAAGTATATTAACCATTCACGGTTATTCTTCATTTGCTGTGTGAAAGATAATTTTTAACTTTTTACATCTGTTTTGATTTTTGAAAATCTTTGTACGTTTAATGAATATATTTTTTGAAATATATAAATGAATGAATATATTTCACCTTGTGAAATCCAAAATAAGTTCTTAAAAGAGTTTCTTACAAGTCAATGTCATTATTTTTGTAGATGTTTAAGTCGCAGAGTTCAACAAATGTTTCGAAAACTTCTAAACGAATCAAATCTATAATAAAATTTTGAGAAGCTAGTTGTTCTGGTTCATCAAGTTTAAATTAAATATAAGATTATTCTTTATGAAGTTTATTTATATACGTTAAATATTGCTTATCTATTTTAACTTGAAATTTATGTGATCTTACATTTAATAAATAAAAAAACATAAAAAAACAAAGATCATAACCCACAACACAACCACGCACCCACGACAAAATTTCTGGTAATCAACAGTGACGGCTCCAGGAATTTTTGGTGGAGTGGGAAGAGGGTGGGAGGGATGTTGAAATACTTTTATATTTTGTATTATATTTGCGTCTCCGAAAAAAAAAGAAGCTCCTCCATTTCTATGAAATTTTAGGACTATTAGATTCTAGTGGGGAAGAAGAGGGTGCATATTCCCCATACCCCCTGAATCCTTCACAGGTAATCAACAACTAAAGTTAGTTTTTTGTGACAGCAGTGCGTACACAGTTTAGATATACAAGTTCCGATTTGAATATCTGACGTATAATTTTTAACTATTATTTGTACTATTATTTTTCTTGGTTACAGCATCATTCATGCTATCCTGCTAAAATACCATTATTAATATTATGAAAAATGCTCAAATAAAAATTAACTGACATTTTTTTATGTTAACTATAACTTTATAAAATATTAAAAATAAAAAAATAAAATTTTACTTTTTGATATTAAAATTAAAAAATAATTAATTTAAAAAAATTAATGAAAATTTAGACTGGGAGTACGAATTAGTGACACCTATTGCAGATTTTCTTAAGTTAAATACCCGTATCAATTAATTAAAAAAAATGGATAAATTAATTAAAAAAATTAATTAAAAAAACTGTATAGTTTTAAATCTTTAGTATATTTTATTTATTTTTCTTGAGAAAATAATTCTTTTTTTATATAATATGGCTGTTACACTATCAGAAATAGCAAAATTGTTTGAAGGCTATAAAAAAGAATTCGAATTGATGTTAAAACAACAGGAAAAAGTTTTTATCGACATTATTAGTGGAAACTTAAAAATATTTAATGGCAGATTGGAAAAAGTTGAAAAAGATATAGAAGAATTAAAGCATAGCTTAAATTATTATGAAGAACTAATAGATGAAAAAGTTAAGAAAGCAAATGTTTTCAGTAAAGAAGACAATTCAGAAATTACACGCATACAAAAAAAGTTAAGGGAGATAGAAGATCGATCGAGACGTAATAATTTAAAAGTGGATGGAATTAATAAAAATGAAGGTGAAAGCTGGAAGGAAAGCGAACTTAAGGTAAAAAAGGTTTTTGAAGAGTTACTATCCGTTAAAAATGTCCAAATTGAGCGGGCCCACAGAACAGGAAAAAAAGAACCAAATAAGCCGCGAACAATAGTGATAAAACTATTGGACTTTAAAGATAAAGTTGCAATTTTGAGCAAGTCAAGCAATCTGAAAGGGAAAAACATCTATATAAACGAGGATTTCTGTTCTGAAACAACGCAAATTCGAAAAGGTTTGAGGGAAAAAATGAAAATCGAACGAGCAGCTGGTAAGTTTGCATTCATATCTTATGATAAATTGATAATTCGCGATTGGGTTGCAAAGAAAAGCAAAAATTCATCCTCATAATATTTTTTATTAATTAACGGAATTTTATTTTTACTATTACTTATTTTAAATTTAACTGTTTTTAAAATGGAGGAAAATTTCGTAATTAAATTTTCGGATGAAAATGACATTCTCGGTGATTATGACACCGACTCAAATTTTCTTAATCACAAAATGTTAGAAAGTAAATATTACTCCGTTTCTGAATGTTCACAACATCTTAAAAAAAATAAAAGCACTTTTTCAATTTTAAATATCAATGTTCGAAGTTTGAATAAAAGCATTGAAAATTTGAAAATATTATTAAATAAACTTAAACACGATTTTAAAATTATATGTCTGACGGAAACTTGGTGTAAAAGTGGTGAAACAAATTATGAATTTGATCTACACCTTTTCAAGATGTAATTGAGAAAACAAAAATTGTAATTAAGAATCGTAAGATGTAATTGAGAAAACAAAAGTTGTAATTAAGAAACGTAAGATGTAATTGAGAAAACGTAAGTTTTAATTAAGAAACATGAGATGTAATTTAGAAAACGAAAATTGTAATTAAGAATCGTAACATGTAATTGAGAAAATGTAAGTTGTAATTAAGAAATAGAAAGATGTAATTGAGAACACGAAAATTTTAATTTAGATATCGCTTTAAAGGAGTAAGTGTAAAATGGCGCTTAAAAAAAATGGCCCGTAAAAAAATGGAGCGTATAAAATGACGCACTTAAAAATGACGCAAAATTTGTAGTGTAAATTTAATTTTTTAGGGAAAAATTTAGGGAAAAATTTATAATTTTTGGGCAAATGAATTTAACATAATAAACACTAAAAACATTTTAGGGAAAAATTTATAATTCAAATAAAAATTATAATTAAAAATTATATAATTAAAAATCACTTCATTGATCATTTAAGCACCAACTTGTACGTCTTCCATATTTAAAATAGTTGCATAGTGCGTGGTTGTGTGTTGTACCGCACGTGCACAATCTCTTCCCATTATAGTATTTTTCGCCTCAATTACAATTCGTTCTAAGTACTGCATGCGCTGTTCCGCAATCCCGTCACCTAATACAGGTGGAATGCGAATTGCATTTTTAACGTTACTTTTAATTTTGGATCAGATCGTTTCCACCGGGTTCAACATTGGACTGTAAGGTCCCAAACGTAACAACTGAGCTGGTGAATTATCAAACACCCTTTGCAAACGAGCGTGACAAGGAGCATTATCTGTTACGACGACCAAATCCTCCAAACGATTCCCGGATGTAACCCACTGGTGAAACATAGCCAACATCCACTCGTTACAGGAATCTGCTTTAAATGATCCCCTGCAAGTTTCTATCATGACGACATTTGTAGTTGAAATAGCTGCGATCAAGTGTATGTTTAAACCTTTTGAAGCAGGTACTTTCATAATTGCTCTTTTTCCTTGTCTCGCGCGTCCTTGCGTTTTTCTACAAAAAAGGTTAAAATTTGTTTCATCCAACCAAACTATCTGACGACCATTTGTGATATGTTCGTTGATGTTTCTAACATATTCAGCTCTTTTTTGTTTGTTTTCATAACTGTTTATTGTAGAAGGCTTCTTGTGCACTTTTTTTAATGAGAACAATCTGCCTTCGAGGTAATTTGCTATTGTTGTTGTGCTAACGTTTATGTTAAATTGTCTTAATATCTTTGTTTTGATGGCCACCAATGTTAATTGACAATCATTTTCAATTCATGTTAATGTTTCTTCGATTTGATCTTCGGTCAACTTTTTCGGTTTAAAACCTCCTTTTCCGATGAAATTTGAATTTCCGCTGCAAACCCAATTGTATGCTGTCTTATATTTGATACCTAGCGTTTGCGCGAGATTCACCCAATCTTCAAATCGCTCCGCACATTCAACAACTCTTCTCCTGTCATTTGGAGAAGATAAAACGTAACGTTTCCTTTCAACTTGTTCAGTTGTGTGTATTTCATGCCGACAAATCGGACAACTTGAATCTGGTTGTTCCAGAACTGGACGTAAACAAATTTGATGACATAAATGTTGACACGGATTTAGCTTAATCACAGACTTTCGGGTCATAGTGTATTGGGATATAACACAACGATCTTTTAATTCCATTATTATTACTTGTGCATACAAAAGCAAAATTTAAGATTATAACTTAAATTCATGTCCAAAAAGACCTTTTGTAACAACCTACAAAATTAGACTGTGAATTTGCTATTTTAATTTATGTGTTCTCAATTACAAGTTACGATTTCTCAATTACATATTATGACTTCTCAATTATATCTTACGTTTTCTCAATTACATGTTGTGTTTCTTAATTACATGTTACGACTTCTTATTTACATGTTGTGTTTCTCAATTACATATAACGTTTTCTCAATTACATGTTGTGTTTCTTAATTACATATTACGACTTCTTAATTACAACTTTCATGTTCTCATTTACATCTTGAAAAGGTGTAGTTAATTACGCATCAATTCACCAACCACGTAAATTTAATGCAGGTGGGGGCGTTAGTATTTTTATCCATGATTCACTTAATTATATTTTACGTAACGACCTCTGTGTTAATGAAACAGATTGTGAATCATTATGCATTGAAATAGTAAATAAAACTGAAAAAAACATAATTATAAAAAATATTTATAGACCACCATCTGGCAACATGAAAAAATTTAAAACTCATCTTAAAACATTTCTAAACAAAACTAAAAATTCCAGAAAACATATATATTTGGTCGGGGATTTTAACATCAACCTAATCAACTATGCTTTTAATAATAATGCTAAGAATTTTATAAATACTCTTTTAGAAAATAACTTTATTCCAACAATAAACAAACCAACAAGAGTTACAAAAAAGTCTTCTACTCTACTTGATAACATTATAACTAACAGTTTTTATAATAGTCCTCTTTTCACAGGTATAATTCAGACTGATTTATCGGATCATTTTCCAACATTCTTAGCAACCAATAACATTTTAATTAACAATATTGCCACAAAATCCACAATATTTCGGCGACAGATTAATGAAAACTCCTTAAAGCATTTTAAATGCTGTTTAAAAAATAATGTTGATTGGAATTTAATTTTGCAATCAAGTGATGCTAACAATGCTTATAACTTGTTTCTTGGTCAATTTTGCAAGCAATATGAAATAGCGTTTCCAGAAAAAGAAATAATCATAAATACCAAATCACTTCAAAATCCCTGGATGTCAATAGGCTTACTAAAATCTTCAAAAAAGAAAGAAAAATTATATATAAAGTATCTTAAAAAAAAATCTTATAAAAATGAAATAACTTATAAAAATTACAAAAATATATTCGAAAAAATAAAAAGATACTCAAAAAAGCTTTATTATGCTCAGTTATTAAAAAAACACAACGGAAACACTAAAAAAGTATGGAATGTAATTAAGGATTTAATTGGAAAAAATAATTACAAAAAAAACACTCTGCCAAAAAATCTTTTAATTAATGGAAAATTAGTTTATGATAAATCTATTATAGCTGATGAACTAAACAACTACTTTGTCAATATTGGTCCGAAATTGGCTGCTAAAATTCCATCTAACTCCACTCCTTATGATTCATACTTAAAAACTTATGACAAACTTATGGATGAAACTAGTTTAAAACTTAGCGAGCTGAGTGCTGCATTTAGCAGTCTCAAAAGTAAAAAAAGTGAAGGTTTTGATAAAATTAGTATTGATATTGTCAAATCAGTATTTGATATTATTGAACCTTCTTTATTTCATGTTTTTGATCTTTCATTTAAAACAGGTATTGTTCCTGACAAACTAAAAGTTGCCCGTATAACACCAATTTTTAAATCTGGAGATAAGTCAAATATCTTAAACTACAGGCCTATATCCATACTACCTTGCTTTTCAAAATTGCTAGAGAGAATAATGTATAATAGGTTATATAATTATCTAACTGAGAACGACATGTTGTATTGCAAGCAATTTGGTTTTAAAAAAAAAAATTCCACAGAACATGCAATAGTTGAACTTTCTAATCAAATATCTGAAGCCTTTAATAATGACTGTTTTACTTTAGGAGTTTTCATTGATCTGTCAAAAGCTTTTGATACCGTAAATCACCGTAAATCACCGTTTGTTAGATACCGTAAAGGGTATCTAACAAACCGGAGGCAATTTTTATATTATGATCAAAATAACACAATTCCATATTCCATAACTTGCGGGGTTCCTCAGGGCTCAATTTTAGGACCACTCTTATTTCTATTGTACATAAATGACTTATACCTAGCAACAAATCTTTTAGACCTAATTTTGTTTGCTGATGATTCCAATCTTTTTTATTCTCACAGAGACATTAAAACACTTTTTAAAACAGTTAATGAACAGTTATGTAAAGTTAATGAATGGTTCGTAAGTAACAAACTTTCATTAAATGTGGATAAAACAAAATATATACTCTTCCATAAAGTAAATAAATCAGAAAACATACCTATAAAATTACCAAATCTTATAATTAATAATACTTATATTAAAAGGGAAACAAACGTAAACTTTTTAGGAGTAAAACTGGATGAAAATTTACTGTGGTATTCTCATATAAATAGTATTGAAACAACACTCTCAAAAAATATCGCAATGATTTATAAGGCTAAACCTTTTCTAAATGTAGCATCCCTGAAAAAATTGTATTTTGCCTTTATTCACAGCTATTTGTCTTACTGTAATATTGTGTGGGCTAGTACTGGCTATACAAAACTTAAGAAAATCTACAACAAACAATAACATGCATGCAGAATAGTGTTTGGAGCCTGCAGAAATACTCCTTGCGAACCACTTTTACGTGCAATCGGTGCTTTAAATGTGTATAAACTCAATTTACACCAAGTTTTATTGTTTATGTTTAAAACAAAAATGGGATTGTCCCCAATAATTTTTCAAACCTATTTTAATAAAATTAATCATAAATATTCAACAAAGTTTTCTGATAACAACTTTGTTCTTCTCAAGTATAATTTAAAATTAACCTTCTATTCAATTAAATATCGCGGACCTTATCTGTGGAATAAATTCCCAGAGATTGTCAACAAAAACAAGACTACATTAGAACAATTTAAAAATGAATCAAAACAATTATTAGTATTCAGGGATCTTAATTTATCTGACTTCAAATGTTTCTTTTAAAATTTAATCAAATAAAAACAAATTTATTTATATCAATCAAATTTAAGTAATGATGTTAAAAATTCATCTTGTGATAATGTTAATTATGAAATTTTATTCTTATTTAAAACTTTTTGTTTAAATGATTTTAAAACATTTAAGCGGTTGCTAGCATTTCGACAATTCTTAGTTGTTTGCTATTTTGAATTTCTTAATTTTCTCAGTTACTTTCTGTTTTAATTCTTACCTATATTTTATATATTTATATTATATACATTTGTATGTTACGGTTATGTAGAGTTTTTTTTATAAAGAGTTTTTTTTTTTTTTTTATATATATATGTGGGGCTCGGCGATAAGGCAAAATGTGCCTTCTTCTTGCTCCTGCCATTAGTTTTGATATATGTATATGCAATGTAAACATTCTTTAACGGCGAAATAAATTACACTTAAAAAAAAAAAAAAAAAAATTATTACGTAAAATTTTATTGCATAAAATGAAAAATAAGATAAAATTTTAGTATAATAATGAAAAAATTTAATTAAAACATTTTTATGGTTAATTAAGTACTTTATGGTTTTTGTGTAATTAGTTAGTCTCTCTGGTCAATTTTGGTTGGTTCCGTGCAACCAGTATCCAAATTTTGAAGCTCGTGAGCATACGATTTTTTACCAAAGTTATTCATAAAAAGCAACTTTGATGAAAAAGTTGTAACAACGGAGCCAATATAACACGCGTACATAGAATAAAGGGCTATATTTGGTGACCCGAGAGTTCCCAGAACGCATACTAAAGACCAAAATGGTAAATTAAATGCTTTAAGTATAGTGTACAAATGCTGCCGCGCGTTAACTTTAAAGCATCCAAATACTGCCCAAGGATGCAAATATCTCTTTCCAAAAAACAAGCCGTATAACAAGATTAATAAGTTCGCTGAACTTGAAAAAAAAATTATTAGAGCAGAAATTCGTATAGCGTGATTGGAGTTCTTATTGCCTGCCGTAGATAGCTTCAAAACTAAATTGCCAGCTAAAGGACAGAGACATGCAAACGCTAAAAGTGTTTTTTGCAAGTAAAAAATTATTGCATTAACCGATTTGTATAAATGAAAAATAGTATGATTGACAAACCAAAGTGATAAAACCATTGAAAATGTGGCCAAAAATGTCAAAAATTTACGGTGCATTTTATTTAACTCATAGTTTAGTCCGAACTGATAAACTTTTTCTTTAAAGGGGAAATCTTCAACCGTTATATCTAAGATCAAAATACATGCAATTATTGCTACTGCCGCGTCACTCATTGTTTCGATACGCTCTTTTGAAATGTTACCTTTTGTAAAACAGTAATAAAAACGACAGCATTCTAAATCAGTTGGTTTCATTATTCTTCTCCGAATAAAATAGTAACATTTATTGATTACTGGCATCATAATAAGTAAGGAAAGAATAAACCAAGACACCGCATAGTTTAGAACGCAAAAACTAGCACTAAGAGATACTAACATCAAACTGATAACAGGTTTTACTATAAAACAGTTTTGAAATCTGTTCAAATGAGGTTTGGTCCACTTTTGCATCATGACGTGCAAAACTCTGGGTGTTTTCATTGCGTAGATACTTAAAATAATGTCGTTCACATTCATAAATCCTATAATAAAGCAGGTAAGTAAAATGGAGGAAACTTCGCTAGGATAATGACCTTGCAGAGCTATTGAAAACGGCAGAACAGTGGTGGCTAACATCTCCAAGCAAATGAAAAACAAAAAAAGATCATCTACACGTTTGATTACCATGGCTCGAATATTAATATTTTCCCATATTGTCAATACCACTGCAAAGCCCAAGAAAAACATTACAAATTCCAATCGATTTTCAAAAAAAAAATCACTTAAATCTTCACCATCTTTCAATTTTTTCAAATTTCTTATAGGTATAATAAGAAACGTCGCAGAAGTAGCCATTACAGAGTCTATTAACCCAAGCGTACGATTGGATGATGCAATGTCACCTCGGTGGAGTTTTGGAAGCATTTCATTTAGATGATCGTCATAATTATTTTCTAAATCATTTACTGTTGATTTGAATTTGTCTTTTTCAATTTCATTATCCATTTTAAATTTTGCTTTCAATTTCTAAAATGGTTTTATATAGTAGTTATGCAAAAATATTTTTAAAAGAAAAAAAAAATGTTGGTAACTACTTTCTCATGATAAGTTAGTTATCTTTTCAGTCATAGAAAACGGAGGCAATACGTATAAATGCAAAATTAAGTAAACAAAAACAGCGTTTATAAGAATTTAAAAAACAAAACATAAGTATAAAAAACTAAAAGCTTCGTCAAAAATCAATTAACAAAGTTTCTTATTTCACTAAGGACTTTTTATATACTTGCATTAATTTGAAAGTAAAGATCAACCAAAAAAGCGAAAATCACCAAGGAAACCAATTATCAAATTCAAAAAATTTTTGTATTGTGTTTTGTATAGTTATTTACGCAGTTAATAGATTGCCGTATTTCAATTTATTATACTTTTTTTTATTCGTGTGACCAACGAAAAACTTTTAGTGTAATTTTCAATCAAGTTACTTGTACAAAATGAGTAGATGAAGACTTAGTTTTGCAATTATATTGAAAAAAGCCAAAACAATAACACCGTAAAAATTTTCTTAAAAACAGACTCTAACAATAAAATTTATTTTCACTTAGTTTGACATCAAAGTTGTTTTTCTTGAAGTTTCAATATAATAAACTTATTATCGCTTAGATAATAACCCATTTTAACGAAATGTGGGTTGCGGTTTCAATAAATCAAAAATTTCTCAAAACAACATTTTTTCACTTAAAATAACTTTGGAAGATAAGTTTAATTTCTTTCCCACTCTTTAGAATTTTTCAGTTTTTCTCACGTGGCTTTTTTTTTCAATGTGTTTTCGCAGCCATTTTCTCTCTATAGGGTAAAACACCCAGTGGTCACCACTTTTTTGAACTTAGTCCGATATAAATATTCATTTCTCTTATTTTCATAAATTATAAATCTTTTAGTCTATAGGGTGTGATCGAGATCGAGAGTTGATCTTTACGATGTATCATAGAATAAATGACCACCAATAATAAATACGGGAGCAATAGCCTCCGAAACAGCCAAATGGCGACCATTAGCAAGAAATATACGTTCGCTATCTGGGAATTTTTAGAGTTCGCCACAATTAATTTTTTTTTTTAAATACACTGTAAAACTTTACCGTGAAATTCACGGTACTTTACCGACATTTTACGGTATGTTACCCCAATAGTGTCTTCACGGCATTATACTGTAAAGTTTACGACATTACACCGTTATTGCACCATCACGGTATCACCGTAAAGTTCTACTATTCTTGCGGCGAAAAAACCACGTGATCATTGCGTAATTAAAAACAAAAATATCTACCATTATGATATGGGGGCAAACAAACGCGCTGATTTCAGTACATCATTACTTAAACGCCTTGAAAATGTCTTATGATTATCAAGAGAAGTTATCTAAAAAAGCTGCTGAACGTTACCAGAACAATATTTAGTATTATATTGAAATAAATCTGTGCAAATGCTTATAGGAAACATGGAATTTAATTAATTCATCATTTTGAAATTATTGCACAGTTTACAGATGTAGTCAATAAACAAAACAAAAATATTACATATTGATATTCTAATAACATTTAAAAATTCTATATTTTGCTTAAAATTTTCCTCAGTGTAATATTTATTCCTCATGTTTTTAATATATGTGAAATAAATGTTATAAATAAAAAATATTTTTTAAAGTATAATAATGAAATGATCAAAAGTACTAATTACAACAATTTGAATTATAACATCGTAACAATATTTATAAAGCTTTTTGGTAAATGGTATGAGGATTAACAATATTATGTCTTGGCTTTGAAAAAATAACATAAATGACTTTTTATCTTCATTCACAAAGGTACACTCTAAAACCAGTGAAAACAGCAGAAACTCTACTAAAGAAAATAGAACCAATTTATGCTGAAAGCATTTACAAATTAATGTTTTATGTATCATGTTAACATGAAAAATAAAAATTTAATTAAAAATATAACTAAATAAATAATAAAGAAGAAACTTACTTTGTAAGATTGTTTTTGTGACCTAGGAACAATCCTAAAGATTAAAAATGACAACATTAAAAGTATGTTTTACTTTAAAACATGTTTCTTGCCTAGTAAATGATTGCCTAGTAAATGATTAGAAGTAACGAGTTCAAGTAAAAATAATCATTTCTAATAATCTAATAATCATTTGTAGCAAGAGACACCAACAAGAAAGTAAGCAAAGTTGTCTATCAACACAAAGCCTCACAACAATAACATCACTATAATAACACAATAAAACAAAATAAAATTATACACATAATGACTTACAAGTGAATCAACACCGCACTAGAGGTTGAAACAGAATACAAACACACATATAATGTCTAAAGGGTGAGCCAACACGACACCAGAGGTCAACACAGAACATAAACACATATATATTGACTTATGAGTGAGCCAACATACACATAATCACTTACCTAGCCAATGCTGCATTATTTTTAAACTACCATCATTCTCAGCTAAGTTAACTTGTTGTTTCATGTTGGTTCAAGACACTAACATCTTCCACTCCAGTCAATGAATTGTCAGTACTTATTTGTTAACTGACTTTAATAACTTGAGATTTATTGCAATGACTTTTTTGTACATAATATTCTAAAAAAGTATAAGCATGTTTGAGGTATATAGTAAATACAAAATTTGTGCTTAACAAGCTATTGAACATTAATTTATTTAAAAAATAAAAACAATAAACAATTGATTTATAAATGCTTAGTTTTAATGCATTAATATTTATATATACAATTTATTTTTGTTATGCGTCAATGCATAACAAAAATAAATTGTAACTATTACATAAACAGTTTTTACAAAAACATTTTAAACAACAAGATAAACTATATTATATAGTTTATCTTGTTGTTTATACAGTACATATAATACTATATAGTATATACTAATTGAATTGTTTAATCTATTTATTCTCCTTTCATTTCACATAACAATTGGTTATGTTGGAGGGATGATTTCACTATATATATATATATATTTTTAGCACCTAACATATTTACTGATGGAACATAGTCAACATGCTTTTCAAAATTTTGAAAAGCATCTGGACTATGTTCTTTTTTTTCCTAAAAGAGAAACATACTTACAATGAATAAAAAACTTAATAAGTTCAAGAAAAATTAGTGCTCAAATATTTTGACGATTCAAATACAAAACTTACCAGATACAAAATGTTTTGAGCATACTTAGACATGTTTTGCGACCTAAGTTTGTTTTAGCAAGATGAATCAGTTCTATATAAAGCATAAAGCCACGATTTTCTTCTCTTTGGATCAGGAAACAAAATATAAAAAATCAAGTTCGGATGACTATTAACATTAAGGGAACAGTCAAAAACACATTTCTCCATTTTCAAGCGCTTTGTTTGCCCCCATACCATAATGGTAGCCGTTTAGTTAGTTAAAGTGACGTCACGTTCGCCGCAAGAATACGATAAATGTGGACACTTATCGTATAGTAAAAGCATGTTTATTATTTTATTAAAATTGAAATTTGTTATCTTTAATTTTCTATACATACTTTTTACATATTTTAATATGTCAGCATGTGAATCACATGACAAAATAGCTCTGTAATTAAATTATAATTGCATTTCAATATTATTACTCTAGACTAATTTTTAATTCGCTAATATTTAATATTTTGTGTTTTATAACTAAGTTATTAACTTATTTAATAATAAACTTATTTAATAAGTTATTAGTATAAGTAAAAGCATTCCAATTTTGATATAAGAGCTTTTGTGCAATTAACTATTTTAACTTGTGTTGGTGCACAAGGTAATATTGAATACATAATATTGGTAATATTTAATTGTATTAAATTTCTGTAAAGTTGTATTAATCATAAAATGTCATTACCTTCTGTTTTTACTGGACCAATATGGACAGAATTAACAAAAAATACTTGTATTTCTGCAGCTCTACATCAAGGTGATGTTAGTTTTTCAGATTTTTCACGAGGAAAACAATGTTTAACAAATTCAGTTATATTTCTGTGTTATACAATGAATAAAATAAAAACGAATTATGGATTACAAAGTATTGATCTAAATAATATTTTGAAGCAAGGAGACAGTCTTTACCTAAATGTTCGAGATAATGGTATAAATACAGATTATTTATTGCCAAATGATTTGCCAACTCATGTAATTTGTTCTGGGAAAAAAAATATGCTCAAGATTACTGACATAGGAATTGGTAATTTATTGCAATTAGAAAATGATGTCAATTTATTCAGTACCAAATCAATTGAACATGCTTTTGATGATGCATTTAAGCTGTCTCCAACATGTCTTTTATGTATAAAAGATAGTTTTGTTGCAATATTCAAATTTGATAATTTTCTTCTTCTTTTTGATTCACATAGTAGAGACTGTCATGGTTTTTTGACCAGTGAAGGAACTGCTGTGGTCATAAAATTTGTGTTTGTTTCAGATTTGTACATTTTTTTAAAACAGTACAGTAGATATTTAACAGATTCTAATGAAGTTCGATTTGAATTATTATCTTTAAACATTGAAGTTATTGACATTGATAGTATAAATGGATTTAGTACAAAAAATAGTTTATCTGTTTATTCTAAAGTCAATTATGCACAATTAACTCCACGTGAAAGTTGTTATAAAAATTTAAAGTTAAAGTGTCATATATGTGGTCTACAAGCAAAATCTTTATTAGCTTATGTTACTCATTATTCATGCCACCGTCATGATGCAAACATATATTTTCCTTGTGTCAACAATTGCAACAGAAATTTTAAAAGCTACTCTTCTTTCAAAATACATGTAAAAACTGCTCATAATAATCAAACAGTTAGTACACTTGCTTGGTCAAAATTTCAAGACAGTGAAATATTGTTTACATGTGGCATTACGTTATGCAAACAAGTATGTAAAGGATTAATTCAATTTCTTATTCACCTAAAAACTCATAGTGACTCACATGATAAAATTGTATGTCCATTTGTAAAATGCAATACAGTTCTTAATAATCGAAGTTCATTAGCATCTCACTGGACAAGAAAGCATAAAAATTGGGATGCACGACATATAAAATCAATATATTTAACATTCATTCCAGATATCCCAGATAGTGTTAATAATGACAACCATGCAGCAATTTTAGAAAATTACAGTCCACCTGAGTTGTGCCCTAGAGAAAGTTTAAATAAAGGTAAAAGCATTACATTGGAAGACTATGTGCAATGTCAAGCAATGTTTTTTTTAAAATTACAAGTGAAACACATTCTACCAGTATCGTGCATTCAAAGCATTGCAGATGAGCTTGAAGTTGCTAATAACTACAGTACTGAGTATTTGTTGCATACTCTATCATCTGCAACGTCAAGTCTTCCTATCAATGTTAGAGATGATGTTCTTAAAGAATTAATCAATATTGAACATAAAAAAAAAAGTTCTTTGCATGTTTTGCGCAGTGTAAAAAGCAGGAAAACCTTTTACCATAAAAATATGGCTTACATAAAGCCTGTTGAATTTGCATTAGGCTATGATAATAATAAAAAATTTAGAACAGCCCAATATGTTTCAATAAAAGATTTGATATGTATGCTGTACTCAAGACACAGCAACAATACTGGATTCTGGCTGAAACACAGTAGTACTTCAGGTGTATTTACAGACATTTCTAGTGGATCACTAATGCAATCAATTGCAATATCTAGTGAAAAGATAATATACCTCATGTTGTTCCAAGATTCCTTTGAAGTTACAAATCCTATTGGTTCAGGAAAGAAAAAACATAAAACACTAGCTGTTTATCTGACATTAGCAAATATTCCGTCCCAAAAACGATACACATCCGATCAACTACAATTAGTGCTTATGTGTCGAGATGTTGATTTTAAGTTTTTTGGCTTAAAGAAGGTGTTTGCTCCTTTATTGTCTGATTTACAGGAAATTTCAATGTCTGGTGTTGCTTTTTCTGACACTTTGACATTAACAATAAAGCTTCTATGTATACTGGGTGATAATCTTGGATCACATGCTATTGGAGGTTTTTGTGAAAATTTCAGCACAGCTCAATACTTTTATCGATACTGCTTAGTGACACGTATCGAATTTGATACAAATCCTCACTTTTGTGGCCCTGAAAGAACAAAAGAAATACATAATAGAAGCTTGCTTGAACTAGCAAACTGTGGTTTAAACAACTTTGAAGGCGTCAAATTTCAGTCACCTTTTAATGATATTAGTGATTTTCATGTCTCCACTGGTTTGCCACCATGTCTAGCTCATGACTGTTTTGAAGGATTAGTATCACAAGATATGTATCTTTTTATTAAGTATTTTGTTACTAAGCGATGGTTTTCTTATAACAACCTAAATAGAAGAATAAATCTACTTAAGTATTTAGAAAATGATGCACAAGACAAACCATGTGAAGTTAACAAAATATCGTGCACAAAGAAGCTAAGTGGCCATGCAGTACAAAACTGGGTGTTTTTGCGTTTGTTTTCCATAATTATTGGATCATATGTAACTAATTATGAGGACTCTGTGTGGTTACTGTATCTTAAATTAAAACAAATTATGGAGTTGGTTTGTTCACCAAAGATTGATCTTGCACATATTGCATACCTAAAGACACTAATACACGAGTATTTGTCTGGACGAAAGGAACTGTTTCCTGATAATAAACTTTTACCTAAACATCACTATTTGTGTCATTACCCACAGCTTATACTACGATATGGCCCTCTCATACGTGTGTTTACACTGCGATTTGAGAGCAAGCATTCTTATTTTAAACGATGTGCTCGAAATTACCATAATTATAAACACTTATGCAAAACATTGACTAGCACCCATCAATTGCTGCAAGCATACAACAATTCAAGCATTACAACCCAGGACTATTTTTCTATTGATTCCTTCTTGTTTAATGGAACAAATTTCAATTCTTTAATAAACAGTTTAATATTAAATACATGTGGTCAGTTTCCGCATGATGTTTCAACGCATGTTGTTTTTCGTGGCACACATTACAAGAAAAATCTCTTTTTATTGTGTGAGTTTTCAAAAGATTATGAGTTTCCAATTTTTGGAAAAATAATAGTTATTTTTATAGATCCAAGCTGTAGCATTCCTCGGGTTATTGTCGCGATTCAAAAGACTGAGTTTGTCCATGAACTTGGTTTATATGAAATATTTGGTTCTACAGATAAAATTATATGTCTTGCACTGCAATGCTTAATTGACTATCTGCCGTTACCAGCTTACATATACCAGCATTGAAAAATGGTTTCACTTAAACATGCAGTGTCATGTTCAGTGTCAAGATTTGAGAACAGATAAATAATAATTTAATAAATATTAGTTCAAATCATTTTTTTTTTTTAATGTTTTATTTTTATAAAATATTTTGTTTAAAATTTCAACTATTAATTTTTTTAAATGTTTCTAGTTTTAAATTTTTAAATAGTCATGATAACAATATTGTTAAAAAATCTCTTCTGTTTTTTAAACTGACTGACTACCCTAATTTATAAATTAACCCTGATAATTTATTAATTAACCTAATTAACCCCTGATACATTTGCGCTATTCTCTTATATAGGATTAAATCATTACAGAGTTAACAGTGTTTTTTGTTTGTGTAGGTGATGGAATTTATTAAAACCAGCATCATTAGAATCCTGCCATCTATAGATGCAACTTTATTAGAGCAACTTGCAACTAGTTTGGAGCTGGATGTTGGAGTGGAGACTCAAGCAGATCTTCATTTAGTTACATTTGAAGACTTGTTTGGCCTAAAACCAATACAAAAACGAAAACTACTTCAATCATGGTTATCAAATAATGTGGGTAGGTGATCAAAACTTTTTAGTTTTAGTTTGTGTTAGAAAAAATATAAATATACAGTTTTGTTTGTAATATAAACTTTTTTTACTTTGGATGGTTGTGTAGCAGTATGATATAACATAGTATATAACATAATATATTATATAATATATTACTTTAAATGGTTGTATAGCAGTATGATATTACTTAGTATATAACATAATATATATTGTTATATATTATGTAATATCATACTGCTACCCAACCATCCAAAGTAAAAATGTTACTATCATAGGATGTATATCATGCATGCTTGTGTTATAGCATTGATTAATTTGTTTCATCATTGTCATTGTAATTCATAAGTTGTTTTTTTCTTAATGGAAGTATATATTTTATAATGTATGAAAAATAAATTATTTTGTTCAATGATCTTATGATTTTAAAAATAATTTTTTTATTTAAGTACATCATTTCATTAATGAAAAATTTATGCCAAGCTTAATTTTTTGTTTCTTAGTTGATTATAGTTAACATTATTAGTGATTATTGTGACCATTTCATTACAGCTGATTCCAACATGTTGACACCAGCATTGATGACTTTGTCGTCACCATGTATACCCTGCTCTTCTACTGAAATTTTAGCAGCAGAAGGATCTTCTGGTAAGTAACTTACATATTTATAATCACTTTTTTTTTGTTATATGTAAATTTTATAATAACTATTTTATTTAATCTTATTTGAATGGTTTGTTCCCGATTACATGTTAAGTTGTATTTTATTTTGATTAAATTGAGTTTGAATTTAGCGGCATCAAATTATTTTGGACCTTCTGATTGGTGCATGTTGTTTAATGTACCATGGGGAAAAATAGATAAGAAAACGATTGAAAAACTAGAATCCGGTGAACGTCTTAGTGCAACAGAAAGAACGGCAATGGTGCGGATAGTATTGGACGAAGTTAGATCAGTTTGTCTAAAGCCGTTGAAAAAACACTTGGATATTATTGCATCCATAATTGTTTTAAAATATCCAAAAGCATTGAAGGATGAATACAATGGTAATTTGATAGGTAGTGGTCATGATAGTCTGACATTACAATTAGTCAATCGTTATGATTATCTTCAGCGCCCACGTCGTGCTTTGCCAGAAGTGGATTTTGAAGTAGAAAAGGTATCTGCTGAAGACGATGAAAAAAAACATCCTTTTATGAATAGAAAGAGAGATAGTTATGGATGTCTCAATTGGGAATGTACAGGATTGCTTAGCTCACAGTCTACTCCAGCTGAAAAACTGTACAGGTTGCAGCAAAGTGCTATAAATGGGAACTTAATTCTGCTCCCAGAATTGATGCAACAGTTTCCAGAGCTGTTTACGGTAATACTTGATTTTATTTTATTTATCTTAATTCCATATTCTAACATCAAAATAGTTACTTAATTGTTTTGTTACATCTAATAATTTCATTTCATTTTGACAGGTTTTTCAATTGTATAACTTCTTATATAATTGAATAAGTATACATGTATAATTGAATAATTATGTAGATTTTAGTAAGTTTAGTTTTTAATACCTGTATATAATTGAGCATATATAATTGAATAATTATGTAGTTTTTAATAATTATGTAGTTTTTAATACATGTATAATTGAATAGTTATGCAATAATAATGTGTAGGTGAGCGGATTACTGAATCACTTTGATGTGTTGATGGGTGGCTTAAAAGCCACTGAAAAATTAACAACTTCATTAGCTGACCAAAAATTAGCAGCATTTTTGTTAAACTGTAAATCTACAAATGAACACATAAAAAAAGCTATGCAATCAATGGATGAGCTAAAAGTTGCAACTGCTTCTGATCTACCTGTGGCTCCTAGCTTGATGACTGCATTGGTCTTTCTTTTTGATGAAATGTTGCATTGTCTTTTTTTGTTGATGGATGTATGTATAAACAGTGTTTCAATTTTTTCGTAGCTATATTGATAATACAGGTAGTGCATTCTATGAGGTATGGATGTGTCTCATAAATTAGTTGCATAAAATTAATCTAGTAGTTGTGATATTACATGATATTTATGTAGTTTCACACACACAATTTAAACTGTGTGTTTATGTAATACTATATTTGATTTTGTATGCAACTAAGTAAAAGCAATTCTAATAGTTTTTTAGTTTCAAATATATATATATATATATATATATATATATATATATATATATATATATATATATATATATATATATATATATATATATACACGATTAATGCTTTACTTTAAATTTTCAATAGGAAACAACTGACATGTCTGAAGTTCCACGTGGTCAACTTCTTACTCCTCATTTGTGTGTTTTAGGTATGTATCAGTTATAAATTTATTTATTTAAAAGTATGTATACCATATATAAAATAGTTAATATTGTTATTTGTTATTTTTTGGAATCAATCCTGAAAAGGGATCGAAGTCGCGATGCACAAAGAAGGCGATGACTGTCAATAGAACTGTGTTAAAAATATATATATATATATATATATATATATATATATATATATATATATATATATATATATATATATATATAATGGCTGTTTTGGTAATGTAGTTCAATACATTATATATTACAATATAATATATTAGAGTGTGTAAATGCATATATCGTGTTTTTATTTGATTTTTTATTTTATGTTTGATAGATTGTGTATACACATGAATATATTTTGACTAATCTAGACACACTGTCAGATAAATTTGTCATTATTGTTTTGATCTTACTCGCTTAATACGATGTTATTGCTGCTTTATATAATAAACAGGGTTTTTTAAAAATTTCCGTGCGCCGACTAAAAGGAGTAAAAGGCCGTTATTATACCGTTACCCATAAACGCCAGTACTTTACCGTGATTTTACGGTACAAAAACGGAAAAGTTTCACGGTAGAAAAACGGGAATTCAAATATAAATTCACGGTATTCTACCGTAAATATTTTACGTTTCTGTACCGTGAAATCACGGTATAGTACTGGCGTTTATGGGTAACGGTATAATACCGTGATATTCACGGTAAAGTTTTACAGTGTATGTCTTTTTCTTTTTGATAAAGATTTATTTTTAAGTCTAAGTTGTTAAAGAATCAAAGTTTTATATACATTTTTTTTTCACTTAAATAACAAATTAAACTAGAAATCTCCGGTTAAATCATTGCGTGGAATCTAAAAAATAAAAGAGAGAAAATGACATTAATAAATAAAATGTGGAAATGTTTTTATCTATTTTTTATTAATTTAATAAAACAACAGCTGGACCATAGAGTAGTAACTTTGAAATTGTTCTTCCTGAATAAGTTGCTGTTTTAGACTCTCTTCTTTTGTTTGCATTGGCTTAGTATACACAACTTTTTTTTTACTGGGGGTTTTGACTTCTTTGCCAACTTAGTTGCCAAGCGTTTATTCATTCTTTCAACTTTTGCTCCCTCTTGGTCTTTCTTTTTCTCTTTTACTTCCGCCAGAATAGATACAACTTGATCTGACGTAACAACAGATACAGATTAAAGCTCTTGCGCAACAATGCCAGCTTTAGCTAACAATTTATGTGTACAATGAAGAAAAAATATTTTTATGATTATACATATCACTAAGTACAAAATAACATAAGATCAATATTAAAATAAAAATGACTAACCTAGAGTTTTTTTAGGCGAAGAAAACCACCTATGGTTGACCGTGACAGGACTAATACTGGACCTCTCTTATTTGAAAGCTACCACAGGCAAAGGAGCACTTTTTGTACTGGAATGAAATAACCCTGACCCCAAACTTCCATTTCGTAGTTTCTTATACAGAGAAGAAAACGTTTATTTATCACTTAAGATTACTATCAAGCTTTGTATGTGTTAATATTAGCCCATGGTTGTATGTGTTAATATTAGCTCATGGTTGTATGTATTAATATTAGCCCATGGTTGTATGTGTTAATATTAGCTCATGGTTGTATGTGTTAATATTAGCCCATGGTTGTATGTATTAATATTAACTCATGGTTGTATGTGTTAATATTAGCCTATAGTTGTATGTGTTAATATTAGGCCATGGTTGTATGTGCTAATTTTAGGCCATGGTTGTATGTGTTAATATTAGGCAAACTGTTGGCTTTAATGGCATTTGATACTTAAGAGTCCATAATTGCAAATGAAAATAAACTAAAACTAATCAGAATTACGGTAAGCGCAATGGTAAGTATTTTAACTATATTCTTTAAATTTTATTTGAATAATTAAGTCTTTATTCAAATATTTAAGGCTTTATGCAAATAATTAAGGCTTTATTTGGAATATTTAAGGATTCATTCATATATATAAACGGAACAGAGAACTCTTTTAATGAAACGTTGCTGCAAAATTTCTTTGCTGTTTACCGTAAAATTAGGTCAAACGAATCATTAGAAAATTTTTTTTTTAGCTTTATTTACGGTAAACAAAATATAATACTTGTATTATGTTAAAATTAATTACACGTGAATCCCAAATTGAAATTTAATACATAAGTCGGCGATATAAGTTAATAGCAAAATTTAATAACTGGCAGAATTTTTCCGCGAAACAAGATTTTTTCGATGTATTTTGTGAAAATTCTCAAAATATTTTGTGAAAATTCTAAAAAATAGCTGTTTTTCAAATTAGATAATTATCTGCTTTTGGTATGTTTTTAACCAAAATTTCGGTTTTTACCGAATTTATAAAAAGCACCGAAACCGAAATTTCGGTATCGGTTCAAATTGAAATTTCGGCCAAAACCGATACCGAAACAGGTTTCGGTCGGAGCGGTTTTTAAGCATAACGGAAAAGAGTTATTTTTGTTTTGTTTTGCTTGAATTTCTTAAAGCATTAAGGCTTTTGGTTCGTACCCGGTAATTCCCGAGTACGCGGAATCGGCCATTTTGTTGATGTACCCGGCATCGTGTATTTTTAAAAATATTAACAGACATAGCCTTTAAGTGCTGTAACTAATAGATGATAAAAATAAAAAAATAAATTTTGTTTTGGTGTTTACTTTAAACTGTGTAGAAATATTATTACCCATATAAAAAAATAGTGCTTGTGCTATTATTACCCAAATAAAAAATAGTGCTAGTGCTACCAATGAACTTCTTGATAGTTTCAGAAGTTAATTCCTATGTACTAAACCTTGATGTATCTCATTTAAATTATGTTTTCGAATATACTTTTGCTATAATATATTGCAAAACGTTGATAGCAGATAATATTGCAAAAAGGAAACTGATTTATATAGATATAAAACCGTAAAGTAAAACGAAATAATTTCGAGAGTACGGAAGAAATAAAAAGAAAAAAAAAGAAAAAAAAATAAGATATTGCTTCTTTTTATTGCTTAGAACGCGAGAGAAGGGTACATTTTTGCAAATTTCATTGCAAAAAAAGAATTATTTGATTGTCTACTTTTTAATTATTTCCAACCCTGATAATGTTTTTCATTTGTAACAAACAAAAAATCATAAAAGAAATTAAAATAAAATACACCAAAAAAGTGTTGTCTTAATTATTTTTTATTTGTTTAAAATTTTTTTAATTCTTACTTTTTTTAATGGACTCAGTGTTAGGTACCCGGTCTCGGACCCGATTTTTACCAACGGGGACCCGGCATATACTAGTTCCGGCACACCTCTAATATATATATATATATATATATATATATATATATATATATATATATATATATATATATATATATATATATATATATATATATATATATATATATATATATATAATTCTTAAATTTTAAAACAACACATATAAACTAACTTTTTCTTAATCCAGACAGTAAATGTTGTTACAGGCCACCAACTGTTGTTACAGTTTGGCAAATTTGGCAAATTTTTACTAAATAACATAATAAAAAAAAACTGATCTTGAAAAGAAAAAAAAATTACTTGATCGGGGATTTCAACATAAACTCCTTTGATTATTATGAAAATCAAAGTTCGAGAAAATTTTTTAATGACTTATTTGAAACTGGAACAATACCTTTAATTAATCGCCCGACTAGAATCACAAGTCATTCATCATCATTAATTGATAACATTTTAACAACCGATTTTTTTAATAAGTCGCTAAAAAAGGGAATTATAAAAACCGATGTTTCCGATCACTTCCCGATTTTTTTTTCTATATGTGTTAATTTAAAAAAAGATAAGCAGGGAAAGTTATTAATAAAAAAACGGCTTATCAACAATAATAATTTAAACTCTTTCAGAGAACAATTATCACATATAGATTGGGGTTATATTAACTTTAATGATAATATCAACATAATCTACGACAACTTTTTCAAAACGTTTTACCAAGTGTATCATTCCAACTTTCTTTTAATTGAAATAGTTTTAAGCGATAAAGAAATATCATCTCCCTGGATTACTAAAGGTATCAGAAAATCATAAAAAATTAAGCAGAAGCTATACATTAAATACCTAAAATCAAAATCAGAAAAACATAAACAAAATTATAAAACTTATAAAAACTTATTTAAAAAGCTTCGCAAAAATGCAAAAAAAAACTACTATTCAAACTTGCTTAATAAATATAAGCACAACTCAAAACGCGTCTGGCAAATCATGAAGGAGGTGTCTGGAAAACTTAAACCAAATAAAAATTTACTCCCAAATTTTATTTAAATTGAAAACAAATTAATAAATGACCCAAATGATATTGCATTTGAATTTAACAAGTTTTTCTCCACTGTCGGGATAAAATTAAGCGATAGTATTTCATTCATTAAAGATAAATCTGTTGATGAGTTCGAAACATCAGTAAGTTCTAATCTAAATTTTACTGAGTTAGCTTTTAATGAATTTGAGGTTGCTTTTAAGTCATTAAAACGAAATAAAGCTACTGGGTATGATGATATTAACACAAATATTGTGATTGATTCATACGATGTTATAAAAGATATTCTTTATAAAATCTTCAGAGCATCCATATCACAAGGGCCTTTTCCAGATAAGCTAAAAATAGCGAAAGTAACTCCAATCTTCAAGACAGGGGATCGTACAAATATAACAAATTACCGCCCTATTTCAGTTCTTCCAGTTTTTTCAAAAATTTTAGAAAGAATAATGTACAACCGAATCTATCCCAAAAAAAAAAAGATAAAACCCTATTATGGTTTTATCCGAAAAAAAAAAGATAAAACCCTATTATGGTTTGAAAGTTATCTTACTAACCGTAAACAGTTTGTTTACAATAAAGATTCTATATCTCATCTATTAATGAATATAACATGTGGTGTTCCACAAGGATCCATACTTGGTCCTCTTATTTTTTTAATATATATAAATGATCTTCATAAATCATCAAATTTAACAACAATAAATTTTGCAGATGACACAAATTTGTTTTTGTCTCATAAAGATATTAATATATGCTTTTTACAAATATGACAAATGAATTAAAAAAAGTTTCTGTTTGGTTTAAACAAAATAGATTGTCTCTAAATATAGAAAAAACTAAATGGACACTTTTTTATCCACCTTTAAAATACCAGAAACTGCCCCATATCATGCCAGACCTTCTAATTGATAATATAATAATAAAAAGAGAAAAAGTTACTAAATTTCTTGGAGTATATATTGATGAAAACCTATCTTGGAGAAATCATATCAATAATACCTCCAACAAAATTGCTAAATGCATTGGAATTCTCTATAAAGCAAGAAATATATTAAGTAAACACCAGTTAACACAATTATATTATTCATTTATACATTGTCATATAAACTACGCGAATATTATATGGGGAAGCACTCACAGAACAAAGCTAAAATCTCTTTACCTTCATCAGAAGCACGCAACTCGCGTAATAAATTTTAAAAATCGGTTTTTTCACACGAAACAACTTTTTAAAGAAATGAATATTTTAAATGTATATCAACTAAATGTCTTTAATATTTTATGTTTCATGTTTAAATGTAGAGAAAATTTGTCGCCAAATGTATTACAAAATTTTTATTGTATGAAACCTAAAAACAAATATAATTTTCGAATTAATAGCAGTCTTATTGCCCCTTTTTGTCGTAAAAGCAAAGACCAGTTTTTTGTTTCTTACCGAGGTCCTTATCTCTGGAACAAAATAGTCTTACCAAATTTTGATTTTTCAACCCAAATGACTTTTGCTTCATTAAAACAGAAACTTAAAAAAATTATATTTTTAATTGAAAATATCTTGATTTATTTTTAATTGCCTTTTTTTTTTGTTTTGTTTTTGTTGTTGTTTTATTTTGTATATTATTTGGTTTAAAATTTTATCTTGGCTTTTTAACATTTTATCTTGGTTTTTAAATATTTTTGCATAGAGGTGTATTATTATTTCACTACAGACATTGTACTTTTACTAAAAGTTAACCATATATTGTAAAGGGCTTCATGACAAGATCCTCATGATCTTCTAGAAGTCCTGTCGTTACTAATGTAAAAAATTGTAAAATATATTTAGTTATTGTAATATAAAACGGCAAAAAAAAAAAAAAAAAAAAATATTATACTGACATTAGAAATAAAAATATAAATGTAAAATGGTAGCTAGTTGCTATGGTAACCAATAAAATGAACTAGAAATACCAAAAAAACTGGGTTTACGCTGTAAAAAAATAAGTAAAGGTTCATAGTGTTCCCTGTATATATATTTGCTACCAGGTTCATAGTGTTCCCTGTATATATATTTGTCTTATCGCTCTTTGATAAGTGTTCCAATCATATAAACCTACGTTTAACCTTAAAACTTTCACTCGTTCTATATGATGATATCTTTATTAACTTCTTGTTTGCCTGTAACCAGCTAAAGTAAGTTCATATTATGTTTCTCATAAGTTTTAATAACTGACTTATACCAATAATAATATTTATGTTGTTTCAAATGCACCCACATTAGCTTTTTCACATTTTTGCTTATGTTGTTGTATAAATAAGTTTTCATAACTTGATAATATTGTATTTTAGAAGCAATATAAATTGGTTATGTATATAATAAGAAACAGAATATTAGGTAGCAAATAAGATATAAATCTTAACCTGTATTTGAAACAGAAGTTCTGAAAAAGCACAAAAAAAGTGCATTCTCTCCGTTGCTATGCGCGTTGCTATGACCATTTTTTAAACTTAAAATTAAAACGACAAATGTTAGGCAAAAACTTATTAAGAAACAAATTGTTTCCATATTAAAAATCTGCATAAAAGTTTGGTCTATATTACGCGACGTTAGAACTATCTTGTTTTATCTCCACACTTTTGAGTTTTTGTTTTATCTCTTTCTATTTATCTCTATTCTCTTATCTATTTGACTTTTGTTTTATCTCCACACTTTTGAGTTTTGAGATAAAACGATTTAAAAAATAAAAACTTAAGACGATGGCATATAAAAGTTATTTTATATATTATGTTTTCTCCGCAACATTTTTTACTTACAACTTAGGTTTCAATACAGTAGAAAACCATTATTCTCAGGTACTCAACCAACTCAGTAACTTAATTTTTTCAAAAAGTGGAAATAGAACAAGATAATTCTAACGTCGCGATCAGTTAAAATTTTTTTTTTAGTTTTTGAAAAACTTAGAAGGTAGTTGCTAGTTTCAGAACGTTTAAAAGACGTTTAAAAGACGTTTCTTTTACATCCCATGCCCACTGGGTTCTCAGCTTTTTTTTTGCGCTTGGTAACGGCAAGGAGTGGTTTTCTTAAAATGATAGGGTTCATTTGATTTTTCCAATAAAATATATTAGAATTTTTTCTGCACACATGCAAACTCCGGTAAGTTCAGTTAGATAAATCTTACAATTCCATCTTTCAGATGTTTTTTGTTAAAAGTGTTTTATAAAACAAACCAAACTCATTGGAATTTAATTCTATATTTGTTTTTTTGAAAGAAAAATTTGTTTTAACATTGTATATATTTAACCACTATTAATATTTATATTGTGAAAATTCAGTATAGATATCTTAATTAAATTTCGTGTCATGTCTCTAGCATTTCGATATCCATAAGTAAATCAAACGAATTTTCATTGTCGAAATTGGTTAAATTATAATTTAAAAACTATACATAGTGCATATCAGACCGCATTTAGAATTCACAAATTTAGTCTGTAATAGTTATTCGAAATCATAAATTGCAATAATTACAAATGTTGCAAAACCTGTTTACGCTGCAAATAGCAGGGCTTGCAATTATGTATGTATGTATTTTCAAATAAAGCTATGAAATAATTATAAGATGAAATTTTAAAGTTCTTCAGTTGTACTTGTAAAATTTAATTTAACTTGTAAAATCTTCATAAAATTTTAGAATTGGAATTGTCATCGGATTTTCTTTAACATGACTATAGCTAGTCATGGTAAAGAACATATAGGAATCATCATCAACATAGGAACAACAAAAGAGCTTCGGATTGCTTTGAATTGATAATTGAAATGATCAATTAATAAAATATTAAATTCAATCAACTAAGCATTTGAAGCAACTATTGAAAAAGTAATGGTGCCACACTAGATGCGCATAAAATTATTCAAATCATTTTTTTTTTTTTTTTCTTTTCTTATCTCTAGCAAAAGGAGGAAACTTAAAATATTAGAATTTGTATTTTTTCCTTCAATTTTCTTTTCCAAGTCTGAACTCAATTAAACTTTTATGCAACTTAATTTTTGACTGCGTAATTTTTGTTAGCTATTTTTGGATAGCCAGTTGATTTTTCTTTTTAAAAATAAAAAAATTAAACTATTTTCCAAAATTTTTTTAATTGATAAAAAAACAGATAATATTGAAAAAAAATATCCGGGTTAAACTTAAGCATGTAACTGTTTCTATTAATTGTAAAACTAATAAATTAATTTTTTTAATTTTCATGAAGCTGAAAAAATTTTTTTTTCCGACTTTACGCTGGATGTTTTATACGCAACCTTATGAGTGACATTCATTTGCCTTGTCAATAAAAAACCTGCAAAATACGAGCAGATGAAAATCTTAAAATTTCACATAGAAGGCAAATAGGTTGCCTTCAATATTTTTTACCTCAAATGCTCTAGAAAATTTATTTATATCCGAACGCTAAAATATCAGACGGACACAGAAAAATCCTATCAAATTAAGATTTCTCCAACACCAAAAAAGCTTTGTATTTAACTAAATGTACGTGCAATAATAAACGTTTTAATTTAATTTTAAAGGGTTTGAAAAAACGAGTTTTTCAACAGGTTGATGGCATCATTTTGTATATTTTGCACTCTTCTGGATAATTGGGAGGGTTTGCATCTTTAAAAACAATATCCCAATTAATATCTTTAGATTAATGGGAGTCTTCTTAGAATAATGAAAATCAGTCATCTTTAACTGTGAACATATTTTTTTATCCGCTATTATTTTTACCTTCTTCTGTTCCTTTAACTTTTCTTTTCAAGCACCTCTTAGGTGCTTTCCAGTATAGTTTTAATTTAGCACTTATTAGATATAAGCACATAAATTCTTGAATTTTCTAGCTAGATCACTGTGACTGATTCGGATTTGTTGCTACTAAACTGAGAATTGTATTTACTTGTAGATTTATGAAAAATTTTAATGCTTTTTCTTTTGATGTTTTGAGTAGTGATAAATTTATTTACAATATTTATGTCCGTAGATTTTGAAAAATTTGTATTTTTAGCGATCGTTCGACTTGAAATCGATGAATTTTCGCTGAAAAATTTCAAAACTTCGTTACGCACTTGATTTCGCGATATTTCCTAAATCTTTGGGGTCTGTAAATAAAAGTTTACCAACTCAATTAAAGATAAGGAAGTAACGTTTAATTAAAAAAAAGGTAGCATTTATTAAAAAAAAAGAGTATGAAATAAAAAGTTTTTACCAAGTTGAAATGTTTTTTCCGTGTAAACCCGATATTATTGAATATTTCTGTTTTCAAAATTTTAATCAACTAACTGCAAAAGAACTATTATTACTTTTTTGATAAATTAAAGATTAAGTAAATAATAATGTAAAATCGAGCATAATTTTTCTGTAAGAATGACTCATAATGTAAACAAATTAAAAGACACATAAATTTACACTAAAATATTAAATTAAAAATTTTTTACGTTTCTAATATGCATAAACTTGAATCTAATAAAATAGATAAAAAAGGAAACGACTTTGATAAAGAAAGTTTTTTGTAACTGTAAATAACAGCTTGAATTGAATGATTATCGCGATTGCAGGGACTTTCAATGATTACGTGCGTAAATGAGTAGTTGCTATTATTGCGCTTGAACCAATCAAATTGTTCATCTTTTGAATATCTGATTAGTAAGAATAGTAAAAATTAAACTTAGCCAATTATCTTGAATAAATTATATTGGTTTATCTTTTGAATATCTGCAGCCGTATTCACTTCTCTCCGTTAAACCCTGCAATTAGCTTTTGGCTGGTTATAGTAAAACGGCTGTTTTAAACGCCAGCCTTAAAATAAACAAATATTCTTATGTCTTCCGTTTGGTTAACGGCAGTAGCTTTTGTTATCGGAATGCTGTGAACGTCGAAGTCTAACCCTACTATATCTTAAAGTTAAAACTGCTATCGGAAGAATTTTCTATAATATTATCAAAAATAAAAACTGGTGCCCAAACAAAACAAATGTAAAGCGTAGAGAGTAAACAAATAAGTTTACTTTTACGATAAATAAACATACTAGGGGAGAGTCGGGTAATAGCGAACGTGGGGTAACTCCGAACAAGGTCGTTATGGCATGTTAGAAAAAGATAGTTGATAATCTTATTTTTTCTGGCAAGAGTGGGTTCCATGCTCAGTTCCAGACGTGCAGTAGTGTAGCATAGATGCGCAGATTGTTCACGATAGACTGATTCAAAGTTTTTATCTTAGTTTCATGCAATTTTTACTTGGGAAACATTTATGTATTGGCTATACTAAGTATACAAAACCAGAAAAAAAAATATTATTGCAAAGTATCATAATCATTGAGTTTTTAACACGTATTATAATTAGGGTATCTTAACACTACCTCATTATATTCATTTATTTTCATTTGTTTGGGTCGCGGGGAAATAACGAACGATCTTAGTTGGGTAATCACGAACGCTTATTGTTTTCTCAGTGCATATGATAACACACAAACGTTTCTTGTATAAAGTTGTTATACATTATTTATTTTATTTATTAATGTAAAATATCAATGTTAAACTTTAAACAAAGTTAAACATTAAACAATTTATAAATATATATATGCATATATATATATATATATATATATATATATATATATATATATATATATATATATATATATATATATATATATATATATATATATATATATATATATATATATGTATATACATTGTATATATATATATATGTATATACATTGTATATATATATATGTATATATATATATATATATATATATATATGTATATATATGTGTGTGTATATATATATATATATATATATATATATATATATATATATATATATATAAATGCATAAATACATATGCATATATATATTTATAAATTGTATAATGCATATATATTTTTATATATTATATAATACTTACATGCGTGTGTGTGTGTGTAAACACACACACACATTTTATATAACCAAACACACACACACACAATTTTACAAAAAACAAAATTTTAATTTCTTTTTTAATAAAATAGTAAAAAACACTTATGAAGTTTTGTTTTTGATTTGTACTTAACTTCTGTAGGATCAGAAAGTAGCAAAAAAGACTAAAAAGTTTCAACATGTCCAGTGGATTTGTTTTAAATTTTATTGGACCAATGCTAGTTATTAGTAGTAGGCATATAAATTTATGTTATTTTAATTTCTTTTTTATTTTAGATGCCACGAAATTATAATAGAAAAACTGAAATAAAATATAGGCTAGAGGATTTAAAAATTGGCATAAAAGACGCGAGAAATAAAACTTTTCATTAAGCCAAACCTCTTTAGTTTATTCGGTGTTTAAAACCACCTTATATGACTACTGCAAGAAAGAATTCATAACACAATCAAGAGGCGGAAGAAAATGTGTATTTTCAGATGCACAAGAAAAAGAGTTAAATAAATATATTGTCAATTTTAACTAGGTTTTTTATGGGTTAACAATTAAAATGGTGCGAAAAATAGCTTTCAAATTTGCTGAACAAAATAAGCTGAACCATAAATTTAATAGGACAACCTAATTGGCAGGAAGACTGGTATTATTCTTTCATAAAAAGACATTCAAATATTTCATTGAGAAAACCTGAGCCCACTTTGTTAAACAGAATAAATGGATTTAATGCAACGGAAGTTGAAATGTTTTTTAAAAATCTGGAAACTTTACAAAGAACTTATCGCTTTGACCCTAATCATATATATAATGTTGATGAGACCAGTATTTCGAATGTTCAACGAAATTTCAAAATCTTAGCCCCTAAGGGCCAGAAACAAGTTGGTATGGCAACCAGTAGGGAAAGGAGTTCAACAATAACAGTTGTTTGTGCATTCAGTGCTTCAGGAAAGTATATTCCTCCATTTTTGGTATTTAAAAAAAACGCACGAATAATCAGTTGTTGCGGGGAGGCAATGCTGATATGCTTGCCATGGTCAGTGACTAAGGTTGGATCAATGAAAATTTATTTGTGAACTGGCTTAATCACTTTATCTCATTTGCTAAACCAACCAAAGACGAACCTGTGTTATTAGTCCTAGATAACCATGAGAGCCATATTAGCCTTTATGGCTATCTACTCTGTCGTGGAAATGGAATTGTATTGTTATCCTTTCCACCACACACTGCCCATAGAATGCAACCATTAGATTTAACATACTTTGGTCCACTTAAGTCTGCATACAACAGGGAATGTGACATTTTTATGGCAGCAAACATAGGCCGAAGAATTACTCAATATGAAGTTGTTGAACTATTTACAAAAGCTTTTATTCGTCTCAGCAATATTAAAAAAAACAGCCAATGGATTTCGAGCAGCTGGTATTTATTCGTTAGATTCCACAAATTTTAATGATTTATTTCCAATCACTATCATTACACCTGAAACGTCATAACTGGATTAAGGTGAGTTTCCATTCATCCGTTTTTTCACGGGAACGGGATAGGAAAGGAAAAAATAATCACGTGAGCATGCGTAGTTTTCCATCAGACATATTAAAACTTATACTACGCATGCCCACGTGATTATTTTTCCCGTCCCTTTTCCGTTCCCGTGAAAAAAACGATTGAGTGGAACCTCACCTTAACAGAGTTCAAAATTCCAGGTAAACACAATGAATCAATCAGATACTCAAGCAAATCATCTGAAGTGTTAGTTAATCTGTCATTGAATCCTTCTAGTGTAGGTCTGTCACCTGATGTGAATGTAGCCCTGAACTGGTCTCAATTAGATCAAATCAGCCAATATCTCTTTTAAATATTGTTTTTGTACCTAATTTGCCAAAAAGGAAAACCAGAGAAAGTCTAAGAAAGAAACATTCGACTATTATCACTAGTTCTCCAATGAAATATTTTTTAAAGGACAAGCAGCAAAAGAAAAGTATAAAGAAACAAAAAGTAAAAAAGGCTGCTGGTAAAAAAAGGAAGGGAGGGAGCAACTTTAACAAGTTTGAGGCTAATAATGTACCAAAGAAGAAGAAAATAACCAGAGACGATAAAGAAAATTCTTTGGCGTTGATTTGTTTAAAATTCGATTCATTTATATTTCAGCGCTTCAATTAAATTTGATTTGTTTTGAGAAAATTTGAGTTTATTTGCTATTACCCAACAGTGTTTGTGAATACCCCATGGTATGTTCGGAATTACCCCACGTACGTAGGGTAATCCGAACACCAATGGTTTTGTTTGTGAACGAATTTTTTATTTTATAAGATATATGAAAATTGCTTTAGAGTGTTTCTAGACAAATGGTTAGACTAAACAATAAGCAATAAATATCATCAATATATAGTAATAGTTGTCTTTTATTTTCATTCCCGCTTAGCTGTTCGCCAATACCCCACTCTGCCCTATATACTATAGTATATCATTATAAACCTACGGTGACTGTGTGAAACTTATTAGTACCTATTGGTTGGCTGAATTTATAGACCACTTAGCTGTGACGTAAAAAAATCGAAAGCTATTATATGAAGTCAATATGCTATTTACTAACAAAAAGTACGCTTGACTTTAACTGGCCTGCGATTTTAAGCTGAAAAACATCGTATGGGACAACGACGGTGAGTCAATTCAAATTTCTTTCGGACAGAACAACTCAGCTGAAAAAACCTTCCTAAATTCCTTATTTGATAAATATCTTACTCAACATGTAATTTTTTCAACCTATCAGCAAAAGATGTAAACCAAAAAGTTTCTTAAATCTGATCAACGCAGAAATAGCATAAAGAAAATTTAGTGTCTCTTTAGGTCCAATTATTGGTCAGAGCCCGAAGGCATTTTATTTTGGAATTATATTCTTAAAGAATACAAAATTTGCAAAATTTATATCTGAGGTCAATGATACAGTACAAAATCGTCAATATAGAGGCCTGGGTTAATGAAAACGTTAAAAATTCAATCAGTAAAAAATAATCAACTTTTCTATTCAAAATTCAAAAAGAACAAATCACAATTTAATAAAGCCTACATATGTGTAAAAGATGAAGTCACCAAGAACATAGCAGATTATGAAACCAACCTAGTTGAGTTGTCTCAAAAAAATCACAAGCTTCTTTATAATTATGTGAAACTTAAACATGTCGTAAAAGAGAACGTTAAGGCACTTCGCTCACATACAGGAGAACCCATAACAAAAAGGACTAACATCACAAATGCGCTCAATGATCAGTTCTAATCTTTTTTAACTGTTGAGCCTCTGTGTTACTTACCCGATTTCGATAATAGGACATCAATAGAAATTAAAGATGCAGAAATATTTAAGCGTATTGATAAAGGCAATGTTTGTAAACTCCTTTTATCTTTTGACAAGTCCACGCGCTGCAATGGAATCCATACATACATGCTCAAACATGCAACGGATGGCTTTTCATTTCTACATTCTAATATATTTAGGTCTTCTTATGAGCTCGGTGAGGTACCGAAAAGTTGGTCTGGAGCTAATGTTACACCAATCCGTAAAATGGATAGCAAAGTGATTGCAGCCAACTATTTAAAATTAAACTCACCGCAATTACTTACCATGTTTTTGAGACTGAGCAATTCGAAATGTAACCATGCAGCATCTTATCGAAAACAGCCTATTAAGTAATGTTCAACATGGTTTTGAGCTATTAGAAACTATGAATATAATAACGTTTTAATTTATTAGAAACTATGAATAAAATAACGTATGAATTTTCAATTGGTCATCTTATAGAGATTTATCTTGATTTTGCTAAAGCTTTTGACAAAGTGGCATTTTGCAGATTGCCTAAAAAGCTATCGGCGCACAGGATTAGAGGAAAAACTGCTTGTTTGGATCTAAGCGTTTCTTAGCAACAGAAGGCAAATGGTGGTTCTTAAAGACGTAGTTTCCGATTGGGCTGATATCACAGCCAAAATCGGAAACTACGTTTAGCCAAAATCATTTTACAAAAATAGTCATGCTTTTTTGTTTGTAGTACTTTATATTAAATATTAAGAGTTATTTTTATATGTTTTTTGAAATATTAGTGATTTTTTATTATTTGTTGTTTTTAGAAAATATTATAATTACAAAAATGAATAACGTTTTTTGTATGCTTTCTACTGAAGGTTCATTTTAACCTAAGAAAAGTTCATTTTAAAAGTTTATTTTAGCTTTCTTATTAGTAAAGTATTTTTTAAATAACTTGTTGTCAATTTTTTAAACAGAAAGAACAATATACACAATGACAACTCATTTAATGGGATTAATGTTGTTAATTCATTAAGTTTAAACACTAGTACGCTAAAACCTCCACTTTAGTGCGATAAAGGATATCGTGAAATTCTTGAAATATATCACAATAAAAATACTCAGTTTTAATATTTTGATCTGTTTGCAAAAATTGAAAAAAATAGAGTTATGAGAAAATGTGTAACCCATACGAGTGTGGAGACATTAAAAACATAACATTAAAAAAAAATTAAACTAAGTTTAAATTAGATAAAAAATCTTTGAGTTTTTTGTATTGTAGCGCGTTTCAACTTAATTTAAAAAATTACGCAACAACAATTCGTCAGCCGAAAACCAAGAAGCTGTATGTCCATTTTTTGTGTTTCCGAGAAAATCAAGTTTTAAAATTTAATTTGTAAAAATTTTCTGCTAGAATGTCCAACTAATTTTTTAAATATTTCTAAAAGTTCTTAAGACTAAATTTATTGTTCACATTGATTGTTAAATATTTATTGATAATAGATAACAGAAAAAACACAATATGTGGACACACACAGCCTCTTGGTTCTTGGTTAACGAATTATTTAAAAAATCACCAGCCAATTATTATTTTAAAAACCACCATGTGATTTAGATGCAATAAGTAACACTGCACGAAAACTAGTTAACAGAGCTGGCTAACGGAGGCAATTTAACTGAAAAAATTAACAGAGCGGTTAATAAACAGAGACGTAAGGGCAGAATTAGAACACCATTAATCTCTTTCCGTTTTGAAACCAGTCGTTTTGAATTTTTTTAAATGGTTTTAACTGAGAGAAGTAAATACGATTGCAGATTGGTAAATAGTAAAAATTTCAATTAACCAATTATTGTTAAAGATTTTTCAAAAGTTATTATTGCACATATAAAAAAGAAATGTTTTTAATAGGAATCTTACTTCCAGGTTGTAAAAAGTTCGCCAAATCTTGTGACCCCAGTTTGGGCAGCTGCATTTGTTATATGAACGAATAAATTATCTGAAAATATTACTAAAATCATGACAAAAGACACAAAAATAATCATCTGCTGAATTTTTAATTGAATTATATCACTCTACCTTTATTTTGGTTGATAATGTGGAATTTACGGAATGCATCACCTCCTGGATAATTAAAGCTAGAAACAATGCTAAAAACCATAGTGAGACAAAAATTTCCAACAACCAGACAGCACATAAAAAAGATACTTAATTTCCGATAATAACTCGCTATACGAGAATGCATGCTAAAAACAAAAAAACTAAACAATTATTACCTAGAATTTTAAACTTTATGCAATTTACAACTACATTGAGCAGACTAAAGTCTTACAGATTTGATGCCACATCTGCTGCGACCATATTAAATACAGGATAGACATAAATAATGAACCTGGACTCTTTATGCGGTAGAAAAGAATACATAAAAACGTACATTAGTGCAGCATAAAACAACTGCTTTAAGTTATTTGGCAAATTAGTGGCTATAAATAGTGGAAGAAATCCATAAGTCAATAACAAAGACCGAGGTATTGCAGAATAGAAATACCAAAGAAACGGTTCAGTCTTAAAATAGTCAAGGTTTCTAATGTTGAAAATAAAAACTTTACCATATTTATTATCTTAAAACCATTTGAAAAAAAAAAAAGTAAAAAACAAATTTTTTAAATTTAAAAGATACGCCCCAGTTAGAACTTTTATTTAGCAAAGTATTATAATAGAAAACCTCGCCCTCTGGCCACAGCCAGCGTTGCCAAAAATATGAATCGACTGATACAGTTAACCCTTGAAGATAATATAAAAAAGAAACTTATACATTCTGTATACAAAAATAGTAAAAGAAACAATAAATAATAGTACCCATACCTAGTGCAGCAGGTCCTGCAATCAAGCAGTGTTTTATTAGTTGAAAAAACTTTATCTTCCTTTCAAACAACTTTACCAACAACAACACGCCAAGAAACATAGCTAATTCAGCACGAAATATAATAATCACAAATGCAGAATACCAAATAAACTCTGTATTTTTGTTTTCCAACCATGAAGATATAGCATACAACACTAAAATAAACTTCATCATCACTTCTCAAATTCAATACGTCATAGCTTTACAAATTCAATATTTTATAGCTTCAAAACTTCAATACGCCATAGCTTTACAACTTCAATATGTCATAGCTTAACTATAGATAAACAAATATGTGCAAACTTTAAAAAGAACAAAAGCTTACCAATAACCAAAGCAAAAATATTTGGCAATGTCCTTGATGAATAGTACATGAGATGAAACTGAGAAACAGTGAATAAAATAAACAAGTTGGATTTTTTTTTGGATAAATTCTTGGAAAGTTTTAACAAAGCAAGGCAGACCACGAATCCGAGTACAAATCGGCCTTTTAAAGAAAAAAATAAAAACAAAATTTATCACAACAAATTTCTATTAATTTATATAAATAACAGTATCATTATTTACAAAAACAACAACAACAAAAAAAACAACAACTAAGACAAATTACTTTCTAATTTTTTCTTTATGAGAAACTAATTAAGACTGATGTTGAAAAAAAGTTAAATGCTATTTTAATTTAATATATAAAGTTAATATAAAGACAACAGATACATCAGATTTCTATGAGTTTTAAAAATTGGTACAACTTTAAAATACACCACACTATAATATTTAAAATTTTGATATATTTATATTTTAAATAACTAGCATTTTAATACATGAAAAATACGTTAATGTAGTGTATTTTAAATAAGTTTTCTAATAAAATTTAATTAAAAAAATGAACAACATTAAATAAATATTATTTATAATTTATTTGGCTGAAAACCAACAAAAAAATTTTTATTTTGTATGCAAATATCTTAAGCATATCTAGTTTAAAATTTGTTGACACTTTTTTCAAACAAATTCATATGATTTTTTCGTAAAAAAAAGAAAATAACGAAGAATAGAAAAAACTTGCTGCTCTAACCCAAACCTTTCGTCGATGTAACAGCACTACGTTGTATGTTCTACCTAAATAGCCAATGTACTGAATGTACTAAAGCCCTTGCAGCTACCTCTTTGATTATGATATCATATTGCTATCTCATCTAGGGAAGAACCAAAGCTTCGGCTTCAGCTTCAGCATACCGAAGCCAGGGTCACTTTTTGCCGAAGCACTGGCTTCGGCAAGCTTTTTTTAGGTAATTATAGTTGATAAGCTACTGTTATATTAAACATAAAATAATTTTATTGCTTACAATATAATTACTAAATTTCTACTACTTGCAATTTGCTCCTTTACTTTGATTCCTTGACGTATGCTGCAGCATATATAGTATACATTGCGACGTGTCACAAACTATATTGTTATTTTTTTTTGTTTGTTTGCCTGCTTATCAAAATTAATGGGTACTTATTTATATTTTGTTTAAGTTTTATGTTTTATTTTATTCCGTTGTTATATTTTCTAAAACCTATTTTCCTGTAACTTATATTTAGCTTTTTTGCGCTTGAAACGTACGCTGGAAAAATTATTTCTTATCACCACTCAAAAACATGAATATTTAATGATTTTATAATTACAGAAGCAGATAACTTGCAGAAAACCAATTGCAGCATGTTGCAATAATTGTATGCATACTATAACACTTTGAAAGCGCTAAAAAAGGGCAGACACATCAGAGATCATACCGTTTCTTGACTATGCTAGGGACAAATCAACTGGAATAAAAACTGTTGTTGATGAACTTGAAACTCTTTTTAAAAGTCACTTTCATAAATACAAAGATAATGTTCGTCTGAATATTGCAATGATTTTCAAACCCCGTTTCAAATGAAATATTTTAAAGAAACAGATCATAGCATGCTTAAGGAAATTTTATATCAAAGGTACTACCGCTTTCATTAGGAGTATCTATCTAAATGAAAGAGGTAGTACTCTTGATATAAAACCTGCTTGCTTGTTGTAAATGATCATTTACAACAAGCAAAAGAAGTTAACTTTGTTAAAGGCTCTGATCGTGACGGTCCAATCAAAAAATAAAGCATGAGCATGTACAGCTTCTTAGACCAAATGGGTATAAATGAAAATGCTTCACAGAAATGTGAAACCACTGATAGAGGGGAAAAAAAGTATAAAAGTAAAAATCCTAGAGGAAAAACTCAAAATTTAAAAGGAAAATGGTACGAATAAAAAATATCATAATAAAATTGTAATTTTTTAAATTTATTACAAATTTAATTAAAAATTGATGTTAATTTTCAAATTATAATGTTGCATTCAGCCCTGGTAATATAAATTTATTTACAGGTTTATTTGCTCACCAGAATTGCTGCAGACAAAATTATACTATATTTATATTATGGAAAGATTACTGCAAGCAGGCACAAACTATATACAGGCAGGCCTTGTCTTTCTGTAGTTATGGGCTGGTCGCATTTAACATTTTTATTAAACTAAATATACTTAATATTTATCAACTAAACATTTATCAGATACTTACTTTTATGTACAAAATTGATAATAAAATGGCACCTCTAATATTTAATACCTTTTTTAACAAAATAAATCATGTTTACTCTACTAAATTTTCAAATCAAAACTACATTCTACCCAAAACCTATTAAACGGCCAGCAAATTCTCTATTGTAAATAAAGGACCTAAATTATGGAATTCTAAATTTAATAACGACATCAAAACTAAGGCTTCTTTTCACAAATTTAAAATAAAAAATAAAACAAAAACTTTTATTTCTAATTTTTTTTTTTTAACTTTATTTCTTATATTCTTTTTTTATTATTTTCTCGTTTTTCTTTTTTTATTTTTCTTTTTAATTTCCCTTAAGCAAACAACCTGCCTGGTTTGCTTTTTTTCTGTTCCTGTTATTGTTAATTTAAACATCGTAAAAATAACTCTTAATCCTATTAATAATTATTGATTAACAATCAATAAAATTACTTTAACAAAGAGTTCTTTATATAACTTTATTTCAAATCAGCTCTTGTATCTAATTTTTTTTTGTTTTTTTGTACACCTTGAGGTTTTTATTGTCTTTTATTAAATTGTATCGTATTTTTGTTTTTTTTGTTTTTTGATTTTTGGATTTTGTTAATTAAATAAAAAATATATTTCAATTAATTTTTAACGGTATTATAAAATATTTATCTTACAATTTTTGATTAACAATCAATAAAATTACTTTAACAAAGTTTTCTATTTATAACTTTATTTCAAATCAGCTCTTATATCTAATTTTGTTTTGTTTTGTTTCTCGTACACCTTGAGGTTTTTATTGTCTTTTATTAAATTGTGCCATATTATTATTATTTTTTTGTTTCTTGGATTTTGTTAATTAATTAAAAATAAATATTTCAATCAATTTTTAACGGTATTATAAAACATTTATCTTATAAAACAACTGCTTATAATGTAAAAATGCGATGTAAACTACGGAGCATAGTGATAAGACTATTTTTGTCTTCTTTTTGGCCCGGCCATGTAAATATTTATTTATACATTTTGGTACTCGGTGTAGTTAGGGCGATTTACAAATTATTCAAATACTTTAATTTGGATTTAGATTTTATCAGCATATATCCAAACAAAAACTTTTGATGATTTTTTTTTCCTAAGATTTTTTTAATATTTAAAAAAACTTTTTTTTTAATATAATTTTTAAATCCTGTTTACTACCAAATATTAATAGTCAACATTAATATGAATTTAGTTAAAATCTTTTGAAAAAGTTCCTTAATTTACTACTTATCCTAGTTCTAATCGGTTCTGATGTATATTAACTATATATAGTTGTCAAAACACAATATTTCTATCAATTTTCACAAAAAATACTAGAATTCCGACCAAGAAAGAGCTTAATTATGAAATATTGCCAATAAACGATCAGAACAGATCATATTTTTAAACTATAATGTTCATTATACCTAAAAAACGTATTAATTTAGAATTTTATTCAAATTTGGACAAGCGATTGTGATTTTAAGATGATTTTTTGTAAAAAAAAAAAAAGAAAAGAAAAAGAATCTTCGGTCTGGGTTTTTTCGCGACAAACATTTATATTTTATGATACCTCAAAATTTATCATTTTAATATTTTTCGTCTTTTCATAATTCACAGACCTGACCATTTAACAGAAATATGTCGTAGTCAAATATATATATTTTAAAAGTGCCTTAACTACACCGAGTATTGTAGAATTATTTAAACGGCGAAAAACATTACCAAAAAATGAATGCCCTTATAAGTGGTGGGGTGTTTACAATTACACCTGCTCCTATAAAGACACTAACAAGTTGGATTTGGCAAGGCTCTCAATGAAAATTTTTTGAGCACCTTCTTCATCCATTAAGAGTGACCTGAACCTCTGTTCAGCACAACGGAAAACATATTTTAAGCCAAAAGAAACAGGCTGTTGCCTGAGCATGGAGAACAGATTAGGTTTTTAAACCATAGTTTGCCTGATTTCTAAAAATGATAATTAATTTAAACGTAATAAACTAATAAGTATAGTAAAAACAACTTCCCTTGTTTATTATTAGTAATTACTAAATGGTAATTTTATTATAATCCAAAGTATAAACTAATGTAAACTAAACATTGTTTATAATATAATTTTTAGATAACTTTTATAAGTTTAGACTTGATTAAGTTGACGAGAAGCCAAATTAGTTGTATAATTCACACCCTAATTCAACTACTAATTTGTAATTAGTAATTACTAGTTAGCTAGTCACCTTTTTTTCATGTAATATTAAATTTTTCTTTCCTAAGACATTTGTTATAGTAAAATACCTTGTGCACTAAAATACTTATAATTGCAGTACATATATTTTACAACATGCAGTACATATAATAATTGTAGTAAAATGTTAAAAAATGTTTTTCAGCAATTAGTATTATCCCTAGATAGCTAGATCTGCAAGATAACAAATTTTACCTATGTAAGTCCAAATGCTACCGCCCTGACCGAAGCTTCGGCAAAGTCTTAGCTTCGGTACATCCCTAATTTCATCGTAAAACAAAACAAAACAAAACAAAACAAAACAAACTAAACTGCAGAAGTCCTAAAAACTAAAATGAAAAACATTTTTTTTAATAAAGTAAATTAATTGTAGCATGAATTTTTTTTTAATTTTTGGTTTTTAATCTTAATTTATTTTAATAATTAGAATTAAAAAGAATTCAAATTAACAACAGATTAAAAAAGGATTTCTTTAAAATTATGTTTTATGTTTCGCTTTTTAGTTTTTATATTTATGAAGCATTACAATGTGATTTTATATAGTTTTTTTGTGATTTTTTTAACTTTTCGTATCATAATGATTCAAAAAATTTATAGCAATATTATATATATAGTAGGAAAATATACTTATATAAATACGTAAAAAGACAAAATATACTTATATAAAAAGATAAAAATTGAGTTAGATGCTTTTGATTCTGCTTCTACCTAAATTCAACAATTAATTAGGGATGAGACATTCATACTTATAGTATTTTAGCATTTAGTTTTAACTATATCATTTGCTTATTAGTTAAAACTTAAACTTACCCAATTAGGAAAAAAAACACGTTTTAGACTGATAAATGCTCAATGCAGATCGATCTTTGCGTAATATTTCCAAAGAAGATGAATGTGGATCTACAGTTAAAAAAATGATGACCATATTTTTGTCTCAAAATTTAATTAGCAAAAAGTCAGGGTATGAAAGATAGCAAAAAACTACAAAATCAGTTGTGAGAGAAGTGATGAAGAATCGCAGGCAATCACAGATGAAGTAAAATTTAAACACTTATGTAATGAAAATATTGTTGTAAAATAATGACGTAATGACAATATTGTTGCAAGAATAAAGATCAAGAAAATACTTCAAGGTGGAAAACAAAAAATTATAAAGATAAGTCAAGAATTTACTTCAGGGTCGAAAACAAAAAATTATAAAGGTAGGTCAAGAATTTATTTCAGGGTGGAAAACAAAAAAATATAAAGATAAGTCAAGAATTTACTTCAGGGTGGAAAACAAAAAATTATAAACAAGAAAAATCATGTTAAGAGACTAAAAAGGATTTAGAAATCACGAAAACTTGTATCATATAAACAGATGATCACATAAACTTGTGTCATATAAACAGATGAGCCACCTTTTGTGTTACGATATGGTAATTGAGAAAGAATTTGGAAACAAAAAAGGTTAACCATTATAATCCAGAGTATACATGTGTCACAGTGAAACCTGACAAAAAAGTCATGGTTTGTATTTGATGCATATGGAGTAAGAAACCTGTTCAGAGTTCCTGGAATCATGGACCAACATAAATACCATTACATTTTTCTTCATTAATTAAAATCAAGTATAACACATTTCCAAATGAAAACTATAAATTATTGAATATAGTTTTAAAACCTTTATGCAGAAAAGCATCGCGCTGAATAAAATAAGGATAAAAGCCAATAATGATTATACCATTTTGCGAAATTGTATAAACAAAAGTTTGAATCTGAAAAAATAACATTTTTTGTTATCTTCCTCTGATTCCAACTAGACTTTTTTTTTATTAGAAAATTTCTTTCTGATTTCTGCCAAAAATGGTATTCTGTAGTTCCTGATTATAGTTTACATATTTTTATGTTCTTTGTTCATTTTGCTTTTTTATGTTATTTTAAATATAAGATTTTAAAAGTCATTTAAGTTTGTTATATAGTTTTTTTGTTAAAATATAACACTTCAAAATACTAGATGTTATTTAAGTTGATTTTGAGAAAGATTTATGCTTCACAAATGTTAACTCTAATTTTAAAGAGTTAAAGCAATATGTTCAGATGTTTCAGATTATGTTAGATAATTTCAGAAGATTATGTTAGATAAACATAATTTCAGAAGATTATGTTAGATGAACATATATTCAGAAGATTATGTTAGATAAACATAATTTCAGAAGATTATGTTAGATGAACATATTTTCAGAAGATTATGTTAGATGAACATATTTTCAGAAGATTATGTTAGATAAACATAATTTCAGAAGATTATGTTAGATGAACATATATTCAGAAGATTATGTTAGATAAACATAATTTCAGAAGATTATGTTAGATGAACATATATTCAGAAGATTATGTTAGATAAACATATTTTCAGAAGATTATGTTAGATGAACATATTTTCAGAAGATTATGTTAGATGAACATATTTTCAGAAGATTATGTTAGATACATACATACATACATACATACATACATACATACATATATATATATATATATATATATATATATATATATATATATATATATATATATATATATATATATATATATATATATATATTTATATATATATATATATATATACAAAATAGAAAGTGTATTATTATGGTATAATAATAATAATACAAATACTCTTGTGCGTTTAAGAGTGCTCAATACTATTAAATAATAGAGCAATATTTATTTATTTATATTAAATGAATAAAAACAACTTTTGATGGAACTCTGAGTTTCATGCCTTTCGGCAATCATCAGCCATTGTGTATTTCGTCACTTAAAAACCGTTTAAAAATTACAAATTAAAATTATGGTGGAACGAGTTCTGATGTTACCAAACAAAACAAAACAAAACAAAAAGACGTCAAAGGTTTTAGTCCCCGGTATCAAATAAGGATAGTAAAATTTTTTTGAATGCCGGCACTTTGATATTATTTCATATCTTTTATTAAGTAAGTTTTCTCCTTTATATGATAATATGTGAAACTTCTCGTGGAGACAAAGATTACAAACTTTTGATGCTTGATTGTAGGGCTTACATTGTGCTATTATCTTCCATGTAATCACAGGATTTATATGTTTCGATTTTAGCTCCCATATTTCTTTAGAAAGTTCAGTGTCATTTTTATATTTGGGTGCATTGAAAGATTTAAGATGGTTGACATATCTTAATTTAAATGTGGTTTCACTTATACCGAAATAAACTTTATCTTTGCATTGAGGATCACCAGAACTTACAGTGGCTTGGTATACGATATTGCTAAAAAGACATTGGTTATTTAACGGACAAATATTTTTGTCTATGCAGTTACATTTTTTTGATGTTTTATTTTTATCGCTATGTAAAATTTTGTTATTATGCGTATTTATTAAAGACTTGACATTAGGCATGCAACTATAGCTTACTTTAACATAGTTTCGATTAAAAATTTTATGAAGCCTGTGTCCTACTGGAAAGTGTTGGTCAATTAAAGCTAAAAAGCGATTTCCAATTTTAGTTTCAACATTTTTGCTAAACATTTTTGCTAAACATATTGTAAAATCTCCACCCTTTGATAATTATTTTACAATAAGATGATCTTTTTAGGATCAATTTTTAGTTAAATATATCAACTGTTACTTAAAAAAAAACAGTTTTAAAATTTTGAATTTGTTTTTGTTCTTCCAATCCATATTTTTTTAATTATATAATCATACTCTGTATGATTGCATCATATCACTGTATGGGATGTACACAGTCCTGTATTACAGAACTGTAGCGACAAAATAAGGATTGGGTGGGAAATAAAGGTTTCTATATGCTCTAATTCAAAGCCCTGTAGACATAACATGGAACTTTCTTTGTTGAAGCCATACCAAGTATAATTAGAAAAATTTGGGCACAATTTTTAATGCAAATATCTTCGTTTTTTTGTGCCCAGCACTTTATATTAAATATTTTTTTAAAATTATTTTAAGATGTTTTTGAAATATTGTTAATTTTTTTTTGTTTTTGAGAGAATATTTAAATATTATAATTAAAAACTTGAATAACATTTTTTTGTAAGTTTTCTACTAAAGATTCATTTTAACCTAAAAAAAGTTAATTTAAAAGTTTTTTTGTTTAAACCTAAAAAAGTTCATTTTAAAAAAGAAAAAATATATACTTAGTATTAAAAAAGTTATTTAGCCTTCTTTTCTAACCTAACTTTCTTCTGTAAATAAGAAAAGTTCATTTTAAGAGTTCATTTTAAATTATTTTTTAAATGGTTGTCAATTTCTTAAACAGAAAGACAGTACAAGGTACACAGTGACATAACTCATTTTGGAGTTAATATATATTTTAAATACTAGGAGAATAAAACCTCCACTTTAGTACGAAAAAAAAACGCGATTTTTTGAAATGTGTCACAATAAATTTTCTCGGTTTTAATATTTTAATCCAATTGTAAAAATCTAAGAAAATAGAGTTATGTGTAATCCATAAGAATTGAACCCATAAGCATAAAATTTAAAAAAATGAAACTAAGTGTAAAGTAGATACAAACTCTTTAAATTTTTCTTATTGTAGCATGTTTTAAATTTAAATTTTTTTTAAGTAATTATTTAAAAAATCAGCGGCTGCGATTTACCAAATAAACAAAACCCTTGGCTGTTGTCATCGCAACGGTTAGATGCAGCGACAAAAATAGCACGAAAAATAGTTAATGGAGTTGGCTAACAGACTGGTAAAAATTAACGGAGCAGTTAATAAACGGAGAAAAATGGAGGGATTAGAATACCATTTACTTTACTCCGTTTTATAACCAGCCGTTTAGAGTTTCTTTCTTAACGGACACTAAAATTCTCTGTTAGTTTAACAGAAAAAAAACATTAAAAAAAGATTCTTTCTGTTAATTATTGATGTTTTTTGGTAAATCAGTATGATATAACTAATCATGTGATAAAAAAATTTTAAATCTAAAAATATATAATTATTACAAATTATTAGTTATTATAATTTTATTTATTAAAATTTTATTAATCAAGAATTTATAAAAATAACAAAAAAAGTGTTTATGTTTAAGAAATTAAATACTTGTTTACACAAAATTATTTTAAAAATGTAATATATTTTTAAACAAATAAAAAATAACATACATACAAATTGAGAATAAAGTTTTGGGAAATATATTTTAAAATAAATAAAAAATAACATACATGCAAATTGAGAATAAAGTTTTGGGAAATATATTTTAAAATAAATAAAAAATAACATACATACAAATTGAGAATAAAGTTTTGGGAAATATATTTTAAAATAAATAAAAAATAACATACACGCAAATTGAGAATAAAGTTTTGGGAAATATATTTTAAAATAAATAAAAAATAACATACATACAAATTGAGAATAAAGTTTTGGGAAATATATTTTAAAATAAATAAAAAATAACATACATGCAAATTGAGAATAAAGTTTTGGGAAATATATTTTAAAATAAATAAAAAATAACATACATACAAATTGAGAATAAAGTTTTGGGAAATTGAGATAATTTATAATCATCACAGCTGGATAGCAGAACGCACTAAGAGCAAGGGGTCCTACAAAGGAGCGTGGAACAACACCTGGAAATTCATTGTGATCATACTAAAAAAAAAAAAAACTTAAAGCAACAAACAAAGCAAAAAATTAAGAAAAAAAGATTTAAAACTTAAATAACATTAAACTATTAATATTTTTTTCTTAACCAATTAGTTAAAAAAAAAGGCCAACTTACTTTACTTAAATTATTTCCATGATATAAAATGTCATGTACAGCTTGTATGTTAAAACTTTCTTCTACTTTCGTGTAAGGAGTATTGAAAATATGTAACGCCATTACTAAAACTAGTACAGCTTTGAATGTAAAATCTATCATTTCAATATCTTTAAAATATAAACATAAATTTTAATATTCAATAAAAATGTAAAACCATTATTTCAAAGTCTCTAATATAGAAATGTATATTTAAATATTCAAATAAAAGCGTAAAATATATCATTATTTGAATGTCATTAAAATTTAAATATTCAAATAAAAACATTCTGCTAAACAATGACTGGTTACCTACTTCAGTTAAAAACAGTTACTTACAGTTAAAAACCCTGAACATTTTACAAAAGGTCAACACTTTTTCAACAATTTTTCAAATAAATTGTTAACTTAGAAATAAACATAATTTGAAATTATTTGATTTAATTTATTACATTAATTTATAATGTTAATTAACTTTTAACAACATTTATAAAATTCATACTCAAAATATTCATACTTCATACTCTATTCATAAAATGATAAAATTCATACATAATAGCAAATACTAATATTTCTCCAGCAAAATATTACAAAAACTAAAACACTAATTAAATTATTTTTAAATGAATAAATTTGCATTAAATAGAAAAAATATGGCAAGAGTAAGAACTGTATTTAAGATGTTAACAGTTGTCTTTATTAATGTCTACTTGATATTCTGTAGTCGGCTGAAAATAATTTTAATTCAAAAGTTGCATAAAATAAAATTTATAAAAAAAAAATAAACCTAATTTTAAAAATAAACTTAAATTTAAAAATACACCAAAAATGTTACACTCTAAATTATTTGGCCTAAAAAAGAAAGAAAGCAGGTTTTTATAAGTTATTTATAACCCAAAAAATTAAATGCCAAAAAATTAATAGTGCCTCTAATTTTATTTATCAAATTATATGTATTAAAATTTTTTTTTATTATTAAAAGTATATTTACCTATTAAAAAAAATAAATAAATAGATAAATAAAAAAATATTATAAATTCATAAAATATTTATGTAACAGTGCTATTATTATTGTTACAATGTTTACAGCAGTAAATCGTTAATATCTTTTGCGCTTAAATTAAACCTTCCATTACTTTCAACTGAACTCGGAGGTTGAAGTGCATTATTAGACAAAAGTAATGTGGATGCAGCATTAACACCAACATTGTTTTGAGGTCGAACTATATTACAATTAGGAAAGTTTTGTGCATAAGGTCCAATGTTACCAAAACTATTGGTTTTAATGGAGTCGTTAAAAGTCCTTTGTTGGGGTTGATACTGAGAGGTAAATGATTGGTTTAAATTCGATGTGACATTCTTGAAAGAATTATTTTGGCTTTGGATTAATGGAGTAAAATTCATACTTGCATTTGGTTGTGAACGCATAGAGCTTGCTTGATTGTAGTCTTTATTTTTCATATAAAAAAAAGTCAATTAAAAATCAATTTTTAAGATAAAAATAGTTTAAGTTCAATAAAACTACAAAATTATAATTGAAAAAATATAACTATAACATTAAAAAAATAAAATATATACAATAACTCTATGATATTATTTAATGTTAACTCTCTCAATATATATTTATCATACAATATTTATTTTAATTATTTTTTACTTTTAATCCTGGATTAACTGTTGTTTACAAATAAACAAAAATTATTAATCTAACTTATGAACAAGCTAATGTTTTTATCACTATTTTTTACTGATGTCTTGTGTCAAGGAGCTCTATATATGTTGGATGACTTTAATCTGCAATATGAAAAAAATTTATGAGATTTAATGACTTGGAACGCATTATTTTTAAGCCTGAAGCCCCATAGTCCTTGCCACCATTGTACAGAAGGACTCCAGGTTCAAACACTGATTGTTTCTATAAGTTTTTTTTATTTTTCTTTCCCAAAAGTAGCTCATAAGCTTCTTTACACTTTTGGAACTACTGGATACCAAAAGTAGCCCATAAGCTTCTTTACATTTTTGAAACAACTGGATACCAGAAACAAGGAAGAAATAATTTTAAAAATCTTTTTGTGATTTTTAAATCCGGAATCCATTTTGAAACTCTGTGTTGTTACATTTGTAATCATAAATTTATTGTGCTGTTATGTTTTTTGGTAATAAAATTAAATTCTTCATTAACAACAGTGTTCACAGATTTACTATCACTTAATTTAAGGGTTGAATTAAGTGATTCACAATTACTTAATTTAACCCTTGCATTATATATCTCAATTAGAAACATCAAAATCTTAGGCCTTAGTAAATATTTCAGTATATGAAAATTTTAACCTAAAAAAATAGCACTAATGGCACAAAACTGCTATAAAATCATTAACAATAGAAAGAAAAAAAAAATCATAAGCAAACCTCATTATATTTAAAAAAATGTTAAGTAAATGACTGATTATAAGTTGTTATTTCTTCAAAGAATGATGAATGCTGTCATACTTTCAAAAACCTTTAACTACCAAAGAATAACCAGTTACCATTAACTAACAAACAATAACCATTTGCTATTAACTACCAAATAATAACCAAATCAAATCTCAAATATTTGCTAATAAATAATATTATAATATTATAAATCATATTATCACATTTGCAACAATCAGAACATTTTTAGGTTTGTTATGCAATTTAAACTGTAAAATATTTCTGACTTAGTAAAATCAAACAAAAAACTTTTTTTAAAACACTTCATTTACTCAACATTCTCAAAATTTATTTAAAACCTGTTTAAAACACTTTATTTACTCAACATTCTCAAAATTTATTTAAAACCTGTTTATTTTTTTTATTAATAAAAAAGCAAACCAAGTAATACCCTGAGGATCACGAGATAAGGACAAAAATGGACTACACATTTAAAATCTTAATTTTCCTAAATCTATTATTTTAGTACCAAATATTTAAATTTCAAAAGTTTAACTGTTATTTTCTAGATTTGGATATACATTGCAACAGGTTTTTATGAATTACTATGGTTGATTTTGATACTATGATACCGTTGGTCTAATTAAAATTCAAGTTGTCTTTTACAAATGATTATGATCATATTGTTGTGTTGTTTTTCTTTTAAAGTATTTGGCAAAGGAGAGCAACACATTGTTGATTCTTCATGCATTTTACTGGACTTTAAAATTATAAAAAAAAATGTAAACAATAAATAAATTAAAAACCATCACATACTTGGTTGATTATAGTTCTGTTGCGCTGGAATTAAAGGTATTTCTGGTCGAGATCGAAAATTGTTAAAATCTATTGACGGAGCCATGTTAGCATTTGAAGAATTGTATGGAAGTGATTGTTGAGAAAACATCACTATAATATTCAAATAAATGTAAAGTATATAAAAATATTTTTTTATTATAACCTTAATATAGTTTAAAAATTTGTGTGTTATTATATACCTTGTGTATTACTGTATTACTATTAAAACCTAACCATAATTAATACTAATTATGTGTAATATAGGTAAATCCATTCGACTAAAAACATACAAAAAAAAGTAACGCGATTGACCTGTATCAGACTTTTTCTGCAAGTTTATTTGAGAAATATTCATTTCGGATAAACAATTGATGGAATAATCTGTGCTCATTGTTTGTGATTGCTTAATAGGACCACCTAAAGTTTTTGAAGACATAACACTATCCGTGTTAGGTTGGGTTTTCAAACATTCCACTTGAGCAGATGAATTTTGGTTCAAGCCTAATATCATCTCCAACTAAAGTAAATAAGAAACTTAAAAAAAAGCAAAACTATAAACTGAGATTTTATGTTTAAAAAAATATTCATACCTCAGCATTCCCATTTTTGTTAGATGTTGCTTAAATAGATAACATAAGTTTATTTATACATAATTTAATTTTAAACTAAATATATATATATATATATATATATATATATATATATATATATATATATATATATATATATATATATATATATATATATATATATATATATATATATATAAAGGTGGTGCTAAAAAATTATGTCATGTTGGGTCTCAAATATAGCAAAATTATATAAAATTTCAAAAATATGAACCATTTTACAAATAAATTATTATTTTAGATTTAATTTAATAGAATATGAAATTTTTTAACTAAAAAAGAAAATAGGGAACTCAACAAGATTTTTTTAATTTAATTTTTTTTCCTCAGTGTTTGTAATGGAATGAATGTTTTTGAACTTGTGGTTATTTCCACATAGGTTGATTAAATAGACAAATAAATTGTAAACTTCTAATGTTTTAATGGAACTTTTTATCAATTTTTATAAACACTTATTAAATAAGAAGATAACATATAATTCAGGTAGCTTTTGTTTTCAGTTTTTTTCCAATAGTAAAATATTAAAACATTGATATCTTGATATTAAAAAGTATGACCATTCAAATAATTTTAGACAATAGTGTATATAATATTCATATTAAACAACAAACATAAATATTTTATGTTTAAACATAATACCTGAGTTTCCAGAAATCAACATTTCAGTATTGCTTGTAGCATTTTGCACATCTTTATCTGAGGATTTTACAAAATTCAATGACAACCTGTTACATAAGGAAAACTATTTTCATCATTAAGATCAAAGTCAAACAATGAAATTGTTTCTTAAATAAAAACTAAAACAATGAAATAAAAACTATAACCTTTGTTCTTCTTGCATTTTATTGAGTTGCTCAAGCTTTGTGCGATGTTCCTGCTCAACTCTTTCAAACATTTCACGAATGACACTCATATAGCTGTTGAACTAAAATTAAATATAAATCATATAGTTGTTGAACGAAATTTAACTGTAAGGCAAATTTAGACTTTTGTACCCAATTTAAATGACTTATCATGTATTTTGATTAATAATAAACATTTAATATAAAAATTAGTAATGTTTACAATATTATTCAAAATTTTTGTAAACTAACATAAAATTAAAAAACTTCAAAAAAAAAAAACCCAAAACAAAACCCACATGGATGGCGAACTTTTTTGTCGAAAACATTATACAATATATGTTATATATAATATGTTTATATTATAAACATTACTTATATAAAAACAATAAAAGTACATTTCCGAATAATCATTTTTTTCAAACCAAATTAAAAATTTTTTAAACGGCAAGCTTGTATGTAACTATAAAACATAATGAAAAATAACAAAATTTAAAAATGCAGCAATAATGAGAAGTCAAGTTATGCAACCTTTACAACAAATAAAATTTTTAAAAGCACATTAACTAAAGTACATTAATGTTAATTGAAAAATTTTGTCAATTTTATAAAGGAAAAAGACCGTGAAAAATATTATGCTAAATATTCACCTGCTTTTACCTACAAGATTTTTTGAAAGCAATAGATAAAGAAATTAATAAAATTAAATGTTTTTGATAACTTATCACAAACATTTTATTAACATTTTTTTTTGAAAAGAAAAATATAAAAAAAAAATTATATAAAATACAAACAAAAAGTAACTTTAAATCTATACATCAAACAAAGATGTCTATCATATTATCCATCATAATTTATATCATAAACAGGTTAACAAAAATATTACTTATATAATTAAAACTAGTTTTTATTAAAAATAAGAAAATAATTTTTGATTAAGCTAGTTACTATTTGTCCATAAACTTTGTTTAAAATATTAAAACCATTAATATTAAATTATTACTTACATTAGAATTATTATATTTAATACTTATAACTAAATAATTATATTTTATAATCTCCAGTTTTACCTAGTAGCCTATACTATAAAGAAAACAAGAAAAAAAAAAAATCAATTGCTCGTATCTATCAAATTCCAAGCAGAGTCAATATTATAACAAAAATATTCATTGATATCTAACCTGATCTAAACTCGTTAAACACATGAGACAATCAAACATAACATTGATATAAATGAGCATTTGATATGTATAAAAAAACTCAAAACTAATCTTTTTTTTTTCAAAGCTTTTTCACAGTTAACAAGCCTAGATAATTCCATCAAAGTTAAAAATAAACAATTGTAAAATACTTCAAAGGAGTAACATAATAAAAGCTCCATAATTAATTTTTAATCAACAAATATATTTATACTTATATTACAATTGCATGAATCAGCAAAAAAAAAAAAAAAAAGGTAAGAAAAAATTAAAAATTTATTTATTTAATAAAAATAAACAACCTAATTTGATATAATAACGCACCTGTAGAACGTTGAGAGATGGTTCCACAGATAATGGTAGTAAAAAAGGGATTGCAATAGTTGCAAGATAATCCTTTTCAAGATTGATCTTCTTATCTGATATTGTCTGTTTGTAAATACCTGAACAAAACCAAAAAAATACCTGAACAAAACCAAAAAAATATTGGTTTTTAATGATAAAACTGATAGACAAACAAAAAATGAAATCTTACCAAGAATAGCCATTAGCACAGCAGGATCTTTAAACAAAAATGAAGAGAATAAAAGCAAATAATCTTACCAAGTATAGCCATTAGCACAGCAGGATCTTTAAAAGGGACTTGAGATAACATAGGAAAGATTTCATCAATTAACAAGAACTTATCAAAATTAGGAAGAACTTTTCCCAAACACACAAGTGCATTAACACAAACCTAAATATTTTATATAAAAGTTATATATTAAATTATATATATAAAAAAGTATACATTTGTGCGCAAAATTTAGTGTGTAAAATTTCACAAATATAGAAATCAAAGACTTTAATGAAAAAACCTTATAACATTATCACAATAATACAAGTTAACTTTAATTTGAGATAATGTACAAATTAAACAATTTTCAAAACTTACACTCAATGATGTGCTTCTAGTAACTAGAGTTTTGATTCTTGGTACAATAGAGTTTTTTAATGATGAATAATCTATCAGATGAACAAATTCTGGAATGATGTTTAACACTAACTCCTATAAAGTAAAGACATTTTTTAATTTTAATACTATGATGGTAGTTAAAAAAAAGTCTCTGCTTGAGTTATCAGCTAAAAATTTCTTATATCATGTTTTTGTATGGTTGAACCAAATTACATTTCTAGTTCTATTTCGTTTTTTTGTATTCTTTTTTTCAAGGTTAAATTTTAGTTCAAAATTTTCAAAACCACTTTTTTTAAGGGCATCTTCAAATATTCGTTTGGAGTAATACATTTTCATTAGAGGAGTTTTGGTTTAACCTGTTATTAATTGAAATCAGGATTTGTTTTAGAATTTGTGGTGGATGATTTGAGTTAATATTAATATACAATAATTCATCATTTGGTTTTTTGAATGGCTTATTTGAACTTTCAGAGAGGTTAAATGTGACATCAAGAAAGTTCACAATTTTTAAATTTATGTTTATTTTGATTTGAAAGCCAATATTTTAAAAAAATTTTATAATATCTTTTTGAATCTTATCAAGCTGTGGACCAGATTTTTTACGCATTACTATCAAACCATCGTCACAATAAAGGCCTAAATCATTTATATTGATTATTTTAATAAATCTAAAATGTATAGTCCAACAAACTCACAAATTTCTGCTCCGTCATAACTGCCCATTGTCACATCAAAGCAGTCATATATAGTTTTCTTTTTCCAAGTTTCCTTATTAAAGTAAAGTAAGGTTTTTCTACAATGTTTTATTATCTGATAATATTAACACACTAATTTAATAGTAGTAGTTAATAGTCGACTTACATCATTTTCTAGGCTTTTCTATTTTAAAGTAGTTTCTAGGCTTTTCTATACGCGTTTTTTTTTTTTTAATTTTATTTACTAACAACCCGTATTATGGGTTGCTTACTGCTAGTACGAATTGTTTCTTCAGGAATAACTGTGTTTTATTTAAAATACCTGCAGTTATTGAAGGGTAAAAATCATTAATGTCAAATTGAATAAATGTACAGTCATCTTTATTTTTTGATTATGGAGAACCAATTTATAACATCAGTGGTATTTTTCCACTATTGCAAATTTAATTTATTTCCAAGAATATTATTAATTTTGTATAATTTAATTTTGCTTACATGTCCATCCTCACTTTTTGAGGGAATCAATAACCTACAAGGAAGTTTGTTTTGAAATTTTGGTTTATGGTTTTTAGTGTTACAAATTTATTTTATTAATATATTTACAAATTAGTTTTGGTGTTTTGGAATTTTGGAAGTTTGGAATGTTAAAATACAGTTAAGAGTGCTCAACAAATGTTAATAATGAGTCTAATATATGTTTAAACAATTTTAATAATGTATTCTACAAAATAGAGTGCTCAACGTTCTTAAAAGAACAGAGCAATTATAAATTAGTAGAAAAACACTTGACAAAATTTTTTTATTTAATTTTAAACTGTGTTTCATCAACAAAGACTCATCAGAAATGAATGATCAAATTAATAAAACTTCAATTTATACCAAAAAAATTAAATTACAGGAAGTCGCAAATGTTTTAACTACTGTAAATTTTCACACATCTGTGGAACTTGCTGACACTATTATAAAAAGAATTCTTTAGATATGATTACTTATGCTTATTTAAATTATAAAGTAATTTTAATTATGAACTAGTTTTTTTTTTAATGAAAGGTAAAACCAATTAAATTTAATTAGAATGTCAAATATTCATCCAATTACCTGTTTTTTTGATGAATTAATTAAAAGTTTAATGACTACTCTGAAAAATGAGTGAAATTACGCGTGCAAAAGTATTAGCGCACTGATTTAAAATGTATTAGTACAATTGTTTAATTCCTTTGAGAAAAACTTTTTTGGTTAATTTTTGTTAATTACTCTCTGCTGATTAATAATAGTCAATAAAAAATATAAGAAGCATAAGTTGAAGTGACAGATATATCACTTGAAATACAGTTAGTTAAAACTTTAAAATTTGAACAACAAAAATATGGGTTTAAATAGCATATCAATTGAAACAAAGTGGCAAGGTGTTGGCCTGCACAAAAGTGGTCTCAGCAATCGAGAAATTGGACGCCAACTTAAAATCAGTGAATGCAGTGTTAGAACAACGCTAAAAAACTATAATGAGTTTGGATCAGTTGAAGACAAAAATCGCTCTAGTCATCACAAAAAAATGTCAGAAAGGGACCAAAATAAAGCAATTATGCTTGCTAGACGCAACACGAACATGAGTATAGCTGAAATCGCCTCAGACTTGAATACAGCGATGGGTGCACATCAAGTAAGCAGATCAACAATTAGCAAGCTGATGAAAAAAACAACTCAATTCATACTTTGCAACAAAGAAGCCACTACTAAGCATCAAAAACCGTCTCAAGCGAAGAAAATGGTGCAAAAGAGAGAGCTGCATGGACTGTAGAGCAATGAAGAAAAGTAATTTTTTCAGTATAAATTTTTAAAGACATCATTAAAGAGTTTGATATATAATCAAATTAAAATTTCTATTATGGATGTAACTCTTTATTGGAAATTAACTTTCACACAATATATATTATATATATTTATCTACTTGACAACGAGGGTATCAATAAACCCTTGAAATATTGTATGAAAATTAATTTCAAATAAAGAGTTACACCCATAATAGAAGTTTTAATTTGATTAATTTTCTCAGTCAAATTTTGAACTTAATCGCAAAAAAAGAGTTGCCGTGAGAAGATACAAAAACGAAAATTATAATCCTCGTTTTATCATGTCAAGAGTTCAAGGAGGAAGAGATTCAATTGGTATTTGGGGCTGTATTGCTGGATCTAGCAATAGCCTGGCGCATCTTTACACTGATCGCCTTAATCAACATCGATATAGAGAGATATTAGAAGATTATTTAAAGCCATCAATGGACATTTTCAAAGCTGACTCCACCTGGCAATTTCAACAAGATAACGCTCCTTGCCACACAGCACGCTCAATTAAGCAATACATGAATGAAAAACAGTTGAATCTGATGCCTTGGCCTGCAAGCTCCGCCTGCTCACCTGATTTGAATCCTATTGAGAATCTTTCGAGTTGGATGGACTGCAAATTACAAAAAAGCAGGCCCACTAACTTGGTGCAGCCAAAACGCAAATGCAAGCGTTGTGGAATACCATGCCACAAGAACTAATAAAAAAACTTATAGATTCTATGCTGTGTAGAGTCTTAGCATGCCTTAAAAACAAAGGTGGTCACATAAAATATTAAACTTTCCTAAAATCTTTGAAAAACTGTAAGTGCGCTAATACTTTTGCACACTTTTTTATTATTGTTTTTTTCACTCTTATTGTATTTTAATTAAATTCAAGATAATAATAAAGAAATACTTTTATATATTTTACAATTAGTAATACTGCTTAATTTTATGAATTAGTTAAAAAAAAAATTATCAATCAGTCTTTTATTGTTTTTGAATTACATTCCTTTAAAGTTCTCTAAGGTAAAAATAAAAAATGAGTGCGCTAATACTTTCTGGAAGCACTGTATATATATATATATATATATATATATATATATATATATATATATATATATATATATATATATATATATATATATATATATATATATATATATATATATATTTAATTCAAATATTCATCTAAATTTAATAACTAATAATTAATGTAAACTTTAAAAAAATAAACACAAATCAGGTCTTTTTTTAAAGTGTTACGCCTAGAGCAATTTACGCCTAGAGCAAATTACGCCTTAAGCGATTTTTACATACACGAAGAGCTGTTTTGGTTAAGCTACTTTTTATTATTCTTTAACTTTTAAATTAAAGCGGTAACATAAAAGAAGTAATTAATTTTTCAAAAAACCACATTTACTTTTGAATAACAATATGTAAAAATATTTATTACAAAAAAGAAGTTATGTTAAAAATAATTGTAGTAACTTTTCATCGCAATATATCTCACCTTTTTATAACAATTAATTTTACGATAAACTTTTTATCCAAATATTTAGCAACATGAAAAATTGTTCGTAATCCTTAACTACAAATTTTTTGCAAATGTTTTTAATAAAAAGTAGTAATTTTTTAAAGTTTTCAGTATAAAACTTTTAAAAAATCTATATTCCAAATTTATTAATACAGAATATAAATGTTTTTTGTAATATAGATTTTTTAAGAGTTTTATACTGAATTTATATTAAAAAACATTTGCAAAAAATTTGTAATTAAGGATTGACATTTTTTTTAATATCTCAAAAAATGTCTTAATATTTTTGTTATCATGATAACAAAAATACCAAGACATTTTTTCGAGATATTAAAAAAAATGTGCAAATGAATAAACAATCTATTTGTATTGTACTAAAACTTACATCATTAATTATTACTCTTTGCTTTTCTTATTAGTTAAGGGTATATAGATACCTTTAAGTTATGCAGGGGGAGGGGGCTGGCACAGAAAAAAAAAATTACCTGTTACTCGCAATTTTTAAATGAAGAATGAAGACAATTTGCTAAATTTCTGCTGCGTGCGATTCAATAAGTTTTTTTTTTCATAAGTCAAGTTATATTATAAGGTAAAGGAATCACAAGTAGACTATAACATATGCTGATGACACTAATATTACGTTGAATATATTTATATAACGGAGGTTTCATTATGCACGCGCACATTACAGACTCCGTTAAATAAATACTAAGGCAGGTTTTAGTTTAATGACAGTCTTTATTTTTTATTAAGGATTATGTATTTTTCTTTATAAAATAAGACAAACTAGTATATAAAAACCTAGTATACTTCTATTCTCTTCAAATTGTTTAAAGTTCGAATATGGAAGTCATGTTAAAATATTTTAACATGTTACTATATTATATTTAAATTGATATATAAATAAAAATAAAAATATAGTTCAATAAATAAATTAAATTTGTTCTTAACAAAGATTACCTCGTATTTATTCTTTTTTTATTTTATTATTTAAAGTTAAACTGCTTACAAACGGAAAAAAAAAAAGAGTTTTGTAATTATACGTAGAATCAGGGCCTGCGCGAGTAGGTAGGCTTTGCGTAGAATGAAAATACTTTTGAGTTTGTTTATAAGTATTAAAAGGAACTTAATTTTTAATGAACAAAATTTTACGAACGTTTATTATAAACAGATATGATTCAAATTATTAAGTATACTTTTATTATTTTAGTTAGGTATTTTTTTAAGTTTGCATGATTAAAGTTTTGCGTAGAAGTATTTGTTTTTTGTTGTAAGAATAATTAACAAAAGAGTTTGCATAATTAAGACTTTTATATTTATTTTAATTCAAAAATTCAAAAAAAAAAAGATTTAATTGTTAAAAACGATTTTTCTCTATAGCTCTGTTCCTTTGTGATTTGTTTAAAATGTAAACATTTTTACGATAATGTAAAAAATTTATGAATTAAATTCCTAGCGAACGCGTTCTATGTGTCAAAAATATGCTCAAAGCAGACATTAAACTTTTTTATATTTTTATATAATGCAAGTTAAAACGCTAAGCAACATAAATTTAAAAAATATTCAAAAACCTAAATTATTCTTTGCTAGTCAAAACAAAATCGCTGTTTAAATAATTAACATGAGTTTTTGTTTATCAATGTTAATATTTTTTGTTTACACAAGCAATTTTTAAAAATAAAAAAAATCATTAATATTTTTTATTTAATAACAATTTATAAACAATAATTATTTAAAAACAAATTTCAGAAATAATTAATATATATATATATATATATATATATATATATATATATATATATTTTTTTTTTTTTAATTATCTTCGCTTCCAACAAGGTTGCAAGCAACCACTAATTAGTGTTGGAAGTTACTGGAAGAGAAAAGATGAAGACTGTAGAGCAAGATAACCATTGACAGACAACTTAAAATATTGCAAATTATATGAATCAGGAAAGCAAGATGAAGGAAGCGAATTCCAAAGAACTAATGTTCGAGGAAAAAAACTAGACGAATAAGAGTTTTTGGAGCACTTAGGAACAGTAACAGAAAAAGGATGAGACTTAATTGAATGGCGAGTAACACGAGAATGAATTTTAGTAGATGGCACAAGGGACGCTAGCTCTTTAGAGCAGTGCCTATTATAGTATTTGTAGAAAAGAGAAAGAGAAGCAACATTACGACGATGTGACAAAGGTTGGAGATTGGCTGCCAGAGCAGGTCCAACTATGTTTACAATTCGTTTTTGCACCTTGTCTAAAAGAGAAAGAGCATCATTAGAAGATCCGCCCCAGATGTGGCAACAGTATTCCATACAGGGACGGATTTGAGATTTATAGAGATAGAGAATAGAATCTGGAGTAAGAAAGTGTCGAGCTCGATAAAGAGATGCAACTTTAGCAGATGCTAAGTTTGCAACGGATTTGATATAAGGTTTCCAAGAAAGATCAGAAGTAAGAGTTAATCCTAGAAGATGAAGGGTAGGAGACTCATCGAGTACATTACCGTTCATAAATATAGGAAGGTCTAAATTATTGCGATAACGATTGGCCGAAAAAAATTGAGTTTTATCTGAATTAAAGTTCACCAGCCACTGCGAGCCCCATGCTGTAGCAGAAGTGAGATCCTTTTCGAGCTCAGATGCCCCCTGCAAGCAATCAGAGGGAGTTGGCTTCTTATCGTGACAAGAATAAATGGTAGTATCATCAGCGAACAATGCCACCTTAGATGTGAGAATATCTGGAAGATCGTTAATGTAAATTAAAAAGAGTAAAGGGCCAAGGATTGAACCTTGGGGAACCCCTGAGGTTACAGAATAAGAAGAAGTGTGCTGTCCATCAAAGACAACTTTTATACTACTATTGGAAAGGAAAGATTCAATAATCTTAAAGATGTTTCCAGATACACCATAAGAAGAAAGCTTACGGAGGAGACCAGCATGCCAAACTTTATCAAACGCTTTAGAAATGTCAAGAGCAATGGCCTTAACCTCTCCACCTTTATCTGATGCGCGATAAAACCTATCGGTTATTACTGATAGCAAATCAGCCGTAGAACGAAAAGATCGAAATCCATACTGATGATCAGAAAGTAGGTTATGAGATTCGAGATGAGAGATTAAGTGTTTGTTAATTAAAGATTCAAAAACCTTGCTTATGATAGGAAGAAGACTAATGGGACGGTAGTTAGATGAGTCAGATTGCTCTCCAGAATTTTTAAAAATAGGGATAACAGATGCTGCTTTCCAGCAGGCTGGAAAACAAGACTCTGATAAGCACTTGTTGAATAGTTTTGAAAAGATAGACGACAGCTCAGGAGAACACTTCTGCAAGACTATAACAGGTATGTTGTCCGAGCCGCAAGCTGTAGAAGAGTCTAAGCGGGAAATCACTTTAGATACTGAAGCTGGAGTGATATGAATGTCGAGCAATGGATCAACCTGTTTGACGGGTATATCAGGTAAAACGCAACTAGTGGCATCAAGAGATGATATTGATGAAAAGTTCTTGGCAAACAATTCAGCTTTGTCTTTAGGTGAGGTGACAAAGTCTGAATCGTACAAAAGAGGTGGAATTACAGACTTGCCCTTATTATTGATACTATTAAAGATTCTCCAGAAGTCACGAGAGCCTAATTTTTGTGATGAAATACGAGATTTCATGATCTGAGAATAGAGTGTATGTATATATATATATATATATATATATATATATATATATATATATATATATATATATATATATATATATATATATATATATATATATTTCTACTAAATAATATTGAAATAAAATTAATATTAAAATAACAATTGAAAACATAACAAACTTTTCATAATAAATTTACATCTAAAGCGTTTATAGTTATTTAAGTTAATTGTTAAATTGAAGTTAGCGGTTAGTTTATTTATTGTGGTAGTTAAAACACTTAATGTCTATAAAAAAAAAATAAAGATAATTTTACGACGTCAAATATCGCGTTAAGCTAATGCATTAAGCACTTTTTTTATTTAAAACAAGGCCTGACAAATAAAACGAAAAATTTTTTTCAGCAAAAAAAAAAACAAAACAATAATTGTGTAATGAAAAAAAAATTATTTGCAATCTTTTAAATTCTTTTCTTTTAAAAAAAAAATTTTGGAGTTGAATATAAAAAATAAAATCCATTTATGGTAAAAAAAAATAAAATAAAAAATAAACCAACCTGGATCTGTGTTTCTAAAGATTCGAGAGCACGAAAGACTAGAGGCAGCACATAACTTTTCACATCTTCTTTGTCAGTCATTTTTAATAAAAGTTCCATGTTTTGCATGAATAACAGTAACACCTGCAAAAATAAATAAAATAAATGAATGAAAATTCACATATACTTCATATTTCAAAAGAGACTTTATTGGTAAAAGTCTTTTACCATGCTTATTTTAACATTTAAGCAACTTTTTTTTATTGTTTTTTTAGATACCTATATTTGCTTTTTTTATTGACAGGTGACCCTAAATATCCCTAACCCTAACTTATTTATAGATAACCAACTTGAGTTTGTGGGTTTGACATAAGTAGTGTTAAATGGGGGAAAAAGGAGGAAGGGATGTCATAAAGTTATTTGCCGACTATAAAAAAACTCCCACACCCCCCATCCCTATAGCACTAGCCTTGAGAGTTTACATACATCAACTGAATTAAATAGAGAGCACATACAGCGGAGTGTTAATAGAAAAATGATGGGAGTGTACAGCATTTGCAAACTTTTGACATTTCCTTAAATGATATCAACTAATATTTTCTGATCTTATATACTCATAACTCAAAAAATTTACTTTTTACCGAGGAAATGTATTTTGTTGTTTATCTTTTTGCCTATATCGCAATATTTAAAACCTAAAAGTGCAAATTACAAAGATCCTTACAATAATACCCAAAGCATAGTACATAAAAAAATTTGAAAAGTATCTAAAGCAATTGTAACTATGCATTGATGATAAAGAACAATAAAATGAATATTTATTTAATCACTTCCTTTTAAATTATCTATAAGTATATACATACACTAATAATATTAGGAGATTTGGAGCTGTTATAGACTCTTATTTGATTCTGAACTTTTTCTAGGTGAACTTTTTCTAAGTTCACCTAGAAAATTTGTTGCAAAAACTATCCTTACCCAGAATTCAATTGGGGGTTTGTATCAGAGTTTTCTTAAGTGCCTAAAGTTTTACTTCTTAATTGAAGCAGGTTGTACTAGATTAAATATTACCAGTAGCAGGGTGACCTGACTACTCATACGAAATTTATTTTAATATCAGTTAAAGTCATTTAACTGATATTTTATTTTGAATAATACAAAAAATCTAGAAATAAAAAGTGAACAGACTGGAAAAAATTTAAACAGACTGAAAAAAAAACTCAAAACATGAACTGAAAAAAAAACTCAAAACATGAACACATAGCTGATGTATGTTCTACCATGAGATTTTACCATGAGAAACACACAGCTGATGTATGTTCTACCATGAGATTTTTATTTATAATTGAAAAACCTTTTATATATAATTGAAATAGCAAATAATCATAAAAGCATAAAAAAAGCTGAAAAATTAAAACTTTTTACAGGGTGGCCACATTTTACAAGGTAGCCACTCAAATTTGAAAATGAAATTCCATGACTTTTCCATGATTTTTCATAAACTTCCTAGATAAATTACTAGGGTAAAACATTCACTACTTACATGCACTTTGTCATTGTCAAGTACTGGATGTTTTAGCCATTGCCACTTAGTCACTGACTTAATCATTCTTTCAAGATATGAAATGAAACTTGAAACTTAAATGAACAATTAATCTGTCTCAAATTTTACAATAACATTATCTAGTTGTTCAATAAGAGTTTGGTTTTCTTTTACTTTTTGCCTAATAGCCAACAAATCTATGGAATCCGATATAACCAACAAATCCAAGAAATCAGATTTTTCTGCCTGAATGCTAAAACCTTTAATTTCTTCATTTAGGGTAACAATACACAATTATCTTTTTTTTTCTTTCTAACATCAATAATTTCTTCAATAATGAACTTCCATTTTTTTACTAATTTTCTAGTAGAAACATTTTTCATTTTATTTTCATTTGAATATTGCACATATCAAGAATGAGCTAACTTTTAACTTTTGTTAATTCATTAGTGATTGTGAAATTGTGAATATCCTGCTATAAAGTGATAACATTATTTTTGCCTGCAGTTTGGAACTGCAGGTGGATTATATGGTATTTATCCATATAATCTGCTTGCAGTTCCAAACACAGCTTACTTACCTAATTCTGTTTATTCCATACAACAGCTACTTGACAAAAATGATCTGTTTGAATCAAGTCTGCACCCAATCAAAACTGACACTAGAATAACAAGATTCGAAAATACAATAGAAGTCGATTTTGAAGTAGAATTAGGCACAAATAAACCTGAAAGCTTGCCTGAATGTAAAATAAATAGTAATTTGGTAAACCTTGACAATAATACTGGTTCTTTGATATGAGATACCCATTCAACTCATGAGCAGTTTACAACTTTCAACTTCAATATTCAAAATGGCTACAACATCCCAGATCCTTTGTATAAATTATATAAAGAATTTAAACTGAAACAGATTTCATGTATAAATGCAGGCCTTGCGATAAAGCGTCGGGCGATGTGAATTTTACGCCGTCCAAGGGCGATTTTGCGTGTAGCTAGGGCTATTTGCGTCAAGCAAAAAATTTTTTGTTTGAGTATATTTAAAGATATTTTTGAGCGGAATTTTAATGAAGTAATTGACGATTATTTTAACATTTAATCAAGTATTTTAAAAACCGCATGCAGTTGAAATAAAAGTTTGAATTTAAAAAAATTAAATATGCTCATTATTTTCAAGTAGAAAAAATTCAAAAATTAAAAAAAAAAGTTTAAATCTTTTAAGCTAACATTTTAATAAAATTATTCAGCAATAGCAACGTTGTCGATAAAATTGAACAAAAATACTTTCTTTTAGTTTTAGATTTTAAACTTAAATAATTATTTTACAGGGGTTTGATAGGTTTTAAAATTATTCCATAGATTTAAAAATATTTATTAACTGTTAGACGTATTTAAAGTATTTAAGAGTGATTTCGAGGAAACATTTTAAAAATTGGTGAGGGCAAATAAAAAAAAAAAAAGATTAATATTAAAACGTATTCTACTTGATTCAATGAAAAAGTACAGTTATTAAAATTTTTGTAAAAAGAACTCAAAAAAATTACTTAAATAATAACGATCGCTTTTATGTTAAAAGTTACCGAAACTCATCGAAGCGTGCTCAAGAACAGCTGCTGAAAAATAGAACGTCAATAGTTTTTCGAATAATTTTTAAGAATAATTTTTTCGCTAAAATATTTCTTTTATACCTATAAGATTTTTATTCTAACATTTTATTTTATTTTACTAGAAATAAAATTCCTTGTTAACATTAAAAATCTATTCAAAACGTTCGTTTAAGTTTTTTATTAATACGAGTGATTGTGCTTATCAACCGCTTTATGAAAATAAATAAAAATAAATAAATAAATATTATATAAAATCGCTTGTAAAAATATTAGCTATTGCACAGTTTTTAATCGTACAATATTAAAATTTCCAGTTTATTACTCGCTGACTTTTTAAAAAGAAAAAATAATTATTTGAAAAACTTTAAATTACATATTTAAGAAAAAAAAAATCAAATATTAGCATATTTTATAATCTTTTTTAAATTTAAGTTATAATGTTTTTTATTCGTTTAGTATAGACAAAACGTGACAAACTCGAGAAAATAAACAAATGTTTTTACATTTTAAAAAACGAAACATTCCAAAACATTTTTAAATAATAACATTTCTACATAAACGATTTAAAGTAGTTTTGCGGTAATTAAATAAATTGGTGCAGTTAATGTCGATAAATATGAAAAGCAAATAAAAAGAATTTAATGACGTCAAAAATCACGTCGTGCTTATGCGTCGCGCAGCTCTTATTCATCGCAAGGCCTGTAAATGCCATTTTAGAAACAGATAACTCTGTTCCAATGCTAAATGAATCTATAGTTCCTATTCCAATTTTAAATGAAACCAATGATCAGCCAGTTACAATGAAATTTTGCCTTTTCCAAAAATATTTGCTACCAAAACAAAAGAAAATCAAAAAAAAGTTCAAAAATATTTTTTGTATTAACTTCTCAAGAAGCAATGCAATCTAAATTAAATGATGAGATAAAAAAAAAAAAAAAGCCACAGCAGCTGAAGACAAAAAATGGAAAAAGCAAAAAGATAAAGAAAATAAAGCACAATAAAAACAAGAGAAAGAGATTCAAAAGTTATGTAAAAAAGTTAACTCAGTTAAAATGAGAAAAGTCAGTTCAATTCCAAAGATATTGAAAGTTAATATCTCTTCAGATAATCAAAAAATCTGTACTGAAGTACCAGAGAATACAACTTTATTCATCGATAATAATAATAGTGAGCTCATTTAAATAGATTATCAATAGTTCATTATAAAAACTTTTCAATATATTGTAAAGTTTATTGTCTATATATTAAAAATTGCATTATTGCAAGTTGAAATCTTATAACATGTGCTAAAGCAATTTTTTATTTAAAATTTGTTCTATGCTCGATTTAATATAGAAGTAATTAAAAAGTTTCTTTTTGTTAGACTGCCTTAGTTTGAATAACAAATAAATAATGTTTAAGTTTTTTTGTTTATTATCAACCAAAATATTGTTTTTAAGCAAAGTATCGAATATTTTAGTTTTAAAAAAATAATCTTGGTTTATAGTACTATAAAGTAGATCGAAGTTCATTAACAGGCTTTAATCGTCTGACTGGATAATACCTTTAAATATATAACCATTTTTAGATATGTCGATTTTAGGCAATATAAATGAATCATAATAGGTACTGTTTCCTAATTTACTGCTATTTGGTCTACTCGACCTAATTTACTGCCATTTGGTCGATCGACTCGACTACTATTTGGTCTACTCGACCATTAATTGGCACACAATTAAAACCTCTGTTTAAATAGATTTTTCTCTGAATTAAGCATATTTACAACTAAAAAAATATATATTGGCTGACTTAAAAGGAGTGTATACATACATCTAGATAAGGTTTAGGGTTAGAAAAAACAAAATAATAAAAAATAAAAAAAGAAAAAATAAAAAGCAACAAAAAAAGAGTAAATCAACAATTTTTGCTTTGTAAATAGAAGTTGTTTTTAAAAAACTCAACGCTTCAATTATTGCCACTTAACAATAAGAAATCCACTTCTTATCAAAATAAAATAATGGTAAAAAATAATAGCAATAGTAACAACAACAACAACAACAACATTATTATTAAAAATATTAGCAACTATGACTAATAAAAGGTGACTAACCTGAACAGGCTTATTTACTGGAAACACCTTCTTCAGTTCAGGGAATATAATGTTCATGTATTGCTCATTTGTTGACTTTTCAGCAACAATAAATATATTAGGAAGTATAAATGGAATCATCATGTGATTAGCAAGCTCCAAAAACAAGGGTGGAAGAATTCGTTGATGTAAAACACGCTAAATTGTAGTAATTAGTTGAAATTATTTATTTTATATAAAAATAAAGAAATTTTTCAATGCATATAAATTTATTAAAAAAAAAATTAAAACCAAATATAGTTGACCAAAATTTTTTTATAGACATAACATATACTTAACAAAAGATATTAGTAATGCATCATATGCTTTAAAAATTTAACTACAAAAATATTTTTAAAATTCATCGTTTATTCAAATATAATAGATTTTCTTTGAAAATGTTCAAATGAATAAGTAATAAAACGTACCAATGGCAGTTTGTCTAGAACATGATGAAGGTTTTTGAAAAATTGTGATTTAGTCATGTCATTTCTTTGAACGAGTGAATCCATGTACTTCAATGTCATTGCAGAGACATCATCAAAAAACTGGTGCTAAATAAAAACATCATCAAAAGAGACATCATCAAAAACTGATGCTAAATAAAAAAAGTCATCATATTACAAGTTTAAAAGTAAATAAAAGTTACAATTTAAAACAATAAAAATGTAAAGTAATAAATTATTTATTTTAATAATATTTATAAAACAAATGGTAATATTTGTATAATATATTAATGAGTGATATATACAGAGATACACATTCGATATATAGTAAAAAACTATGTATGTACTCAACATTTAGTATAAAAAAAAAGATGAGCATTGAATATATATAATTAATCATAGAACAAGAGATATTTAACATATAGCATTATCTCTTTAAAATGTAGTATTGAACAAGGTACACATTTGATATGCATAACAAGATATGTAACAAGAAATGTATACTTGATATGTATAACAAGATATGTAATAGAGATGTGTATTTAATATATATAACATGATATATAACAAGAGATGGGTACTTAATTATAGTAAACAGAAGATATATGTATTCAATACATAATACAAACATTTAAGAGATATTTATTTATACATAGTATAGTAAAAAAGATATATATTTGATGCTCATATAGCACAAGTGATATGAATTTAGTATGTGGTATAAAACAAAGTACATGCAGAATAGAACAACATTTAACAATGACATGCTGAACTGATTACATTATTTTTAATTTTAAGATACGATTATAATAGTTATTAAAGTGGGTTTTCTACATTCACAGTATGTCAAACTAATAAATTATAATGAAAATATAAAAATAAAATATATCAAACAAAAATGAAATTTATTTACAGTAATTGTTGAAGCTGCATCAGGTCTTAAATGTGAAGCAGGACTTAAAAGTAAAATGCAGTGGTCGCGAACATTTAAAGGTATGTTATGTAGCTGATCTCTTCCCAATCGATTTAACTAAATTATTTGAAAATTTAGACAATAATATACTTTATCTTTCCAAAAAAGAAACAGAGAACCATTTTTTATCTCCAACAATAAACAACAATTGAACTGTGTAGCTAACACTTGCTAACACTGTGCCTCAAACTAAATCTTCAAACTAAAAAAGGTTCAAATAAATTTCTAAAAATAATTAATGTCAAAAAAAAAAAGTCATAAAAGCTAGCATCTTATATAATATTTGTGTCTGCACATATCTAATATGTGGCAGCATATTCAATATGTGCAGTAACAGAGTGCTTACTATTAAAATTCCCAAGGTCAAGGCTTCTGCTTCAACCTTGTGTGCATTAACAGAGTGCTTACTATAAAAACAGAGTGCTTACTATAAAAATTCCCAAGGTCAAGGCTTCTGCTTCAATCTTACAGAGTTAACAGAACTGTAACCCAACATTAAAAAAATTTAGTAAACTAAAGAATTAAAATAGAAAAATAATCTCAACATTAAATGAGATTTACTAATAATACAGGGTTTATTAATAATTCAGGACAACAATTCAGAAAACTTCCACATATCCTCAACGTTAATAATACTAACTTCAAAACCATAATCAGTTACTTTAACATAAGTAGAATTCTGGAATACACTAACCTGAAACCTGGAATGCTTAACTTGTGACTCACACGAGAAGAATAGGATTGACCACAAACAACTTGAAAGAATGGATTCGTTCCAGGACAAACTTAATCAAGAGATTTGATATCATAACTGACAAGCTTGAATCTTGATTTTTCTAAATTAATTTTTCAGGTCAGGTTTTCCTGCTACTGGTAACATGTAACCCAGTACAACCTGCTCCATGTCCTGCTGCCTTGTAGGATACGCTTTTTTAGGCAAAGGCTAGGAGAAGTTAACTCCGAATTAAAACACCCCCTGCCTTGGGGCTCTTGGTTGAGTAAAGGCTAGAGATGGTGTCTCGATAAAAATACTCATCTTGGGCAGATGTTACATGCATCCAGCTGCTGTCTTGTAGAAGGCCTCCTAGGCAAAGACTTAAGGGGTAAACAGATTCTATCTGTTGACCAGCCTCGCACCCTTTCCTCATCTATTAGGCTGGCGCAGATGTATTTTTAATACATTGTTTCCAGTTTAGGATGTTGAACGCTGGATCTTCTTGACTCAATGCGTGGGTATTGCTTGTGTCTCTATTTTTATGACTGGGCAACTCATTCTATTATCTCCTTATGAGGGTACAGCTCTAAAACTCAGTTTTATGGTTCTGAGGCCGGCTGGTAGTCAGGTTTCCCGAACTCTGTGGTAGCTCTCAGAGAGGCTGATTCCATCAACAGCCGAAAAATATCAGAGTACTAACAGTGCCATGTTGCGCATGGATGGTGTCCCTGTTTGTACTTTTGGTGTGCATTGCAGAGGCCACATTTGGAGCCCTTTGTTACGGCTTAGGGTTTATTAATAGTAATGAGGCTATTGCTTAGTTGTTAAATAGTGTACTGAGTACTATCTATACTTGAGTCAAGTTCTTTATAAATTTAAAATGACTAAAGTACCTAAAACTAAAAAACACAAAAAACCATCGTCATCACCAAGTTCTCTAAACCTATCATTTACTAATATTTGTGGTCTTCGAAGTAACTTTTCTTCTGTTGAGTCTTATCTCTTGCAAAGTTCACCAGACCTACTTGCTCTTTGTGAGACTAATTTGAGTTCGGCTGTCCCATCTTGTGATCTTAGTGTTGATGGTTATCTTCCTTTAATTCGTAAAGACTCCAATAATCACATGCTTGGTCTGGGCATCTACATTCATAAGAACTCACCCATTTGTTGTGAAACTAGGTTTGAATCTACAGACTATTCATTTATGTGCTTTCGTTTAGCACAACTTCACTCTATCGCCTTTCTCTTTGTTCTATATCGCTCTCCTTCATCCCAAGATTGCACTATTCTTGATGTTATTTCTGATCAAATTGACCAAGCCCTCTCTCTTTATCCATCGGCCAATATCCTCGTTGTTGGTGACTTTAATGCCCACCACACCGATTGGCTTGGCTCTAGTGTCAGTGACTCTGCTGGCGTTAAGGCCCTCAACTTTTGCCTTTCTCAATCTCTAACTCAAATAGTCAACTTTCCAACTCGTTTTCCAGACAACCCTAATCATTTACCTTCTCTACTCGACTTATGTCTTGTTTTGGATCCTAGTGAGTGCTCAATTTCTCCACATTCACCCTTAGGTACTTCTGATCACGGTTTGATCTCTCTAAAACTATTATCAAATTCTTCTACTTCATCAGAATCCCCCTATCATCGTACCACATACAACTACCTTAAAGCTGACTGGGACTCTTTCCGTGATTTTCTTCGTGATGGCCCTTGGGTAGAAATCTTTCGTCTTCCTGCTGACAAATGTGCTTCTTACATAACTTCGTGGATTCAGGCTGGCATGGAATTTTTTATTCCCTCTCGACGATTCCAGGTCAAGCCTCACTCTTCTCCTTGGTTTTCCTCACATTGCGCTGCAGCAATTTCTAATCGAAACTGTTACTTCCATATCTATCAGCAAAACAATTCTCCAGAAAACAGACATCTGTTCACTATCGCCAGAAACCATTGTAAAAAGGTTTTGTCTGACGCCAAAGCTCGCTATTCCCAGGTCATTAAATCTCGTATCTCATCACAAAAATTAGGCTCTCGAGACTTCTGGAGAATCTTTAACAGTATCAATAATAAGGGCAAATCTGTTATTCCTTCTCTCTTGTATGGTTCAGACTTTGTCACCTCACCTAAAGACAAAGCTGAATTGTTTGCTAAGAACTTTTCATCAATATCATCTCTTGATTCCACTAGTTGCGTTTTACCTGACATAGCCGTCAAACAGGTTGATCCCTTGCTTGACATTCGCATCACTTCAGCTTCTGTATCTAAAGTAATTTCCTGCTTAGACTCTTCAACAGCTTGTGGTCCTGACAACATTCCTGTTGTAGTCTTGCAGAGGTGTTCTCCTGAGCTTTCATCCATACTCTCTAAACTATTTAACAAGTGCTTATCAGAGTCTTGTTTTCCATCATGCTGGAAAGCAGCATCTGTTATCCCTATTTTCAAAAATTCCGGAGAGCGATCTGATTCATCTAACTACCGTCCCATTAGTCTTCTTCCTGTCATAAGCAAGGTTTTTGAATCTTTAATCAACAAACACTTAATCTCTCATCTTGAATCAAATAACTTACTTTCTGATCATCAATATGGATTTCGGTCTTCTCGTTCTACAGCTGATGTGCTAACAGTAATAACCGATAGGTTTTACCGTGCATTAGATAAAGGTGGAGAGGTTAAGGCTATCGCACTTGACATTTCTAAAGCTTTTGATAAAGTTTGGCATGCTGGTCTTCTCCATAAGCTTTCTTCTTATGGTGTAGCTGGTAACGTCTTTAAGATTATTGAGTCCTTTCTTTCCAATCGTAGTATAAAAGTTGTCCTTGATGGACAACACTCTTCTTCACATCCTGTAACTTCAGGGGTTCCTCAAGGTTCAATCCTTGGCCCTATACTCTTTTTAATTTACATTAACGATCTTCCAGATATTCTCACATCTAAGGTGGCATTATTCGCTGACGACACTACCATTTACTCTTGTCATGATAAGAAGCCTACACTCTCTGATTGCTTGGAGGGGGTATCTGAGCTTGAAAAGGATCTCACTTCTGCTACAGCATGGGGCTCACAGTGGCTGGTGAACTTTAATTCAGATAAAACTCAATTTTATTCGGCCAATCGTTATCGTAATAATTTAGATCTTCCTATATTTATGAATGGTAATGTACTAGATGAGTCATCTACCATTCATCTTCTAGGATTAACTCTTACTTCTGATCTTTCTTTTAAACCGTATATCAAATCCATTGCAAAATTAGCATCTGCTAAGGTTGCATCTCTTTATCGAGCTCGACACTTTCTTACTCCAGATTCTATTCTCTATCTCTATAAATCTCAAATCCGTCCCTGTATGGAATACTGTTGCCACATCTGGGGCGGATCTTCTAATGATGCTCTTTCTCTTTTAGACAAGGTGCAAAAACGAATTGTAAACATAGTTGGACCTGCTCTGGCAGCCAATCTCCAACCTTTGTCACATCGTCGTAATGTTGCTTCTCTTTCTCTTTTCTACAAATACTATAATAGGCACTGCTCTAAAGAGCTAGCGTCCCTTGTGCCATCTACTAAAATTCATTCTCGTGTTACTCGCCATTCAATTAAGTCTCATCCTTTTTCTGTGACTGTTCCTAAGTGCTTCAAAAACTCTTATTCTTCTAGTTTTTTTCCTCGAACATCAGTTCTTTGGAATTCGCTTCCTTCATCTTGCTTTCCTGATTCATATAATTTGCAATCTTTTAAGTCATCAGTCAATCGTTATCTTGCTCTACAGATTTAGTCTTTTCTCTTCCAGTAACTTCCAACTCTTATAGTGGTTGCTTGCAGCCTTGTTGGAAGTGAAGATGTTAAAAAAAAAAAAAAAAAAAAAAAAAAAAAAAAAAAAAAAAAAATCTTTAAATAAGGTTAGCCACTTGCTTCTACTTGTCAAACTATGCGGCTATGGCTTCAACTAAAATATCTGGTATTGAATAACAGCCTATTTTTTACTGGTTACAGTCAAAGAAACATATTAGGTTACGACTTCACTGAAGATCATTGTTCTAAGTGGTGTTCTGTAAGGTTAAGAATATGGGCGATTTATTTTCATTATTTTCAACAACATACCAGGCCTAATTTGTCACTTATGTAAACTAATTGACAGTAACATAAAGTCAATATTCTCATGGGAAAGTTTATAGCGTATATTATCAGCTTATATCAATTATCAAAGACACTGACTTTCAACTTTCCCATGAGAATATTGACTGCCTAGGCAAATGGGCATACACCTGAAGTTTTAACAAAGACAACTGAGAAACTGAAAATTGAATTAAATTATTTTTTACCTACTAAGCTACTAGGTTCGTACATAAACTTGATCACAATGAACTTGGCAAAAATCAAAAATCTCAAAGTATGACCTAAGCATAATTGTAAATAACCAAATCAAATGGCAAAACAAAGTTGCACATGTCGGTAACTTGGTTTAAACTAGCACTATGTTGAAAAAAAACCATTTTACTATTGAAGCATTAATAGCTTGCATCTAGTTTATAAAAAGCCACTAACTTCATTGGTAGTTAAAATCATTACAGAGGAAATGTATTCCAGGTTTTATTTATTAATAAAATTGAAAAACCTTTTGCAGAAATAGTCTTATAATCTTTTAAACATAATTTCCAACAGTGCTCTTAACATTATTTTTTCTAAGCAATTGAACAATTATAAGCAATTGAACACAAATAATTATGTCAGAAATTTTTCTTCAACATTTGATCAAAGGTTTTTCAGCACTTTTTTACTTTTTGCTTTGGATCATATTGTTCAAGTTGATTCTGGATAAAGTGAGTGATATTTTTCATACTGTCTCTTTTTGGGTGTAGTTTTTGCATAGCAGAATTGCTTTGTTCCTTTTTACACAACCAGTTATTATTTTATTAGCAGCTGATTAAACAAACCATCAGAGTGAGGCATAATTTACTAAAAAACAGTCAATGGAAATGTAAACATGGCATTCTGCAGGATATTAATTTGGAGCTTTTTAGTTTAAATGCAATAATTTGCTCAGGTTTTAATGCTACTCATATATTCACTTAATGATTTTTTGTATTCATAAATAGTATTTTCCAGCTGTTAAAATTCTACCTAATAATCAAACTCCAAGAACATGGTGGACAACTATTAAAAATCCACCAATCAAACTCCAAGAACATACTGGCCAACTGTCCAAAATCTTTACTATTTAAAGAAAAATTGAAACAAAAAATGTCATTTAAGTTTATAAAACAAATTACTAAATTTTAATTACTCAAGTATTTAATAGAATTGGGTAACAGTAATGAATGAAAAAAAAAGCACATTGAACACATGGTATCAAGATTGGTATCAAAATAACTTTTTAAAAGAAGTTTCCCTTTATCTTCTTAGACAAAGTTTATATCTTTAAAATATATTTTGATAGATTAAAATTTTTTTAGTTTTAAAATCCTTGAATCGCTCAGCAGCACTAACACTAAATGACCATTTAATTAATTAGAAATATTGGTAGTTTTTCATTTAATAAATATTAGAAACATCAGTATTTTTTCATTTAACAAATCTAAAAAGCATCAGTAGTTTTTCATTTAATAAATATTAGATACATTGGTACTTTTTCATTTAATAAATATTAGACAGATCAGTAGTTTTATCAACAATAATGGAAAATTATTTAGCACAGGATATTTCAGATTTAAGTTGCTCATGAAATATTTGCAGTATTCATTTATTTATTTCAACTTTTATTTCAAAAACCAAATCATAAAAGAGTTAACTCAAGACCTATAAAAAAATATTTCAACTATCTTACTGATATATTTTCTTGATGCATGTGAAGAGAAAGAAAGAAGTCTTTGCAAAGTTTTTTTTACATTTTTTACAGTTGCACATGATAAAAACATGCCTTGTTATTTCCTGCATTTTTCCAAAACAATTGTTCAACTTAATGCTATAAAGAACAGATAACTCAAGTTTATGAGCAATCCATTTGATAAATTATGCTTCATAAGCAAGAAATTCTGAGTTTAATTCCCACCACATTTCTGGTAGTACCACACTCATACTGTTTCTCCACAAAAGGGTTTTGTTCATCAAGGTTTCTGTTTGAAGGTTAAATTGTCCAAAGAGGGTTGCAACCCTAAAATAAAGTAGCCTCCTTGATTGTAGTGGTCCATCTTGGCCTTAAAGGTTTTTTTCTTTTTCCATTAGCGCTCTAATGTCTTTTTTTAAAAAGAAATAACATTACTCACATCTAGTATAAAATATACCTGATTTAAAATGTACCTGCTCCAGACATTTTTTATACATTGTCAAAATTACTATTTATTGTTTTTTACTTCATCAAGTGTTTTATTAAATTATATCTAATGTTTCTTCAAAACACATTCAATTGCATTAAGTGTACACTTAAAATTAACAGTTTTATGTTAGAAACTTCCAACATACAAGCAATATCCATACATGGTTGACTACCTTTCACATACCTCACCAGATTTAGAAACTTGCACAGAAATTAGATTAGCAAAAGAGAAAAACTCTGAGCTCAATTCCCACCACATTCCTGGTAGTACCACGCTCAATTTGTTTCTCTGCACAGCGGCCTTATTTGTCAAAATTCATATTTCGGCGTTATAGAGTTGAAAAAGGGTTGTAAAAACAACCAAAGTAGTTGTGGTTACAACTCCTCTACTGTAGCCTTCATGGCCTTGGTGGGGTGAATCAAAATTAAAAAAAAATAAAAAAAATAAAAAAATAACTTTTGCAATTCCCATGTCAATACATGTAAATTGTCAGTGGGTTATTTATTCTGTGTAATTCAAAAAGCGTTTTTTTTATTTTCTGATATTTAAAAGTCTTTGACACTACTGTCTAATACACCTGTCTACTATACTTTACTATTACTAATACACTGTTATTATCTTGTTTTAGACTTTAGTTCCAAAAAAAATTTGGAATACTAGACATGTTTTTATTTGTAAATTAATAATCAAATCAGCTTTTATCATTTTTTTGAAATAGTAAATGCAGAAAATAATTTAATTACAAAATAAAAGTTACCAAATAAAAAAAAGTATAAGAAGACTAACAATAATTACAAATAGGATTAAAACCTATTTGTTCTTTCTTGTTAATTATAATAACAATATAATATCATAATTAGAAAAAACATGCATTAACTTGTTTATATAATTAACATTGTATGTAATTTAAATTTAAAAAAATAAGTTTTGGATTTATTCAAGTATGTATATGTAAATTAATGTGCAATTAATAAAAATAAAAGTATGCATAATTAATAATGCAAATGTTACAAAAATATTGAAAATAAAACTAATATACTTGTGTATAGTGTTAATTTACTGCTTTGATATATTTTTATTAGAAAGATGTTGTACACTTACTACAAAAGAAACAGTACAAAAGCCCAATTGTCATGTGCTATTGTAATTGAGTACTACTTTTGAGTACTACTATTGTACTTGAGTACTACTTTCCTTCAACCTAATTTTTGAGACCTGGTTAAACACTATTAATTTTCACATTCAATTTTAAAAAGCTCTTAGTAATAAATTAAATTTATTTAATAAAAACTATGAGTTTAACAAAGAAACAAATTGTTGGAACAAACTAAAAATGTCAAAATAAAAATTTGAATATTTAAGATTTCCTGCAGCTTTTTAAACAAAAATTTAAAAAAGTAATCTACCAGTGGTTATCACTGTTTGCAGCTAAACATTGATTATAATGATTATTTTTTTTTAAGGTTTGCCAGGCTATACTTAGCTTAACTTCTCATGGTGCCTAATGTTATAACTGATTTTTAAATGCAACTTCTTTAAAATCAATAAAACTTTGTAATTACAAATTATATATTACAAATTGATATACCCTAACATTACATATTGAATTTTGATAAACTTTGTCTAATTTATATTTACTAATAGTAATTTATATTTACTAATTGTAATTTATATTTACTAATTGTAATTTATATTTACTAATTGTAATTTATATTTACTAATTGTAATTTATATTTACTTATAGTAATTTATATTTACTTATAGTAATTTATATTTACTAATAAACCTTATTACTAGCTGCTTTTACAAAAGAGATATCACACAATAATTAACATAATTATCAAAATTTGATAAAATAGAATGATACAACTAGTGATAAAGAAATAGTAAATATTTATACAGCATAGAATGACTTGAATCATGTCATAATAGAGTAAAAGTAACTGGATACTAGTGGTTGAAAATGGACATTAACAATTTTTAATAATTTAAAAAATACAAACTAGAAAAAATGAATTTCAAAAAATCAAAATTATTTTTCTTCTTAATCAACAAGGTTGTTGCAACTGGATTCTAACTCAGTTGGCATTTGTGCTCCAAATCTTATAGAAAAATTTAGTTTGAAAGGCCTAAATATTAAGCAAATCGGAGTCTGAATCTGAAGCAAGCACAGCTCAACTAACTAAACAGGAACTGCCTTCACACTTCTTTGCAGATCCAAGGCTCAAATTAAGTGATAGCGAATTGCGAAATATTTCGAATTGGAAATATTTCGGCTCATCAAATTCTCAATTTATTAAAAACCATGAACACTGTTTAAATGAAATGATCAATTTATTATATTGCAAAAACTAATGAAAAAACAAAACAATAAATTTGCTTCTGCAAAAGTAATAACAGTCAAATTGTTTGTTTAAACACCAGGAAATTTAAGGGTTATAAATAAAAAAGTTAAAGGAAAAAAATTATAATTACTCAAGATCCTAAATTTGCTCGGTTAATTAAAAAATTATACTAAAGCTATTTGCATATTGTATGACATTGAAATCAATTTTGAGGTATTAATTATTTAAAAACTTAAATGTTTTAATTTAGAAATAAACTAATTGATAATAAAAAAAAAATTTATTTATTTATTTATTAAAAATTTATTTATTTATTTATAAAAAAAAAGATATTTTAAAATTAGTTATTAAAGTTTTTTGTTTTGTTTTAAAATAACTATAAAAAGTTGAAAGTTTTTATAAATTTTAAAACTACTCTCTCCTTAATTTTTTAACTCCTCTCTCCTTAATTTTAAAAATCCTCTCTCCTTAATTTTTAAACTCCTCTCTCCTTAATTTTTAAACTCCTCTCTCCTTAATTTTATATAACTCTCCCTCCTTCCTCACCTCCCTCCTCTTCTTGATTTTATATACATCTCCCTCCTTCCTCACCTCCCTCCTCTTCTTGATTTTATATACATCTGCTAAACATTTAATTTATAAGAATTTAAAAAAGACAAAAGTATTATATATCTTACTTTGCAATTTTATTTATATATTTGATTACCGCTAAAACTCCTTTAGAATGTTGAGATTTGCGGTTGTTTAATATTACATCTTACTCTATGCTTTATTTTTCTAGTTTTATCTGATGATTTATCAAATGAATTAAAATATTAAGGTTTAAATCATAATGTTTAATAATAATAATAATAATAAAAATAATAGTAATAGTATGGTTTTATAATGGCAAATTATAAAACCATAATGGTTACTATCACAATTCAAGATCAATATAAATAATTTTTATTGAATAACAGCTATTGAGTTTAGTGACAAAAACAGAATTGACGGTTTTTAAAAAGCTTATTTAAACAATGGAAACATTTCCAGGTTATTTTACATAGGATTTTACAAGCACAAACATGCTAGGTAAACTTCTTTATCATAAACCCTGCTATGCACATCAATAACAAACAGTAGTTTTTTTTTAACAATAATAAACACTAATAGGTGGCTTACACCAAAGCAACAAGGTTATTTAGTGATGCTAGATGGCAGTGACTACTACAAGCAACACATTAACTTAAATATTACTACAGATATATTATATGTTACAAATATGGCAACTTTTAATAAATTAAGGTTAAACAAGCTGTTCTTGGCTTATATTCCTATCTTGTCAGCAATTGCTTACACTCCTATGCTGTCAGCAATAAAAACTAATTTTAATACAAAAGTTTAATCAACATAGCACAACCCAATTTGAATTCAAAATGAGATGTATCTTTTTAACACTAATTTTTAAAAGAAAATTAAATATTTCTTTTTTGTGTGTGTTATTGTATTAGAAATTTACTCACATCTAGTATAAAATATACCTGATTTAAAATGTACCTGCTCCAGACATTTTTTATACATTGCAATATTATCTCCTGTATCAAAAGGTGTTTTTAAATTGTTATATAAAGCACTGATTAAGCACCCAAATGAAAACATGTCAGTTGCACTCAAATCAAGAAATTCATCATTAGGTTGACGCAATAAAAATTCAGGTGCCAAGTAATTGAGATCTGGGCGAGCAATTATGGGAACACAAGTGGTATATTCATAAGTCAGTTGAGTCTAGATTAATAAACAAAAAATCGGTAAAATATTACTTAAAAAAAAACACTGTTAATTAAATTTTTCTAAAATATACCATTTTTGGAAGTGAAAAGTGAAATCCAGCAAGTTTCCATTGCCCTCCTTTTGTTATAATAATATTGTCACATGTTAAATTTCCTTCAATAATGTTTGCATCATTATGAACAAATGCTAATCCTTCAGCAATCTAATTTAAAAGAATAAAAAAAAATATTAAAAAATTATAAAAAAATTATGGTATTTATTTGCTGTTATTTAAGTAAGTAGCACCAAGTAAAAGATGGTGCTACATCTGGTTGAAAAAATGATGAAAGTAGCTTAAACCAAAACAGTGGCAGAATGGTTTGTTATTTAAATGCAACTCTCAAAAAGAAAGCCAAAACCTAAGTAACGAGTTATTAGAAAATAAAAAGTCAATAATGTCTTTTGATTCATTATTTCACAAACCAGCAATAAATGTGACTAATATTTTATTTTTGATACATTTAATATACTCATAGTGTGTGTGCGCGTGTGTACACACATACATACTCAGTTCATGTAAGCAAGTAGAGTAATCTGCATTGAAAATGACATACAATAATCTTCCATTTTAAGTATTTTTCGACTTTTAAGCATTAAAAAATTTACGTATAAACTTTTTTGATGCCTGCTAAAGTAGAAACAACAATTTTTTTAAAATACAAAATGCTATATTTTGAATTGTTTATCGTTCAATCCAAACTTGTTTTACAAAAGTTCGAGTATAGTATTTATATTTATTATAAACATATTTGTAAAAATATGCACTTATATAATTCATTAAAAACTATAACCTGCAATAGTCCATAAACTTTTTCAACAGAATATAACTCAAAATCCTATAAACAAACACAAATTATCATAATTAAAGATTTTATAATTTTTATTTCCATTAATATTATAAAAAAACTTGATCTTACTTTAAGACCTTTTGGTAAAGGGCTGGAAAGGTTATCATACTTTCCTAGAACATTTGATAAACAACAAAAGACTGGTTCAGTAGCAAAAGCAATTGAATCTCTAAAAAAATTATGAAATTTATAACAAAAAAATATACTAGTTCAATGGTTCTTAAAAATTAACCACTAGTACCCATCTTTGACATCCTATGTCCATCTTCAACCACTAGTACCCATCTTTGACCTCCTATGTCCATCTTCAACCACTAGTACCCATCTTTGACCTCCAATGTCCATCTTCAACCACTAGTGTCTATCTTCAACCACTAGTGTCCATCTTTAACCACAGGTATCCATCTTCAACCACTAGTATCCACCTTCAATCACTAGCCTCAACACTAACCAAAAAGCTACAACATTTTAAATTTTTTTCTGAAAAATAATTACTTGTATCAAAATTGGATGATTTTTAAAACAATAAAATATGCTTATTTTCACTCAATTTAAGATCATCTCCAAGTATAATAAACAAATATATAAAAAACTTGCCAGTTGCCAAATTTTTTGAACACTAAGTCATTGTTTTTGAAAGTAACAAAACAAACTCTTAGTAAGTCAGGTTGGAGTGTTCAGAATATGATTGATATCATGTAGGATATCAATCTGTAAATATAATAATTGATTCAAAACAACTTCTACTCCCTGTTGTCCTTGCAATCGGTTTTAAAAGTATACCCAATAAAAAAAAGGTTGTTAAACCATGTTTGAGTAATAGATATATCAGGCAAATTTACATTAACAATTGCTTCAAATTCACTAAATTTATAATTTAAAAAGTCACATCATTATTATTTTAATCAATATTTATTAAATATATCTATTTAAGACATGTGTCAAGAAATTACTCTCAAGTACATTATGCCAATCATTCATAATCACATTCATCAACATTGCATTTAGATTTTACAAGCACAAAAAACAATGCTAGGCAAATTTCTTTATCATAAACCCTGCTATGCACATCATCATAAGCCCTGCTATGTACATCATAAGCCCTGCTATGCATATCATAATAAGCATTGCTATGCACATCAATAACAAACAGTATTTGGCATCAGCAGTTTCTGGATTCTATCAGCGGCTCACACCTCATACTTTTCTTGTCCACAGAAAACTTGATGCATTGCGTCCCAGAGGCAAATGAAACAAGGAAATTTTGTCAAACTGCCTTAAAGGCCCATGAGAAATGATACCATTTTGAAGTCTCCAATGACCTACCATCTATAGTTGTCATAGTTTAAGGCATTCAGCAATATCTTAACACTGGTCCTTTTTGAGATGCAAAAAGAATCAGAATAGACGATCAGTTGCATCTCAAATATAATCCTTGCTGTCAGACTTGCTGCTTTCTCCTGAAGATGGCTGATCCTCTTAGGGAAAGGAGAAACAGGTAGTTGAGAGCTGTGCTTTCTAGACAATTCTAGTAGCTCAGAATTATTTTAAAAGAATGCTCAGTATTCAATAGTAAACAAAAACTTTTTCAAAAAAACATAAGTTATCAGAATATGATCACAGAAGCAAAGCTTTTGTGGAACAACAAATATTTCCTAATTGTTTTTAGCAAAACCAGCTAGGTTCACACATATAACCCAAGTACAAAACAAAAAATAATATTTGTTATACAGTGTAATTATTATAGAGAGAAACTTAAAATATACCTTGAGTCTTCAAGTGGATGCTGAATAGTGAGAATGCGAGGATGGCGCAGCTTTGTAAGTTGCTGTGGTCCATGCTTCATTTTTTCAATAATATTGTCACGCTCACTCTTTTCATATTTATCAAGTAAGCTTTTTTCAAAAATAAATATAGAAACTTCCTAAAACCAAAAAAAGGAGCAATGACACAAAATTTTAATTCAAAAATTAGGAAAACAAATTTTTCATTCAAACTAATAGTATTAAAAATTCAGGTTGATGTTATATATATAAGATTTTTTTTTCAGTATTTATAAAAATATATAAGATTTTTTATCAGTACAGATAAAACAGACCTGTCCTGTTGATTTCTTTTTGCCATCAAATACTTTCCAAAGAAGACTAGGTCCAAAACTTGCAACTTGATCACCAACATTAAAATCTCTTGTAACCGGATTTCCAAGCAAAGCTTTTTTGAGATTACCCAACATTGCGGAAGACTGCTGCAAAAATGCTGCCATTTTCTTACAACCAACTTTTGAAAAAGTTTCTTTTAATGTTATTAAGCAATTCTAATCAACCATTTCAACTTTTTAGTAATTTCTATTACATTTTAATACATTTTATCTGTGTTTGTTTAAAATTCTTATTTTTATACTATAAATATTATAGTTATTTACTATGGTTACTATGGTTACTAAGTTTAGAGGTAATAATAAAATTAGAGCTCAGCAAATTTTAAATAATAAATAACTTATTTACAAATATTGGAGAACTGAAACAACTGAAAAATAACTTATTTACTATGGTTAGAGGTCATTACATTCGAGATTTGGTATTATTACAATAGACATACAAAGTCATTTTCCTTTTGTATGTCTCATTATCTTTCTTTTTTGTATGTCTCATATGACCTCACTTACTTATTAGTTTTTCATTTTGCATAACTCATAATCTCGCTTACTTATATAATCTAATCTTTCACTTTTGTATAGTTCATGTAATCTCACTGACTTACATAATCTTATCTTGGTCAAATATAAATTAATAAACAATAGTTTAACATTTATAAAAATGTTCTGAATATTTAAAATTTTTCATAAATACATACAGGTTAATAAAAATAAATCTTTTGTTAAAATCATTTCGATCACGATTCTGATTCCGATCTAAAATTTAAAACATTCTCAAAATTGTTACGAAAAAATAAAAATTAAAAAAATAATAAAGAAATAAAAAATAATAAAATAAAAAGAAATAAAAAATAATTATAAAAAAAATAAAGAAATAAAAACTAAAAACTTTAAGTAAGAAACTTTATTAATAGATGACTCACGAACTAATGATCCTCGTTTTTCTTTTTGTTGTTTGTGGTTCGTTTTCATGATTACTATCATCGGATTCATGTGGGCTGTAAAGGTCAATTTTTATTTCATCATCATTTTCACCATCTTCACCACCATCAGATTCTGGAGACATAACTGCAGTTTTTTTTCTTAAAATATTATTTTTTAATAAAAACTTATAGTTAATAATCTTTTAATTTTAATTTTTTTTTCAAATTTCAAAAATCTTTACTAAATTAAAAAAAAAAAAAATATTCTTCTAATAGTGATTAAGTTTTATTGCTTACCTTGGCACTTCACTTTGACTATTGCTGGGTGCTTCCTCATCAGAGCTTGAGTCAGAAGATGAAACTGTTGCTTTTGATTTAACCCTTGTTTGCTGTTTTGCTGACAGTTTTGGTTCCTTTTGTTTTTTTGGTTTTGGTTCTTTAGGTTGTCTATTTTAAAGATTCATGTTAGCATTTAAAATAAAGATTCATTTTATAACATCATTATAGTACACTTATTACCATTGAAACTTAAAACATTTAAAAAACTAAAAATACCTTTTCTTTTTTGTTATTGGTTCACCATTTTCATTGTATTCAACCTTTTTCTTTTTTCTAGAAAATTTAAAGTTTACGATAAACTAAAATTAAAAAATTAAAATTAAAATAAAAGTAAACAAAATTTATTGACTTTTTAATTATTTGAGATTATTTTTTAATTATTTATTTAAGGTTGTGAAATTATTATACACAACCTGCAGTAAAATTGACAATAAAAAATTATTGAAAATTATTTAATTAAATTTACAAAACTTTTAAGGATTAGATAATGAACTTCAACATGAGACTTGATTAATGAACTTCAACATGAGACTTGATTAATGAACTTCAACATGAGACTTGATTAATGAACTTCAACATGAGACTTGATTAATGAACTTCAACATGAGACTTGATTATTGCATAAAGGCATGAGTTTGATCCACATATAAATTTCTTAAGTGGTGCAAATTTATTGCATAAAAAATATTGATGTTTTTAATAATAAAAAAAATTCTTTTTTAAGAAGACCATGTGGGAAGATCACAAAGTCTCCTATTTTATCTCAAAAATTAGGCTCCAGAGACTTCTAAAGAACCGTTAACAGTGTCAATAATAGGGGGAGATCTGTTATTCCTCTTCTATTGCATGGCTTAGATTTTGTTACCTCACCTAAAGACAGAGGTAAACTGTTTGCTAAAAACTTTTCATCAATCTCATCTATTGATTTCATTAATCACATTCTACCTGATATAGTCTACAAAACAGGTTGATCAATTGCTTGACATTCAAATCACTCCAGCTTCTGTATCTAAAGTAATTTCCTGCTTTAACCCTACAGCTTGTGCTCTGGACAACATACCTGTTGTAGTCTTGCAGAAGTGTTCTCGGAAGTTGTCATCTATACTTTCAAAACCATTTAACAAGTGCTTATCAGAGTCTTGTTTTCCAGCCTGCTGGAAAACGGCATCTGTTATCCCTATATACAAAAATTTTGAATAGCAATCTGACTCATTTAACTACCGCCCCATTAGTCTTCTTCCTATCGTAAGTAAGATTTTTGAGTCTTACATTAACAAACACTTAACCTATTATCTTGAATTTTATAACTTTCTGGTCATTAATATGGCTTTCAATCTACTTCTATCCTTGGCCCCATACTTTATTTAATTTACATTTACAATCTCCCAGAAACTCTCACATTTAAGGTGGCATCGTTTGCAGATGATACTACCAGTTATTATTGTCTTGATAAGGAGCTAACACACTCTGACTGTTTATAGGTGGTATTTGAGCTTAAAAAGGATCTCACTTCTGCTACAGCATGGTGCTCCCAGTAGCTAGTGAACTTTAACTCAGATAAAACTCATTTTTTTTCAGTAATTGTTATCACAACAATCTAGATCTTTCTATATTTATGAATGGTAATGTACTTTGTCATCTACCCTTCAAACTTTAGGATTAACTCATATTTTTGATCTTTCTTTGAAGCCATATATCAAATCCAAAACAAAATCAGCATCTGGTAAGGTTGGATCTTTTTATCGTGCTTGCCACTTTCTTACTCCGGATTCTTTTCTTTATCTTTATAAATCTCTAACAGCTGCTTTTTTTTTTTGCCATATTAATCTTTTACATTAGTAAATAGTTACTAAATGTTCAGTACATACATTTCAAAAATTAAATCGTGCAAAATATATTAGTATTATACCCAACAAAAAAACTTTTTAGTAAATATTTATAAAATATATATAGTAAAAAAGTAAAAAAAACTTAACCAACCTTTCCTTCTTTTTAACTGTAGATTCTTCGTCGCTGCTGCTTGTTGCGATTAATCCTTCTAGATCAGCTTTCTGTTTTTAAAAACCCATATTAATAAAAAAGTATTACAAACAGTAATAAATATAGAATAATTACAACAGTAATAAATATAGAATAATAACATTAATAATTTACTTCAGTTTCCAGTTTTGGCACAGAGCTAGCAAAAAATGCATTTACCTTTATCTCTGTTTCACTTGTGTCATTAAATCCATAGTGGAATTAAACATATAACCAAATATTTAACTGAAAAACATAATTTTTTTTACCTTTTTACTTTTATTTGCAGCCTTTTCTTTAGCAGCCATTTCTGCAGCTGAAAACTTTAACAAACTCTTCGTTGCTTCCTTGTATTGAGCTCTTTTTTCAAGTAGTTGCTGCTTCTCTGCTTCTTTTTGCTGATTGAGTTTACTCTGTGACAAAACAATCAGAAAATAAAAAATGTTTCATTCAAAAATGCAAACTTACTTTATTTCAATAAAAAAATAAACAATTCTCTCCAATATTCTTCTCCTTAGAAAATACAAAAACATTTCTGACACTCAATATGATAATGTGCACCTTTAGAATTTTTTCTTCAACATATTTCTAGCTTTTTTCTAAATTTGGTACTGTAACAACAAAAAATGAAACTTTATTAAACTTGAAGTGACCTTTTTTTGACTCCAAACAAGTCAAATGCATCAGTTCAACTTTATCAACATGCTTTCAAACTGGTAGTTTTAATGTTAAAATTTATTTTTTCAATTTAAAGCACATGATTTCTATAACTATGCATAAATGTCCCTTTTATCCAATGTACACAAAATTTTCTTTTTTTTTTTTGTGAATGTGCAGAATTGTCTTCTTTTTCTATGAGAGTGAATTACGAAACATCATACCAAAAAAAATTTAGAAAATAATTTTAATGAATTTTTTTAGTGATTTTATTATGGTATGGTTTATGCTAAGCAATATTCAAGCAAAAAAAAAAAATCAAAAACAAATCTTGTGTTAAGACCAACTTGAAATATGTAAACAAAAAAACAAATAAAATTAGATTTTTAAATCATGTCTATTTAACCTTTAATAAACCAAGTCCAAAACCAACTTGGTAATCTATGATTCATAGATCAAGTTTAATAGTTCGATAGGCCTAATTGTTTATAGTGGAGTAACTTGAAAGTACAATAAAAGTTTTGTCTACTTTTCCTTTAGATTTTATATTATAACTGTTACTGTAAATAAAATTAACAAAACACAACACTTTTTATGAAAAGATTGATGTTAAAACTAAAACTGAAAATACCTCTGTAACTAATTAATCTATAAACTACTTCTATTTTTCTAATAAGCTTGGCAAAAGAAAAGATTAGTTTGAAAATATAGCTCTTAAGTAAAGCAAGAGATTTACTGATAAAAAGTCTATTTTCTTTAAGGTTCTTTCTGATGATCTTTCTGAAGGAAGGGTAAATGAGGATAAGTTTTTGGATATAATAACAACATATAAGATATAAGAGCAACATTTTACTCTGTACTAGTAAGAGATTGGGGTTGAAATTCAACTGGAACGGGGGGTGGATTTGTTAAAAAATAGCCAGAACAAGGGCCTGTTACCAGGGCTGCATTAATATTGATACATTCTAAAGCATATTTTTTATTCAAAACTCATGTTATATTTTATATATATATTATATATATATATATATATATATATGCATGTATACTTATATATAAACATTATCATGATCAACATGATCACAAATATCGTCATCATTATCATAATCATCAAGCTTTAGCCTTCCCCTTTTATGCTGTTTCTCTAATATAAACATCTCGAGCATCTTCTTTCCTTAACTAAAATTCATACAATATGTAACACGTTTTCTTGACTTGTTAGAGTCATACCACACATATATCTGATCATATTCTTTTTTAGCAAACACTACACTAAATAAAAACTAAAGTTCATAAAAACATGTAAAGATATTGTATGCCAGCATCTAAATAAATACGGATAAAAATATTTATGTTTATATTCATATATATTTATATTATGTATGCATAAACACGCATCTAACCTCCTTGATCTCAACTCCTGGATCTAAGCAGGTTTGGAAGCTTTTATTTCTTCTCTTAAGTTTTAGTTCTACTCCACATTTTTAACTATCTAACTTTTATTTTACTTTCAAGTAACTCCACTATAAACAATTAGGCCTATCGAACTATTAAACTTGATCTATGAATCATAGATTACCAAGTTGGTTTTGGACTTGGTTTATTAAAGGTTAAACTAAACCGTAATCATTTTTCCATCTTTTTTACAAAAGATCCCTCTTAAGAACAAATATCTTTTTATTATTGCAAGATGTCAATATAAAAAGGTCTTGTCTGATGTTAAGCTATGTTTCTCTCAGTTAACTAAAGTTTGTATTTTATGTCAGATGTTAGGTTCTAAGACTTTTGGAAAATCTTCAACAGTATCAGTCTAACATTTTATCTGTAATTCAAGGGTCTGATCTTATTACTTCTCTCTAGAATATTTGCAAAAAATTTTTCCTCGGGGTTATTTGCAAAGAACTTTTCCTCTAATACAACTCTCAAATCTAATGGCCATACTCCTCCTGCCCTTCCAGTTAAACAGATTAACCCAATGTTAAACACCCAAATCACTCAGGCTAATTTTAAATTAACCTCTTCTACAGCTTGTGGTTTAGAGAAGATTTCTATCATAGTTTTCAAATCTGTTAGCTATTAATTAGTAGTCAGCTATATAAGTAGTTCCGACTTTTAAAAACTCTAGAAAGCACACTCTAAAACTATCCTACAATTAGTCTCCATTCTATTATTAGTTTCTTTTAGGATAAGAGATATTAGGTTTTGAGATTATCATTTTTTAATTATTTACTTAAGGTTATGAAATAATTATATGCAACCTGCAGTGAAACTTTTTAATTTCAAATTTATCAACAGCATGACACCCTAATGTGCACTAGCGTTTATTATTTTTTTTCATACTTTTTTTAGAAAAAATTGGCTTAACAGTTTCCATTTCTAATCGATGCCTGTCCTTAAAATTTAAAAATCTAACAAAAATTTAACAATGTAACAAAAAATTAAAAACAAAACCTCAGCTTCTAATTGTTGTTGCCGTAACAACTCTCTTTCTTCATCTTGTTTTTTACGCTGTTCTTGAGCTTCTTCATCTATTCTCCTTGCACGCTGTACATGATATTGAGCTTGACTTAACAAATCAGAACATCGACTAAAAAGATAATTTTGAATGATATCGACAAACAAAAAAGTTAACAAATCAGAACATCGACTAAAAAGATAATTTTAAATGATATCGACAAACAAAAAAGTTAACAAATCAGAACATCGACTAAAAAGATAATTTTGAATGATATCGACAAACAAAAAATTTAACAAATCAGAACATCGACTAAAAAGATAATTTTGATTGATATCGACAAACAAAAAAGTTAACAAATCAGAACATCGACTAAAAAGATAATTTTGAATGATATCGACAAACAAAAAATTTAACAAATCAGAACATCGACTAAAAAGATAATTTTGAATGATATCGACAAACAAAAAATTTAACAAATCAGAACATCGACTAAAAAAATAATTTTGAATGATATCGACAAACAAAAAAGTTAACAAATCAGAACATCGACTAAAAAGATAATTTTGAATGATATCGACAAACAAAAAAGTTAACAAATCAGAACATCGACTAAAAAGATAATTTTGAATGATATCGACAAACAAAAAATTTAACAAATCAGAACATCGACTAAAAAGATAATTTTAAAGATAAAAAAGTTAAAAGATTACTTAACTACAAAACTCTGAGAATTTTATTTTTATATAAAAATTATCTATTTCTATATGCCAATTATGCTGTGCATGAAAAATCACAAATGATAGCATGCTAAAATAGTCATCAGATTTGCATTTAGACAGGTACAAATACATATGAAGGACATTTAATTAGGCAAAAAAAAAATTGTTTTTTTAAATTTTCTTATTTTTCTTTCTCTAAAAGAATGCCTGGAAGCCAGCATTTTAAAAGTTAAAATGTGCAAAACATATTAAGTGCAGACCTATATCAGCAGGAATATATATATATATATATATATATATATATATATATATATATATATATATATATATATATATATATATATATATATATATATATATGTATATATATATATATATATATATATATATATATATACATATATACATATATACATATATATATATATATATATATATATATATATATATATATATATATATATATATATATATATATATATATATATATATATATATATATATATATATATATATATATGTATATAAACAATACCATTTTTAAATTACATTACCCACACAACAACTTTATTTAAAAATTTGGTTATTTAAACTTATATATTTTTATGAAAGCTGTTAGTCTAAAGAATAAAATAAGCTAAAAAGTTTTGAGTCTGGCCAAAAGAGGGCGAACTTATTACTGAAAATGACACTTAACTTAGGCTACACAGAAAACAAGGTAAAAAAATTGCTTCAACAATTAGGTCAGATTTCTGCGAATCAGTAAAGCGGTTTGTACTAGAAACTTTCACAAGATGTTGAGAATTCTTTAGCGATTTTAAAAATATATATATATTTATCAGAGATTACCAGCTAAGAAAAATAAACTAATTTTTTTGATAATATATATTTAAATTGTGTTACATCACTTACATTACCGAGCAATTATTGTTGTGGATTTTTTATATCTATAATTATAGAGTTCTATTATTATAGATTTTTTAGAGTTGCATAACAAAAGAATTGCAAAAGTTTTGAACTCATTCATTAAAAATAATTAACAAAGGAAATTTTAAAAAACTGGTGGCACTCTTTCTGAGTGATTTTTCATAACATTTATGAAAGTTATCAAATCAAAAACAGTTTTTCAGTAAGACGAAGAGCAACTTTAAAAAATTATTTTAGTATTACAACTTTATTAATACTAATTTGAGTCATTTAAATAAATAAATTTTTGGTTCGTAGAGGTTTTTACTTACATTTGTGCGTATTGCCTTATTTTCATTAGGTTGAATTTTTAAAACGCTGCAAAGTATTTACATTTAAATCTTTTAAAATACTTTTAACATAAAAACTGCTATCACAGTTTAGGAGGGAGAGGGTGTTAAGGTATACATGTATGTGATTGTTTGTGACTTGAGGGAAGGGGTTAAGAATTGACAAATATAGGGTGACGTGTTTTATGGATGACCCCAATTAATTGCATTTACAAATGGTTTGTTTTACTCAAACAAAAATAAGGTTTAAACTGATTTTTTTTTATATTTGGAGAATTGCAAATAAATCTTTTTTTTTTAATGTTTAAATAAAAATATTTACATAATTCTAATTTTTATTTATGTATAATTATATGTCAACCAAAATAAGAATACATAAACAAATAAAAAAACAATATAAATAACTTTAATTTAACATTAAAAAAAAGATTTTTTTTCTAAATTCTCCTAATATAAAAAGTTTCAGTTAGAATTTTATCAACCCAAATAAGAAATTGAGAAATTGAAATTGAGCAACTGACGAAATAAGAAATTGAGCCAGAACTTTAGTAAATGCATGTAGTTTTAACTTATTAGTTTTAAATTGAAAATAAAAATGTGCTTCAACCAAGCATCATTATTAAATCTTAAAATGTAAAAAACGTAAAATGTAATTTAATAATCTTTTGCATATATTGTTAAAAAACTTTTAATTAAATTTTAGAAAAAACAAAACTTCATCATGTTTTTGTTACATTACATTGCAAAAAAATTGCATTGCATGAAAATTCTTTTGTTACTTTCCTGAAATATATATATATATTTTATAAAGTATAAAATCTGACCAAAAAATATTTAGCATGTTAGCTCCATTTTCATGCCAAATTAATTTTGATAATGCAAGTAAATTTATGGTTAAAATAACATTTTACAATGTTACTTTTTTTTATCATGCAACAATAAGAAAAACCGTAACTTTTAGAAGCATAAGAATGACTTAATAAATTAATTTTAGTACTAAAGATACATTTTAAATAAACTTTTGTGTCTACATCACTATTCATTTCCTAAAAGTTGACGAAAAAAATAATAAAATTTGACCATATATATATATATATATATATATATATATATATATATATATATATATATATATATATATATATATATATATATATATATATATATATATATATATATATATATATATATATATATAAACTAGTTAAGAAAGCAGTCATGCAGCATCTAAAATCAAACAATCTTCTATTAAATAGTAATCTTAGAGAAAAAACCATGCATTACAAATCTCTTTGAAACAATGAAATTGAAATATTACTGGAAATATGGTCAGAAAACTACCAGTTGATGTCATATTCCTGGATTTAGCCAAAGCATTTGACAAAGTACCACATCAGCAAATATTTTATAAACTAAAAATGTATTGAATTAAAGGGAATCTTCTCGATTGGATAAAAGCTTTTTTACTCAACAGGTCTCAATGAGTCATCCTTGGTGACATCTAATTAAATTGTTTTGTTTTGATCATTTTTCAATCGGATATCATCCTTGTTGGCATCCGATTGAAAAACAATCTGCCAGATGTAATAAGCAAAGAACAGTTGTAAGATTTATGCAGATGACACTAAAATTCTGAGCATTGTCAACTCACTTGCTGCTCAATTACAACTCCAATCAAATATTGACTAAATTGTTTATTGAACCAAGTCTTTGCTCATGGAGCGATATGCAAAGAAATGTAAGGTCATGCACTTTGGCCGACAAAATTTATATTACTTTGAGCACTCAATGGAGGACCTTGTTCAATGACAACTCAAACTAGATTGGATGCAATAACTTCTGAACTTGACTTGGAAATACAAATTACCAATTATCTAAAAGTAGAAACCCAATCCATCATTACCTCATATAAAGCAAATCAAATACTACGCACTCTAAAACACACTTTCCAATCTCATAATGCTTCCTTATGGAAACAACACCACATTTGTTTGTCCTTTTCTTGAGTTTGCAGTTCCAGCTTGGAACCCTCATCTGGTGAAGGATGAACAAATTATTGAGCTAATACAGTGCAGAGCCACAAAGATACTAGACAAACTGAAAATGTTAGACTACAAATGCAGATATTTACAACTTGCCTAACTAGTCAACCCTTGTGAATGAGGTGACCTCACTCAAAAATATAAGATTAATAATAACATTAACATAGTCAACTGACACTTTCCTCTAATCACAATTCCACCAAATACAAATCAAAGAAGAGACTTCATCATAAAAAATATAGCAACAATTTACTTGTTTTAACTTTTTTAATGACCCCATTGCCAATGCATGGAACATCTTACCAGTTAAAGTAATTGATTTCTAACTGTCAATAGCTCGATGTTCTTAAAGAACAGAGCAATAATAAATTAGTAAAAATACTTATCTAGTTTCTTTAACAGTCTGTTTCTGCTTCTGTAGGTTCATCAGGAAGCTTTTTTGATGAACCTACAGAGGAAGAAACATACTGTCGAAGAAAATTAGATAAGTTTTATTACTAATTTATATATAGATGTGTGTATATGTGCATGTGCATGTGTGTGTGTGTGTGTGTGTGTGTGTGTGTGTGTGTATGTGTGTGCGTGTGTGTGTGTGCGTGTGTGTAAATGAATTACAAAACAAAATTTTTGCATTAAATAAAAAACTACATACAATTTTTTCAAAAAATAACTACAGCAACACTTTAAAAATGAATTAAAATAGTCATACCCAGCTTCTTGACGAGCTTGAGCTAAATCAAATTTCATTCTGTCACCATGCCTTGAAAGGTAGTCAAAATTTCTAAGATAAAAAATTATTTTATTAGGCTAAATCAGCAACGACAAAAAATTATATTGCTACAAAATCTGAATACCTTTGTGCAAGTTCTAGGTCAGCAACAGCTGAAAGTACTGTTTTTAAATTGCTTTTTTCATTACGCAAAACACTTGTAGCTAATCGCTGCTGAACAAGCGATAAATTAAACATCAACAATGTATCGTGAGGAGCAACATGACGCGTCTAAAACACAGTTGTAAAAGATAAGCATATGTTTTTGTTAGATATTTTATTTTTGAACGAAAGTAGCTAAGCAAACCTTTAGCAAAAGCTCTTTACAATCTTCTAACCTTCCAGCTTTATAATATGCACGAGCAAGATAAAACATTACTTCAACACTGTATGACTTAAAGAACTTCTTCAAACAGTTTTCATACTTAAATAAATATACGACATTTACAAACACACACACACACACACAAAAACTAATTTTGAAAGTTAGAAAATTTAAAAAACTATAATTAATTTAAAAAAAAAAAAGAATAAAAACACTACCATTTGTATCGCACTAACAAACTGCTTTTGCTCAACATATACATGTGCTAAATTTAACCATATGTCAGGTACTTCAGCTGTTGCTTCTCGAACCTGAACAATTTTTTATAAACAACTTAAATTTATATTGCATGTTGTATTTATATTGCATATTAATAATTTTTGTGTAAATATACAACCTTTTTTTAGCTATTATATACTATAAACCTACTCGTAACATATTTCCTGTTCAAACACTAACTCTTATTGTACATATGTACTTAAGCCCCAACAGATGAATATTCTATTATGATTGGTAACATTAATGCTATTCTTTTTTTTCCTGGGAATTTTAAAATATTTGTTAAAAAAAAATTTCACAGCTTTTCTGATTCTATTTAATTGTTTACCATAATTTTACTGTTTTAATAAAGGTTTATATAAATCAATCAATAAATTAAAAAAATAAATACCTAGGTATTCAGTAAGTATATACCTAGGTATTCACTAGGTATATACCTAGGTATTTACTAGGTATTCAATAGGTATATACCTCGGTATTCACTAGGTATATACCTAGGTATTTACTAGGTATTCACTAGGTATATACCTTGGTATTCACTAGGTATATACCTTGGTATTCACTAGGTATATACCTTGGTATTCACTAGGTATATACCTAGGTAATCAATAGGTATATACCTTGTTTTATTACTTATGATAAAAAGCATGAAGACTTTGTTATAAGACCAATACACTTTGAAGCAAACTTACTTGATCCAAGATTTGTTGTTCAAAAGTTAAATCATTCAGAAATGCTTTTAGCTGAGTAGCATGTATTCAGAAGAGCTAAAAATGAAACACTAGATGTTGACATAATATTGGATAAATTAATGAGTTTAAAAGCTCGTAGTGGAATATTTAGCCAGGATAATCGCAGCTATATTTGGAAGCTTAATGTGGATTGTAATCAAGTTGTATGGTGGAAAGCATATACACCAAAAACATTATTGAATAAAATTGCTTTAATTTTATTGTCTTGTAACTGCAGCGTAATAGCAGGATAATCGCAGCTATATTTGGAAGCTTAATGTGGATTGTAATCAAGTTGTATGTCGGAAAGCATATACACCAAAAACATTATTGAATAAAATTGCTTTAATATTATTGTCTTGTAACTGCAGCGTTGCAACTGTTAAGCGTGCAAATAAAAAATTTTCATTGCAAAAATCTAAAGTAAGAAACTGCCTCACTGATACAAGAGCATCAAAGCTTGTATTACATTGTTTAAAAAAATAAATTTATGAAAGTCAAAAAAAACACAGCTCCTTATTACTCAATGATGATCATGATCATGATCATGATCATGATGATCACAATGATGATCATAATAACGAATATGACCGTAAATATTTAAGTGAAGACAGCATTGACTTTCACATACCCTCAAAAATGGCTAAGCATAAACGTTTGCAAAAACATACTAATGCATTATAATAACTTAGTTTGGGAGTTTATTTAAAAAATATATTTCTATATTAAAATATATTTTTATTTTTATTTATATATTTGTTAATCACCCACAAAACAAGTAAGGTAAATTAAAGTTTTGTTCAGAATAAACAAAAAATCTTTAGGTTTTTTGTTTTTTTTCAAGATTTACTTTCAAACATGATCATCTAAGAATTTTTTTTTTCAAGAATGTCCTTGAAAATTGTTCTTTGTTCTTTAGATTCCAGCTTTCCTTTATTTATTTTGTTCATTGTTTTTTTTTTAACTGATTCCATTCTTTACCTCTATAAATCTATCTTTGTATAGAATACTGTTGCTATATTTAGACTGAGTCTTCTAATCATCCCCTTTCTCACTAAGAATGGGTGCAAAAATGCATTATAAATATAGCTAGCCCTGGTCAAGAATATAGACTTGAGCTTCTGGTACATTGTTTTAAAGTTGTATCCCTGCTCAAGTAAGCTACTGCCTTATGTTCTACCATGTGTGATTCATCATCACACAAAGCTTTCTACTAACTGTTCCATCACGCTCAAAAAACTATAATTTATCTAGATTTTATTCACAGACATCAGTGCTTGAGAAGTCTTCTGTCAATCATTTTGTTGCTCTTTAGCTATCTTCCTTATGTTCTAGGAACCTTTAACTTAAGTAATGGTTTCATGCAGGCTTGATGAAGTAAACTCGTTTAAATAAAAAGAAGAAAAAGTATTTTAAACTAAATATTGAACCTGCGAGAAAACATCACGAGCTTCTCTGAAGTAACCTTTATGTGCCAGCACGCATCCTAAAAGTAAAGATAAGATGAAAATATATAAAACTGGCAAATTATTGAAAACCTAAAGCTTAAAGTTGCATGTTAACATTAAATGTACATAAAGCCTTAAATCATCCGAAACCTAAATTCTGGATATAAAGATTTTAAAACTTAATCAATTTAAGCAAAATTAAATAAAAGAAATTGGTTAAATCCAGGTTAAATAACAATAAGTTTGAAAACATATAAAAATTCATATTAAAAATACAGTGAAACCCAACCTATGCCATTTGCAGCATATATGTTTCGCTGGTCGATACGAAGCACTTGCTTAAACATAGCTATAGCTCTTTCTTGATGTCTTTTTTCTTTTGATTTGTCGCGCAATGGTGTATGTAAAGTTTGAAGCCAAACATTTCCAAGAGCTACAAGTGCATATGTGTCACTTGAAGTAGCAGGTTGTTTTAATATACGTTCAAACTTTTTTTGACCAGGTCCCCATTCTTGCTTTGCTAGATGAAGATTACCAATTAGAGTCCAAGCATCTGGATGATCCTTAATTATTTTATAGTAAAATAAATAATAATAATAAAAAAATTTTAATTAAAAAAAATATATATATGACTATGGCATGATGTTGTTAAAACATGATTTTTTTTTTTCTTAGTTGATGAAATGTTAACTTTTAAAAAACTGTTCCAATACATGATGCTACAAGTTGTTTCAAAAGTATTGAAATATATTACAATAAATATATGACAATAAATATACTTCTGATCTATTGAAACATGATTCTGATCATTGAAACACATGATGATGCGTTCCAAGCACACATGAAACTATAACCATTGCCAATTAAAACATGAAACTACATTAATTTTTATGATGTAAAAAAAAAAAAAAACGCGACATAAGTTAATCGTTATGATGTAAAAAAAAAAAAAAAAAACTTGTTATTCCAATCTAATGTTATTCCAATCCAATCAAAATCTTATTTTGGTTTGATTATTAGTAAAAATTAAACCAATTACCTGGTCAATTTGAAGTGCCATTTTAAACCAATCTGAAGCTTCATAAATTTGTCCTTTATCTCTGGCCATACATCCCAATCGAAGATAACCTTAAGTAAAAATCAATACTATATATTAAGTTCTATTTAATAAAAATGTAACAATATTCACATTAAGCCAGTCTAAATTTGCTAAGAAACATACTTAAAAAATCTTTTTTTTTTTAATTTTTCTTATTTGGTATACAACCCACAAGAAAAACGAGCCAACCTAGTTCCGAATCCGTGCTTTATCTCATAATGACATAGTCAATATCTAACCAATCAAAAGCCCTGATAAACCACTTTTATCTTTGCCAATACAAGCTGTTTACATTGTAAAATTTATGAATTCAAAACAATTATTTTTAAAAATATAAGTCAATTATCTTACAATCTACATAACTTGGATGTTCCCTTAGTATATCTTTATAAACTTTTTCAGCTTTATCAAATTCAAACTGGGCTTCCATTAATCTGGCCATGTTATACTGCATGGACACGGAAATTGCACGGTAATATGTTTCACCTTGCATGCTTTCTTCTTTGCAATGTTCCATTGCAACTTCATAAAATTTCTAACAATAAAAAAAAAATTATTTTATGTAAATATTTCAACATATGTATACTAATAATATTTAACAAATATTTAAGTGACCTCATAACAGATTTGTATCATATAGTATAGTTTATATGGACTTTTAGTTGTAATAAAAACTCATTTCATATATTATCATACCATATATTATTGTAGTAATAAATCAATATATAATTTTTATTCAATAGGTTTCATGTAACAAACTTATGTGTATTAACTTTTATGTCCTTTATTATTTATATGCCCCTGAAGTAAGTTTAGTATTTAAGATGTTTAATTTCTTATAGTAAGAACTGATTGTTGTGTCCCATATACAATGTTGATAAATTTGTTTTTATATAATATTTACAAAAAGATTCTTTAAAAAATTTCATATGCTCCATAAGCAGGATGCGGTTCTTTTAAAAAACTTAATTTAAATAATTTAAAATTAACTAAAATTATTGTTGTTGAAAGAATTCTTACTTTTGCTTCATTCAGGTTCCCTAATCTAAAATGTAACGCACCAACATTATTTAAAATTTCAGGGGGTACATCAGCTTCAACTTTTTCTTTGAGAATTCTTGATGCTGCACCGTATGCTGATAAAGCAGCCTGAAAGATAAAAATAAAATAGATAATATCTAACATTTTCAGTTAGAATGTAAACAGTAAAAAAACGTTTTATAAATTATAGTAAAACGCAGTTAATAAATTTTCATGTCTCAGATCTGAAAAAATAAAGCTTTATATTTGAAACTTATGTTTAAGTACTAAAGTGCAGCATACTAATTAACCTACTTATTTTAATTTTTTTAATAAAACCTTTTATTTATCCGAGTTGTCAAAAACAGAAAGTGGATTAATTTTTAAGGCTTTTTCATAGCCAATTTTTTAGGCAATTTTTTAGGCTTTTTTAGGCAAACTTTTTTATTAAAATTAATATTTTAAATAACTCTTTATATTACTAATATCAATATTACTAAAACTTGGCTGTCTCATCTGAATCTTTGTATTGATGGTTGATGAAATGTATTAATTAAATAACTCCATTAATAGCTTATTTGGCATAAGTATATAATCATCAATTCTCCTACTTTTGGACTTAAGCAAACTTTTTATTAAGAAAGTATTATAAAAAAATAAACAACTCATTATTTATACTAATGACTGCAAATAATATGCAAATGATAACAAGGTAAAGTTATTTACCTGTTGCAAATACAATGACATGGTTTAAACAAAATGAAATTACGGTTGTAATTTAAAATTATGCTTAATAAACTTTTTATGTAGTACTTTCTAGTTACTAAAAGACAATACAACAAAAATTACAATGATTAAGTTATATGTTGATGGTTATTCTTCATTTAAATGTTGATAGTTATTCTTAGTTAAATCGTTAAATGTTGATAGTTATTCTTCAGTTTAATGATTGTGCAAAATGATCAAGAATAGACTTGATATCGAATTTCACCATTCACCTGGTTAATTGTGAACTGCATGTACAAAAATATCAACTTTCACCATTCACAAATATTTAAAGAGATAAATAAAAAAATAAGTGAGATTACTTTGAGATATTATGTTACATCTCTAACAACTTACTAATAGTATAGTATGTGTTACTTCTACAGCTACATAGTTACATCATTTTGTATATTAAATCCTTAATATAAAATATATAAAAAAAACTTTTTAAAAGCAACATTTTAAAAATGGACTAAAAATTAAAAAATAGACTAAATTAATAGACTATATATTATGTTGAATTGTTGTTTTACTTTAGATGATTTTTTAATACTCTTAGTAATTCAACATGAATTTAAAAAAGTAAAAATGGCGTCAATAGGAACAAGTTGTATTAGGTGCCCAACATTTTCAGTAATTGACTTAAAGTCCTTGGGTCAATAGTTTATTTTTTACTTTATAGCCCATTTTTAAATGTTGTTTTGAAAAAGTTTTTTATATACATTTTTTATTTTTTCTATTTTAGTCCATTTTTAAAATGTTGCTTTTAAAAAAAAAATTTATATATATTTTTTTATTCTTTAACAGCGATTCTTTTTATTTACGCTAAACTAGAACACTAAAAGTTTGTTGTTTATTGTTTGTTTTAATTACTTTTCTTAAGGATTTTTTTTTATTTACACTCAAGTCTGTTTTGAATTGTTTGTTTTAATTACTTTTTTTAACAACTTCTTTTATTATTACCGCTGACCTCGTGTTTGTTTTGCACGGACACCAAAAACCGACAAGAAAGCAAGTTAAATATGTTGTAAAACCAATTTTGATCTTTGGATTTGATTTTTAATGTTTTTAAGCTGTAAGTAGATAAAATATAAGTGCTTCAAACTGTTTTTTTAGTTTATTGCCAATCTCAGATAAAAAAAAATAAAAAAGAAATTAAAAAGACTTTAAGTCTTTTAAATCAAAATAATATATATAAAAAAGTAAACAAAAAGTATAAAATATTGCAATAACACAGAGCTCAGTGAAAAAAAAAAAAAATTCAGAGTTTAAAGAAAACAATCTGAAATTTAAAACATGATATTTTTTCATTTTCATGAGTAACAAAATGGTTTTGAACCTAAATTTTAATAGTATTTACTTTATGCAGGCAAACTTAAGTTTTATGAAAATCTAAAATGTGGAAGAAAAATTTTCCTTGGAACTGTAATAAACTTAATAAATTAATTGTTACTTGCACATCTGCTTGTTCAAGTATGCCAGCCAACTCAATCCACGCTTCAACATCATCAGGAAACTGTTCTGTCACTTTTTTGAGATGTTTCTACAAAAAAAAAAATCCTTATTGAACAGATCAACTATGTTATTAAAAACCATGATATGAAAGAGTGCAATTTTAAAATGCTTTTTATTTTATTAATGTTTGTCATTTTTATTTTTAATTAATTAAAATAAAAGATAACAATCATAAATAGAAAATTAAAGTTAACTCAGTATTCAGTATGTTATTCAGTACAAAATTCAATAATTCTACGTGTGCTTTGACTAGCTTAAACTTAACTCATCATTCAACCTGAATATTGATGGATTATCCTCTAAATCTCTAATAAAAAAACTAATAAAGTATTTGACACTAGCATATACATATTTACTGATACTCCTATTTGTTATCCTATTTGTTGTAAAATCATTAACAAGTCAATGCATTAATAGATCAATACAATTACAAATGCTTGCACAACATAAGCTAACTTTGATTAGCTATGACACAGTGGTTAAAGTGCTGACCTCAGAACCAAGAAGGTCCAAGGTTTGATGCCTACTCTGGCCATATTTATATCGTATACATAAATATATCCAGATATATATCATTATACATAAATATACCCAGAAAAGGGGGCACAAACTTCTTAGTTAAATATTTTTCTGTTGTGCTTTGCAATAAGACTATTATGTCATTTTGGAGCACTTTATTGACCAGGAGTAAAAAACAACTATTATATACAATTTATAAGCTAACTCTGTAGCTCAATGTCTTTTTCAATGTTTGACACAAAATATTAATTATCTTAGTTTCAAGATGAGCTTTAAGACCAAGACAGTGGAATATGAGTCTCGAGACATCTCAAGACAAAGACTTGAGTCTCCAGACCTACATATCTGGTTAGAACACATTGTGGTGTTAACATTTTTGTTATCTTCTTTATGTTTATAGATATTAAACATTGACATGCTCAAGACTTTTATTCATTTGGATATTATGTAAATTAGTGTTATGGGATTCTATCCAACAATTTTGTTTACCTACATTTTACATAGCTTTTTAAGTCTTCTGTTAATCATTTCATTGCAACTTGTATCACAGCTTCATGCATCTTTGTATTAAAAAAAATGCTTGATTACAAAAATAAAAAAAGTTTTATTACATATACCTAATTTTATTAGTTTCTTACTTAAACTAACTTGGTAATTAAACTTTAAAAGTGAAGTAATTAAAGCACACAGCCCTTTTCTTGATTTTCCTTTCCAAAACAGATTTATATTTGAAAAAAAAATTATCATATTAAATTATATAAAAATTATCAAATGTAACCCTGAATCATCTCAAAGAATTCCAAATTTTTCAAAGCAACTTTTTTCTAATGACCTTTTACAATTTTCTTTGTTATAGAAAAATTATATTTAAATAATTTTAACAACGGATTTGTTGTTTACTAAAAACATCTTTTATTTAAATTTTAAATTATTTTATAAAAAATATTTTATTTTTTTGTAACTTATTTTTAATAAACTAATTTAAAAAAAAATTTTAATGTTGATTTCCATTTTACATAACTTTTTGGAAAATTAAAAAAAAAAAATATTTCATAATTCTATACTTTTTATACTTTTTAAAAATTTTATAATCTGGTTCCCAACTTGGTTGCAGCAAGGTATTTAAGCAATTATTATAGTCTTGTTTAAAAAAATTTATTATTGCAAAATACAATAAAAACTGAAATACCATAAAATAAGATTATTCCTATAAAATATTTTAATAACTATATTTGTATACAATACACAAAAAATAATTTTTTTTTGCAAGTTAAAAATTAAATATACTTAAAATACATAAAAGAATAAAATAGAACAAAACACAGAATATATACAGAATAAAATAAAACAAAACACAGAATACTCTGTCAATCTTATAAAAAATTAAACAAAAATTTGGTTATAAAACATTTTTAAATAATAAAAAGCTTAAGAATGAATATTTTTACAATAAAATAAATAAAAACAAAAACTTGGTGATAAAAATGATTATATGAAAATTATTTTACAGAAAATCCATTACTTTTGCCAACTCTCTCTTCTCTGGTTCACTAGATGAACTGTATAATGATCCAAGGATCTTCATTGTCTCATAGTTATTTGGTTGATGCTTCAAGACTTTCTCAAAACATTGTGAAGCCTTAAATAAAGCAAGTATTTATTGAAAGCATTTATCATTAAATATAACTGTTATTTATTATAAGAAGTTATTCAGTTACTCATTAAAAACCTTAAAAAATTCATTAAAAATCATAAAAAAAACATGGTTAAACTAGGAAACTAAGGTAGAGATGCAGCAATATATATATATATATATATATATATATATATATATATATATATATATATATATATATATATATATATATATATATATATATACATATATATATATATATATATATATATATATATATATATATATATATATATATATATATATATATATATATATTATATATATTATTATATATATAATTCTTAATAATAATAAATTTTAATATATAACTTTCTTGTAGACATAATACGCATTTTTTGGAAATATTTTTATATACATGTGCTGTTTTAAGGATGGACCACTTCAATATAAAATCATCATAATTTTTATCTTTCAATTCCCGTGTGTATTTTGACAGCATGGTGTTTTTTAAATACTTTTTTTTTTAAAAAAAACTTTTTAATTCTATTGCTTATAAAATGTTTTTTTTCCATTTACCCTCTGTTAGGTCAATATATTGTTTATTAGGTAGATTTTGAGAAGAGAAACAGCACATTTATATACCACATTTTTGATAAAAATTTTCCATTTATTGGACAGTTTATTATTTACAATTACAATTTTTTGCAGTGGATAAACACTTCCCCTCCTCTAATAAATTATATAATGTTTTTAATCTAAGTGCAATTTAAGTTAGCTACAGTTTCACAAAATATGTGTATATATATATATATATATATATATATATATATATATATATATATATATATATATATATATATATATATATATATATATATATATATATATATATATCCTTATAGTGTAGTCGAAAGAGTCTTTTAATGTAAAAAAAAGTCTCTTTCGACTACAATTTTAATTACCTCGTCTCTTAAGCTGTATTTGATTGTCGTCGAAATGTCAAAGCAATTAAATTAATGCGGAAGTACATTAAATTTTATTGTTTTTTAAAAAATTTTTAAAAAACCGCAATAATAATGACTAGAAAGTTTTTTTTAATTAGTGGTGTTTTTGTTTTTGTTTTATTAAAAAACATTTTTAAAACATGCGTAAATGTTGCTACATCGACATAGCCTGCTGATACAATCTTATAGCCTGCTGCTACAAGGGAGTGTTTCTACATCGACTATCTTATAGCCTGACTCGCAATGGAGTGCTGCTACATCGACTGACAAATAGCCTGACTCGCAAGGGAGTGCTGCTACATCGACTGAGGGTTTGGTTTGGGCAGGCAGTCTATCATTTAAAAAAAAAAAAATTAAGTTTTTAAACTTTTTCTGGTCTGGTTTATTAACGCGCTCTTTAAAACTACAGTTTATGGGAAACTATATATATATATATATATATATATATATATATATATATATATATATATATATATATATATATATATATATATATATATATATATATATATATATATATATATATATATATATATATATATATATATATATATATATATATATATATATATATATATATATATATATATAGGCTTGGCCACGAAGGCGTGTGATTTCAAGTCTTTATATGACCACGCAAATAATATTTTGTTTTTATTAATTACGGTTTTTAAAAAATGCGCTGAAAAAATTGGTTTTTAATTACAATACAAAGAAATTATTTTGACATGTTTATCTTTACTAATGTTTTTATAATAGCAAAACGCTTTTAAATTAAAGTATCATTTAAAGTTGTATAATTTTTTATTCATATTATTTAGTTATATAAGATTTTTTATAAGTAAAAAAAAAAAGTAAAAATTAAAAAAAAATTAAATTTTATAAATGACGATTTAAACAGTGAAGGTCCATTTAATAAACTTTATATAAGAATCATTTAAGTTTTTGTTGAGAAGAAAAAAATAAACTTTTTTTAAAGCTGTTTGAATTAAATAAAATAACTTTAATCTTTACTTACGTTTTTATAATGCATTTAAATAAAGTAACAAATTACTTCTAATGATTTTTTATAAAAACACTAATGAAAAATATATATATTTTTAATATTTATATTAGTATTGATTTTTTATTATAAATGTTTTTAAATAAAAAAAAAATTATACCAATTTTTTAAATAAACGATTCAACTATTTTTTCTTTTGTACAAAGAATTAAATCAATAATTAAGAACATCTTTTCAAACTTTTTAATGTGCATATTTGTTAAATAACTATCAGTTGTAAGTTGTTACTTTATTTAAAAAGGGTTTCGCATAATCATCATATTATATAATAGCAAACATGTCAATGTTCATTGGAGAGTTTGACACGATATTCTTGGCAGCCATTGCAACCGAGGTAATAGCTAGAAAGAGTAACAGAACTTTTTTATATAAGAAAAGTCAATGAAAGTGTTTGCTAATATCTAACTTACGCAAATATCAAACTTTTTTCAAATTATGTAATGTTAAAACATACTAAAGCATATATCAAGCTTTTTAGTTTTACTTTCACTTGAAAATTGCATTGCGGCAACATTTCCTTAAGATTTGATCTGTAGCACTTAATTCCGTTTGATAAAATTTTTATTATATTTTATTGTTTTAAAATTCTCCATAATCAATGAGTGGCATAGTCGAGTGGTAAGCACACAAGGATCTAAGGTAGGAGATTCAGGTTCGATTCCTACCATCAACACTTTTTGATTTTTCTAAAATACAAAGTAAAACGCTTTTAATGAAAAAAAGTTTGTTTCAAAAGAAAGTTGCTTTGTTTTGCATAAAATTGCATAAAATACATAAAATTAAGGTAATAAAGAAATTTCAAATTTTAAAGCTATTTGACCACGCCCCCATTAAACATTTTAAACCGAAATATTGGTAGAGCCAACTTGGATGCCTTTATCTTATAATGAAGGAGGCGTTGTAGATACGCTGTTAGTTTTTCATATTTCCTATTTTACACGCTGTTAGTTTTTTTTATTTCCTATTTTACTTTTATAAATTTCTGAAATATTTTTGAATCTTCTATTATCATTATTATAAATGATATAATTATTGAATATACTTTGATTTATAAATAGTATGTGTTTTTTAACTTTTTAATCTGTTTTTAAAGTTACTAAAGTTTAATTTTTGAATGTTTTACTTATGGAAACATGTTCTGTTTTAAAGACAATTTGTTGAATTTTGAAATTCTGCTTGTAAAACGTGCCCGTAAAGAGTATTTTCAAACATTCTAGGCGCGATAAACATCGCTCATTCAGCTTATAAAATAACGCTTGTCCAAGAGTTCGGGATAAAAAAAATAATAAGCTTTTATTTTATTTAAATAAAATATAATAAAAAAGAATTTTTAGTAAAGATATTATATTATCGAAGCACTGATATAAAATATAAAAAGCACTACATCATTCTCTTTTGCACAAACGTAATGAATGAGTAGTTTGAAGTCGTTAAGTCACTAATTTCAATAATGGAAGGTGCACATGGACCCACAATAAAAATATAACATAATAAAAATAAATATTAATAATAAAGTAATTTTTAAAATTAGTTTTTGTTCATAGTATAGGTTTTTTATTAACTATTATTTATTCTTAACTCAAATTTAAAACAATTCTGTTGTTTAGAATGTTCGCAATCAAGGACATTCTAAAAGGAAACAAAGTAATGATGTCAACATTTATTAAATGGAAAGTTGAAGAGGTAATAAGAGAAACCCTCAAATGAGAGATGTGTTACGCCAACCGATGGAATACAAAATACAAAATCCTTTAAGGTAATAAATTATTATCTTTGAAATAAAGATTTTTTATTCTTATTTACCAGATTCTAATATCTTCATTTTGAACTGTGTTAAAGCATCGTTTGTTGCAGACTTGATCAGGAAGTCGTGTGATTGTACACCATTAATATATTTTGTTTCAATGATTTGGCCATCAAGCATTTACACATTTGTAAATGTTTGATGATGTTTATGTTAATGTTAAATGTTGATATTTAATTATTTCTAAAATGTGTTGGAAAAAAAAATAACCTAAAAAATTTGTCAACAAAAGAAAAAAATTAAACCTAAAAAAACTTGATTAAACAAAAAGAAACTTTTTTTGAACAACGTTTTTTTTTTTCAAAATTCTTTTTTTAACGACGCAGATGAAACTAGCATTTATAACTAAAGACACTTACGTTGCATAAATCAAAGTTTGATAACTCTTTTTTATTATTCATTCAACTCTAACATTAAAAAAAGTCAAAAACGATTACTTAACATTAGTAAAAAAAGCTTGAACATTTTTTCCTTTAAAAAAAATAAATGAAATCGATGTTTATAAAATATATTATAGAAAAAGTTTAAACTACGATTCAATTAAGATTGGTACTGCATAAAGTAAAATTTTGAGGAAACTGTATTTTTGTAATTGTAATATTCTTTTGTTTTTTAGACACAAGTGCCTTGCTCTTGACATTTCTAAAGCGTTGGATAAAGTTTGGCATGCTGGTCTTCTCCATAAGCTTTCTTCTTACGGTGTATCTGGAAACACCTTTAAGATTATTGAATCCTTCCTTTCCAATCGTAGTATAAAAGTTGTCCTTGATGGACAGCACACTTCTTCTTATTCTGTAACCTCAGGGATTCCCCAAGGTTCAATCTTTGGCTCTATACTCTTTTTAATTTACATTAACAATCTTCCAGATATTCTCACATCTAAGGTGGCATTGTTCGCTGATGATACTACCATTTATTCTTGTCACGATAAGAAGCCAACTCACTCTGATTGCTTGCAGGGGGCATCTGAGCTTGAAAAGGATCTTACTTCTGCTACAGCATGGGGCTCACAGTGGCTGGTGAACTTTAATTCAGATAAAACTTTTTTCAGCCAATAGTTATTGCAATAATTTAGACCTTCCTATATTTATGAACGGTAATGTACTAGTTGAGTCTCCTACCTTTCATCTTCTAGAATAAACTCTTACTTCTGATCTTTCTTGGAAAACTTATATAAAATCTGTTGCAAAATTAGCATCTGCTAAAGTTGCATCTTTTTATTGAGCTCGACACTTTCTTACTCTGGATTCTATTCTCCATCTCTATAAATCTCAAATCCGGCCTTGTATGGAATACTGTTGCCATATCTGGGGCGGATTGTCTAATAATGCCCTTTCTCTTTTAGACAAGGTGCAAAAACACATTGTAAACATAGTTGGACCTGCTCTTGCAGCCAACCTTCAACCACTGTCACACCCCCATAATGTTGCTTCTCTTTCTCTTTTCTACAAATACTATAATGGGCACTGCTCTAAAGAGCTAGCGTCTCTTGTGCCATCTACTAAAATTCATTCTCGTGTTACTCGTCATTCAATTAAGTCTCATCCTTTTTCTGTTACTGTTCCTAGGTGCTCCAAAAACTCTTATTCGTCTAGTTTTTTTCCTCGAACATCAGTTCTTTGGAATTCGCTTCCTTCATCTTGCTTTCCTGATTCATATAATTTGCAATCTTTTAAGTCGTCTGTCAATGGTTATCTCGCTCTACAATCTTCATCTTTTCTCTTCCAGTAACTAATTAGTGGTTGCTTGCAGCCTTGTTAGAAAGGAAGATGTTTAAAAAAAATATATATATATATCTACTTTGTTTAAAGTTTTAACGGATGAAGCGTATATAAGACTTGTGAACTGTGCCTATGAAATGGCCCTTCTGCCATTGATGCCACACAAAAACTTTGCTGTTATTGTAAGTATCGATATGTTGACAATTTTAAATATTTTAGATAAAGTATTGAATTGTTGGTTCAAATAAAAAATGGTTCGTATGTTTCCAACTTTGTAAATTTTACTAATTGATTGTAAATTTAACTTTAAATCGAAAAATATAATACATCATTTACGATAAATGTTTAGGTAAAGAGCTGTAAGATCAATGGTGTTAAAATGATCAAACGCAACGAAAATGGCGCTAGCGGGTGTGAATTCGTAAAATGCATTGCGATGGCTGTTCATGAAAAATGTGCCAATATCCTGAAAGAAGCTCAATTCTTCTCAATTTTGTGCTATGCTAGCTAAGCTCAAAAAACAAAGAAAGAAAAAGAGTTAGTTTTGGCAAGAATTGAAAGATGTGGTTCTTCTTTTTATATGATTTTGGATCTAGTTGATATTGATAGGTTTGGCAGAGAAGCAGACTCCATTGTCAAGGGAACCAATAACATTTTTGAAACCGGCGAATTTAAACTAGACTCCAATGACTACAAAAACAAATTAGTCAGTATAACATCCGATGGTGTAAGTGTAAACTTTGTAAAATATCACAGTGTCATAGCGCAAATAAAGGCAGATAAAAAATGGCTACTTCTTGTTCATTGTGTCAACCACAGAGTCGAACTGGCAGTTAAAGAGGTTTTTCAAAGATCTCTAAATTAAAGAAAGTTGATGAATTTTAGAATACAAATTTTTATCTGCTTCGAAACTCGGGAAAAATAAAACAAGAAGTAATAAATGCATCTGCAGCTTTAGGTAAAGTTTACCTTAAAGTTTGTGGTTAAACGTTGCAGCTTAAAACCGTAATTTATATTTTAGTTAATCATTTTATTTTTCAAGAACTTGGCTCATAGTGAAAACACATTACAAGATTACCCTTTCTACATTATCTGGGATTTTTATTTCTAAGATAAATGTAAACTATTTAATTTTTAAATATTAAACTAGATTAAATATTTTAGGTATTACGCATTACACTCTACCAAAAATAACAGGAATGAGGTTTGTTGGCCATCATATAAGAGCTTTTAAGAATTTATTGGAGTCCTGGCCAGCTTTTATAGTGGCCTACGAGAACTATGTAAATGAATGTAAAAACCCACTAACTACAAGAGCAAAGGTTCAAGGGTTACTAAAGAAATTCAAATCATATTTTAATATAATTTTCTTTGCACTGTTGTCGTTTATCATGATTTGCTAGAGCTCATTGTGCCAGCATTGAAAGTGTTTGAAGCAAACAAACTGTTGCCGCATGATATTCTAGCTACAATCAACCGAACAAATTTAGAACTGGAATTGAAGCTTAAAGAAATCGATACAGATTTAGAATTTTTAGATAGCTATGTATCACGTTACATGGTTATTGAGGGAAAACATAACTTACCTGAAGCACTGTCTGGTCAGTTTAATAAAGTTGGCGACAAACGAAAACATCCCAGTAATAGAAAGTATATAATAGTAAACTTAGATATGACTATGGTTGACGTAGATCAAGCATTATGCTTAGTCAGAAATATTAAGAGAAAGGTTATACCCAGATTTATAAATACGTTAAACAGCAGATTTTAAAGCATAAAGGAAGAGTCTGAGATTTATCACGCCATGCCGCTCATCGATCCGCAGAACTGGACTGATGACAAAGAGTTTGGCTTGGAGGAAATGAAGTTTTTGTCCATGCATTTTTAAAACACCATTGGAACATTCCAATTTTAATAAAAAACTTGTTTTCCAAGAATGTAAATTATTTTTGATTCATTCAAGAATCAATCTTGAAGCAATGGTACACAATTGCCAGACAAAAGAAATTTGGAGGTCGACGTTCTTGAACAAAAAGTCAAAGTTTCCTAATTTATTAAAAGTTATATCGATTTTCTTGGCAATTTCCAGATCAAACTCAAGCGTGAAGCGAATGTTTAGCACAGTAACTAGCATACTATCAGGTCAACATTTATCTATGAATCACAACACTAAATGATAGTATTATGATATTAGAAAACCATGGAAGCTGGTCAAAAGAAGAAATAATCCTGATTAAAAAGCGAGCAAAAGAAATTTATTTGAATAAGAGACAAGTGGTTTAAGTTGATGATGAGCCAGTTGACTATATGACAACAGCAACAACATTGATTACAAATCGAGTTCTTGATGATGATGATGAAATAGACAGTGCTGATGAAGACATGACTGACAAATTAGCTGCATTCAGTTTCGAAAATGTAGAAGAGGAAACACCGTTGACAACAGTTGAGGGGAAAATCTGTTATTTAACTTAAAACAAATAGTTTTTAAAAAAGAAGATTTTCAAATTAAGTTTACAGCGTAACATTTTTAAATAAATATATCTAAACAACATAAGCAAAAAACTAAAATTATACTTTAATACTTAATCAATAAAAAGTTGCATTTTTATTTAATATATTTTTTTTTTACCATAAAAACTGAAGAAAAAAATCTGACACAAACAATATGCAAGAAGTTTGGAAGTATAAAAATCTACCTCGTTGAAGTAGTTTCATAAGCGTGATACTAATTCAAACATTTGTTGACAAAAGAATGATGTAACAAATAAAAAAAGATATAAAAAATAAAAAGGTTTTTATGAGCATCGTCTTCAGCAATTTTCATGATCACGCTCGCCAACGTTATCTCAAGCACACATAATCACGCTCGATAAAAAACATTCTAATTTTACGATTTTCTTCATCACAAGCCTTGTATATATATATATATATATATATATATGTATATATATATATATATATATATATATATATATATATATATATATATATATATATATATATATATATATATATATGTATATATATATATATATATATATATATATATATATATATATATATACATATATATATATATATATATATATATATATGAGCAATTTTAAAAAGTATTCTACAAAATACAATACTCATTGTTCTTTAAAGAACATATATATATATATATATATATATATATATATATATATATATATATATATATATATATATATATATATATATATATATATATATATATATATATATACTATATATATATATATATATATATATATATATATATATATATATATATATGTTCTTTAAAGAACAATGAGTATTGTATTTTGTAGAATACTTTTTAAAATTGCTCATTATATATATATATATATATATATATATATATATATATATATATATATATATATATATATATATATATATATATATATATATATATATATATATATATATATGAGAGAGAGAATTAGATTACATGAGTAATTAAATGTTAAGTATAATTGATTAGTTGTATTATTTATTATGTAATATAATATTAAAATGATAATAATTGAGCAATAATTTAAATTCTATAAAACAGAATATTTAATTCTTTATCATAAAAATATTTATCATTATTTTCATGAAGAAGCTTACAGCTTCTTTGCAATACAAACTTGGTTTAACATTAAAAAAGTCATTTGAAATAGAAAAGAGATAAACCCTTTCTTACTTGTCATAGATGATCCATACTAACAACTTATTTAATACTACATCCTAATTTTAGGTATTTTCATTCTTAAATTCTATTTGTAAGAAACTTTGAGATTTAATAGATAATATAAACTAAAGAAATGACATTACATTGACTGTATCACCTCTAGCTATATACATTTGCCCTAATCCAAACCATGGCAGCACATAGTTAGGAGCTGAAAATTGAGTTGCTTGATAATAATACTGAAAGGCCTGATCATAATCTCCCTAAAGTAATAAATACAATTTTAGTCTCACTATAATAAAGTAAATAAATATAATTTAAAATTTAAAAAACTTCAAAATATCTCTTAAAAGAGTTTTGCAGTTTTTATTTATATTTGACTAACCTGAACATGAAATGAACGTGCTAAATGATAACAACTTTCAGCTTGCATGGCTTCGACTTCAGTTCCATGAAATGCATGCAAGGCTAAATGTTGAACTTTAGCATAGTCCTGGTTAAAAATTGAAAACATTTTTTTTAATTTTTAATAAAGAACTAAACTTAAACTTTTAGATGACTTGTTTATTTTGAAAGTGGCATAAGTCACTTTGTTTTTAAACAGAGAACTTTAAAGGTTTGTATTTTAACATATACCATTATCAGGCTTGGTCAGGAAGCGGGAGCCATTGCTCTCGAATACTGACCACGGAAATTATATTTAGTTGCGCAAAACTGGCCAAGTTTTTTAGTCGTTTTGAGAACATTTAAGTTTATGTACGAAACAAAAAATATTTGTTTTACGGACATACATGGAAACATAAAAAACTTGAATGTTTTCAAAACATCTTTGTGCGAAAGAATAAAGAGAATATTTGCAAACACTAAAAACCTGCCAAATTAACAAACAAACTAATTCTATTGGTTCAAAAAATACGCTGATTAAGCGAAATAAAGTTCTAGAGTATTCTGTTAAAATGTTTTAGAAATTGTATTATTCACGATTTGTTACGTTTTGACATTTCTAGCATTGTTTTAAGAATATATATTATTGGTTTACGAAAATAAATGTTTTAAATATATATTAATTAAATTGTTAAAATTTTAAAAGTTTATTATAAATCATAGAATTTATTGTATTCTTTATGTAAATGTAATTTTGTGTATTTGTTTTTTATCATAATGTATCTTTTAAAGCAATTTTTATGATTTAAACAAAGACTTACAAAAATAATTGTGTTTTCAATGAAGTTATAATCGTTAAAGTTAATAAAACTAATTATGTAACAAACATATAAGAAGTTTCTGGTTACTAAACACAAACAACGCATACAAAGTAACTTGCGGATAAACAAGCATCGCGACTGAGGTCATGACAGAACACAAATATATATAGCAAATAATTAGATATAAAAACAAGTTTCTAGATATTGGTTTACTAACTTATTAAATTATTTTCGCTAAAGTTGCCATTCTTAAAACTCGTTATACTTTTTTCTGCTTTGAATACTAATTAAAATTAAAAAGCCCACTCACTAAAAATCATCAGCGATATTGTGAAGCAGTTTCGCTTCCTGGTCATTAAGTATTTTTAACCTTTTTAGTTGATTTCTATCTTGATAATTTAATTCCTATAGTAATTCAATGATTTAATTATTTCATTTGTTTATCTTACTAAGAAGAATCGCTTCAAATATGTTAAACTTTTCAAACTACGCGAAACATAAAATAGGTATTTAAAAAAATAACTTTTTTATTTATAAAATAATTTAGCCTAAGTAAAACTAAAACTTGCAAACTTAGTTAAATAAAGAATATTTGTTTCCCTTTTAAACAATCGTAAGTTGCTACTTTATATAAAAAACACCACTTAATTTTATAAAAAAAATTATAAAAGAGCGATGTTTTGAAAATATTTGTTCTAAATGTAATTTATTTAGCTTTAAGTTTTTTCGTGTTTAAAGATATTTTATTTGCCTATTTTTTTTATTTTTGTAATTGTCTCTCATCGATCCAATTAATCTGTCACTTTTTTTTTTTTGCTTTTTAAAATGTTCTCAAAATGACTAAAAAATCTGGCTAGCTTTTCGCAACTAAATATTATTTACGTGGTCAGCAATCAAGAGCGATCGCTCCCGCTTCCGGACCAAGCCTGCATTATATGATTGACTAGCAAAACTTCTTTTCAAAATATCTCAATAATTTTTAACACAATTGGTTTAAATTATTTCACAAAGAGATACCATTATATTGTAATCACTCCTATTGATAACTTGATTTTTTTGAAAAGGTGACTTATGCCACTTTCAAAATAAACAACTCATATATAAAAAAATGAACCTTTTTAAAGAAAAAGTGTTCTGCAAGGTGGTTGAGAACCATGGCATTTTGACTATCAATAGCATATCCTTTAGATAATAACTGCACTCCAACTTTTATGCTGTCCGGCTAAGAGAAAGAGAAATAAAAAAACTACTTAAAACAAGTATAACAAAATTTTCTTTTATGAAACATTTTTATTACAATAATTTATTTTATAGATTTAAAAACCTAAAAATTTTCTTATTTTACCTCTTTTTGAATTTTTAGGTATGGTAGTCATTGGTTTGACTTAATTTTATTTACCTTTTTTGAATTCAGTTCAAGTATAGCAAGTCCAACCAAGGCACCTATGCATCGACTATTCAAAGCCAATGCTCTTTCAAATGCTAATCGAGCTTTTTCCATTCGATTAAGACGATAAAAACAATGACCCATGCCTAAACGCACTTCAGCTGAAATCAACAATTAATAAAAATATATAACAAAAAATAAAAGTTTTTATAAAGTTTGTTTTGAACATGTTTATATATTATTTTTTCTTTTTTATTAAAAAAAAAAAAATCATTTTTAACAAGGTTCTAAGCAACCACTTTTTAGGCTGGAAGTTTTTAGAAAATTGTAAACTATATGAGTTTAAAAAACATAAAGATGAGAGATGTTAGAGAATTCCAAAGAATTCTCTAACATCTAAATCCAAGTAAAAAAACTAGATGAATAAATATTTTTTAACCACAATGGAATACTTACAGTGAAAAAAATTCATTGACATCATTGTCAAATGACAATAAATGAAAGTTTGCTTTAGCAGCATAAGTAGCATTTGTAAAAAGAAAAAAAAAAAAAAAGAGAAAGAGATGCAACCTTAGGTGTAGATGTAAAAAAAAAAAAAAATTAAAAAAGAGATACAACCTTAGGACAATGAGACAATGGCTCAAGCTTGACAGCTAGAGCAAGTTCAACTTTTTAGCTAGAGGAAGATCAACAGCTCTTCTCCGCAAGACCATGTTCAAGTTTTTAGCTAGAGCAAGATCAACAACTTTTATCTGATAGAGCAAGTTCCACTTTTTAACTAGAGCAAGATCAACAACTTTTCTTAGCTTTAGCAAGTTCAACTTTTTAGCTAGAACAAGGAACAAGATCAAGAGCTCTTCACCGCAAAAACAAGTTCAACTTTTTAGCTAGAACAAGATCAACAGCTCTTCTCAGCTAGAGCAAATTCAATACTTTCAATGCATATTTAGACTTAGTCAAAAAAAGAAAGAACATTATTAGAAAAACACACTCAAATTTGACAACAGCATTCCATACAAGGACATATAAGAGATTTATAAAGTTAGAGAATGAAATCAAAAATGAAAAAAAAAGGCAACCACAATCAGGCTTATACAAGAAGACGTGCAATTTTACGTCTTTATATGACCACGCAAGTTACATTTTGCTATGACGGTTTGACCACGGCTAATCCAAAAAACATTTTAGAAACGCGCTAAATAAAAAAATATTATAAAAAAGTGAAATTAATTAATCAAAATTTTTTTTAAAAAATTAATCAAAACTTCTTAACAAATGTTTTTATATTAGCGAAATGATTTTAAATAAAGTTTTAAAACAACTTACTGAAAAAAAGTTTTGTTTTTTAAGTATAATTGACATTTGTATATATTTTTTTAATTTAAAAAATATAAATTGTTTAAGTGTTCATTTCTAAAATAAACCTTATTAAAAAATAAAAAATTATTTTGTTTTTATAAACGATGACATTCTATGACTACGAAAGTCTCTTTAACGAATTTAAATATAAGAATGATTAAAAATAATGCATTTAAAAAGATAAACAAAATTTCATTAAAAAAAAGGTTATAGAAAACTGTTACAACTTAATAAGTTTGATCTTAAATGCTTTTATATTATTGCAACGCTTTTACTGAAGTAAAAAAAAAAACACTTCTAATTAATTCAAAAAAAATTATTTATAAAATGTTTTTTTGTTTTATTTATATAACTATGTATTTTTTATGAGAAATATTTAACTTTTGAACATTTTAAATAAATAAAAAATATATAAAAATTTTGAATCAAAGATTGAAAGGTTTTTTAATGCGCTAATTAAATAGACTAAGCATTTTAGTTTCATGAGTTTTGTTTTAGTTGCGTTATATATATATATATATATATATATATATATATATATATATATATATATATATATATATTTTTGTGTTTTTAATTTAACTAAGTATTTTTTTTATTTTCTTTAATTTTTTTTTTCAGATAAGATTTTGTAGCGCGTTTTTAAATTTTAAAAATATGCCGTGGTCAAATCGTTTAAACATTTTTTTTTTGCGTGGTCATGTAAAGACGTGAAATCGCACGTGAAATTTCACTATCAAAGCTATAAAAGAATTTAAGAAACTTTAGTGCCAATCAGTCTCTGAACAATTAAACTGAGTTTTAGCTAATCCCTTGAGTACCATAATGGCGTTTATTTGTCTTCAATTTAATGGCATTCATTACTGATACTTGTTGAACGTCAAATATAATGGTAACTTATTTTGTTTACTAAACTTATATTACATTATTTGCATACCTGTCTTTATTTGCTTACTAAATTTATATTACATTATTTGCAAAACAGTCCTTATTTACTTAATAAATTTATATTTAACTTGTATTACATTATTAATTTTTTTTTTTGGAACTAAAATAATAATAAAATGAAACCTGGGCAATTTGGATTTGTCCTAAGTGCCTTTTTGTAATATGCAAGTGAAGCTTTGTAATCTTTCTTTTGAAAAGATATGCATGCTTTACCTTGAAAAAAAAATAAACTATTTTTCATTAAAAAAATATTTTTAAACGCTGTTTTCTTTCCCTCTATTATACAAAATAATTAAAAAACTTACCAAGCAAAGCAGGTATATTACTGGCTGACTAAAAAAAAAAAATTAAAAATATTAAAAAAAACCTTTGAAAACTTTTAGTAAAAATTTAAAAAACTTTTGAAAACATTTATTTAATAACTACAAAACGTATAATAAAAAAGGAAGGATGGCACAAAAATTATACAATCAACAATTCAAAAAAGCAACAACTGGTTTACTTTTTTTAAACTTCTAAGTTGATTTTAATTTTATTTAAAGGGAGTTATTTTTTAATTTATATTTTTAATTGTGTGTGTATGCATATATATATATATATATATATATATATATATATATATATATATATATATATATATATATATATATATATATATATATTGTGTATGCATATATATATATATATATATATATATATATATATATATATATAAATTCCAGGACATTTCCAGGACATTTCAGGACATTTTGTTGCGTTTTCCAGGACATTTTATATCTTATTAAATGAATATTATCAATTATCTTTACGGTATATTTTTTTCATATTGATTGAATTATAGAATAGAATATTATATTATTATATTATTATACAATTATTACTCTCTTATTTAAAACTAAATTCAAACCATTTATATAAAAAAAATTTTCGCATAAAAAATTTAATATTACTTCAATATTCTTAGTAATTTTTTAACTTGACTCAGGAAAAAAAAAGTTTCAGGACATTTTTGAAAAAAATGTAATTTTCCAGGACAATTCAGGACATTCCAGGACACTTGCAAAAATCCAGGACATTCCAGGACTTTCCAGGACTGTGGCTACCATATATATATATATATATATATATATATATATATATATATATATATATATATATATATATATATATATATATATATATATATATATATATATATATATATATATATATATATATATATATATATATATATATATATATATATATATATATATATATATATATATATATATATATATATATATTAATGGAATATATATATATATATAGATATATATATATATATATATATATATATATATATATATATATATATATATATATATATATATATATATATATATATATATATATTCCATTAAAAGTTGTTTTTTCTATATTTAAGTATAAAACGCTCTGTTTTTGAAAAACTAAATATTTCTTAAATATTGAGCACTCTACAATGATCAAATCTATATATAAAAAACTTGCAAATCTGAAACCTGAGCAAGGACAAAGTTAAATTGTGCATCAGCTTGATCCATTTTATCTCCTTCTAACAAACAAAAGTATGCTCTCCCAAGCAAATGATTCTAATAAAAAAAAAATCCTTTATATTAATATATCAAAGTAACATTTTTAATTTTTATTTAAATTTTATTAAACACTTTGAAAAGGTTTAAAATATTTGTAGAATTTATGATAAAAAATAATAAATGAAATATAAACTATAAATATTATAAATAAACTTATAAATACTAAATTTAAAAAAATTACAAACTATATACAATCCTTGGAATAAGAAAAAATGAGGTTGGCAATAATTTGCCAATCTAATCTTTTAAAGATTGACATCAGGTTGGCAAAAAAATTTGATACAAAGGTCTTACCATAAAACATAGAAACAAGGTCAACATTTTTTGCTGACCTCAAACACTTATAGGTCGGCAGTTAGATCGGCATTGCCAAATGTCGACCCTAATTCCAAGGGTTGTTTATATATATATATATATATATATATATATATATATATATATATATATATATATATATATATATATATATATATATATATATATATATTAAAAGAATATATACTTATTTATATTAAAAGAAAACCTGATCCAACATAATAATTTTATCAGCTGTTGTATATAACTGTGTTGCTTTTGTAAATAACTCCCGTTTTTTCTCAGCTTCTTTTTCTTTTCGACCTGCTTGCACATAATATGCAGCCAGCGAATCCAAAACAACCATTTGGTCTTGTTGATATTCTTTATATTCAAGGTTCGGTGTTGCAAAGTTGTCTTAAAATAAAATAGAACAGTTATTTAAAAAAAATAACATTTCATATTCTTTAAATTTAAAATTTAAATTTTGAAAAACAATTCAAGCGTACACAATTTTAAAAATATGAGTAGGTATTGAAATACACATTGAAATGTACCAAAAGAATTTCTATTTATTCATTTTTTAAATAATTATACAAATAAGCAAGTATACAAACTTTAAAAACAAGCATTTCTTGCTACTAAAAGGCTACTTGCTTTTTTTATTTGAAACTCTTGCTGAAACCTTAACTCCAAACACAAATCTGCAAAACAAGGCTGCTGTGCTGAGAAAGGTTAAGCACAGTACCTATAGTGGCATAGGATGGATTTGAACTTCCAAGCTCTTGATTGTGGAGCTAAAAGTTTTACCAATACTCTACTACAGTATATATTTTTTTAGTCCAAAAAAGACTTTATTTAAATATGGGGTTTAATGATACCCCATAAAATTTTCCCATTTCCCAGAAATTTCAGTCTTGCTGTAAAAAACTTTCTTAAATGATTATTTCTTAAATTTCTAACTACAAATGATTTTTTACTTAAAAAAAAAAATAGAGAGTAGCAAATACAAAAATTACGTTAATTTATTTACTTTATTTATTTAAAGTTTATTAGTTTATTGTTTTATTATAAAAATTACATCATTGAATATATCGTTTATTAAAAAAATTTAATTTGTGTTAAAAAAAAAAAAAATTTAACTTACATTTTGTTCAAACCTTTGATGCAGCTGTTATTTAAAATTTAATTTTGAGTGAAAAAAGAAAAGTTTAGGAAGGAAAACTGAAAAAAACAATTGCGACAAAAATAGGCTGATTTTTTTTGAGAAGAAAATTTAAAAATTGAACAATATTTAGTAATATTTTTAAATAGATTTGAGAATTAAGTTAAACCCAAGAATTAACTTTAATTTTAATAAACTTATTTTTTTATTGGAATAAAAGTATATATGTTTATTGAAATAGTTTTAAATTAAATCGTATATTTTAAATTAAATCATATATATTATCAGAATTAAGTTATGCAACCTTTGGAATTAGGGTCGGCATTCGGCAATGGCAAACTAACTGCCGACCTAAAAGCCTCATTTGTATGTTTTATGGTGAGACCTTTGTATCAAATTTTTTTGCAACCTGATGCCAACCTCTAAAAGACTTGCTTACATAAAAATCGCTTAAGGCAAACGTAAATCGCTCTACACTTGACACTTTAAAACAAGGCCTGCTAATACCATTTAATTATAATATATAAATATTTGTACATATATTAAAATTATATTTACTTAAATATACAATGGTCAAAATAAGTGTCGTACATTGCTGTCCCTCAGACAATTGTTGAGATTTGCTAGAGAGGGGTAACAGAATATTGTTCATTTTATCAGTAAAAATGAACCATGGTTAGTTGCCCACATACACCATGTCTCAAAAACAGTCCAGGCCATATATACATATATACATATATACATATATATATATATATATATATATATATATATATATATATATATATATATATATATATATATATATATATATATATATATATATATATATATATATATATATATATATATATATATATATATATATATATATCAGGGGCTATTGTAGACTGTTTTTGACAGTGTTGAATGTATTTATGTGCCAATTTGAGCGCTGCCCAAATTAAAAATTGAAGGTCTTTTTTTAATGTTTATTATGGCAAATAATGTTTTTTCCGCAAAAAAATGCTGATATTCAGAAATATTTCCGCTAAATTTCTCTGGGACAGAAACGTACCGCCACCCATATGTTTATATTAGAATAGCCCCTGTATATATATAAACAAATGTATAATGTCAAATTTAAATATTAACACAAAAAAATAATTATACCTGCACATGCTGCTTCATATATCTTAAGGAAATCCTCTGTATTACCTTGCTTAAAATACTGTTGCTGAAAAATATACATACATAC
>NC_061161.1:25744274-25851774 GCF_022113875.1 Hydra vulgaris | reverse complement strand
TTGCACAAAACGAAATTAAACTTTTTTTTTATAACTCGATGCAGCCATTTATTTAAAAATTAATTTTGAGTAAAAAAAAAATGTTTAGGAAGGAAATAAAAAAACAATTGCAATAAAAATAAGCTAAATTTTTTTAAAAAGAACAAATAAAAATTAAATATTGAACAATATTTAAGAATATTTTTAAATAAATTTGACAGTTAAGTTAAACCCAAGCATTAACTTTAATTTTAATAAACTTAAATATATTTTTTAAATCAAAATTAAATTATATATTTTTGTTTAATTGTTATAACTTTTTATCTTTATATCTTACCTTTTTATAGCAATTAATTTTACACTAAACTTTTTATCCAAATATTAAGCAACATGAAAATTTTTGCGTCAATCCTTAACTACAAATTTTTTGCAATGTTTTTAATAAAAAGTAGTAACTTGTAAAAGTTTTCAGTAAAAAACTTTAAAAAAATCTATATTCCATTAATTTTTAGAAAAATACAATCTACATGTTTTTTTTTACAAGCATATGAAATTTTTGAAACAGGCTCGGGTATGCTTAAGCAAAAAGTTAAAAGAGCCTCAAAAACATGCTTAAACTTAAGCATATTTCTAATAAAATATGCTTATTTCAATACTTTCTAAAAGTGCGCGCGTTACTAAAGGTTATAAGAAAAATAAAAAGTTGACTTTTGTACAGTATAATAAAAAATAAAAAATATATACTATATACAAATGTTATCAATGAAATCAAAGTTATGAACTTCGCATTCCTTCTCGTCCGGACCCATAAAGGTGTCATCTAGAAGAATTTCGTTGGCATCTTCATTTATAGCATCATCTACCTCCACCGGTTGAATATCACTTTGATTCCCCTTAGGTTGATCACTGCCAGGATCAATGATGGATGGTGGGGGCACTTTGAAACTATAAAGGCCCTCTGGTTTAACAAGCGAATCTTCTGAGCCATCAGAAGTCATTAAACACCATTCATCGTCCAACATTTCTTCCTTTGCTTGTCATACTTAGAAGTGTTTAAAGCTTTCCATGCTTCCCCTGCCCAATGTGTAATCAAAATTCGTCTCTCTTTTGCAGTGTAGGGCATTTCATTACTGAACCATCTATCAGAATGAATATCTCTATCAAGCCATTTTTGATGTTCAATGGCAATAAGCCTTTTCAGAGTTGCAGCATATCCGACATCAACTGGTTGCCAAAGGTCAGTGGCACTTGGTAGACCGTACCAGAGAAGTCCTTTAGCAGCAGCCACAGCATCTTTAAAATCCTCCTGCATCTGTCCCTTCAAATTGTCCAGCAAAAGAACAAATTTATCAAGCTTTTGTTCTCTGACAAATGGAAGGAGTGTTTTATCACACCAGTGCTTACAAACGTTTTGGTCTAACCAAGCATTTTGTTGGAAGTAAACATGAATATCTTTGTGCCATGCTAACTTTTCGTCTTTTGAAATGCGTTTTCCTTGAACTCTAAAAATGAGGGCTAGCTTTGGTTGCTCTCCTTCTGGCCGAAACATAATTTGAAGGAAACATTGCCTTTTTTCCAATCCTGAGCCCGGTTGTGAGATCCATGTATTATGTGTTGCACCTTGACCCTTGGGAACATACTCATAATTTTTCTTACCATGAACAACAAAGGGAAGTGGGCTCTGGTCAACGTTGAGCCTTTTTCCAGGTTGGTACCGTCCCCATTTTTTGTCATAGCTGGGATCTTTAGAACCTGTTCTGATACACTTTTCTCTGTATGTCGCACGCCATTTCTGTAATAATGGTTCCATTTCTTTCGTATGTTTCCTTTTGTTTCTTTGTTTTGATCTCATTTTTAAATTCTTTTTTTGTAAAAATCGAACTATAACATGATGTTTTATTACCACGTTTGGATCAATGTTTAATTGTATATTTCTATCTTTACTCTAAAGCCAGGAAAAGTTAACAATATGACCTTTCGATCTGGCTTGTAAAAATTCTTTGTAAAGAATTTCGTATAGTTTAAGATATTTTGTGGAACGTCTTCCCTTCAGAAACAATTTGCGATAGGATGATACGGCATCTTTAATAATAGTTTCTTTTTTTTTAAGCCACCGCGAAAACGACTCTGCAATAGTATCTTGATTTGCCTCATAACCATAGGCGTTAATTGCCTCTGCTTTAAAGGCAGAAGTATATTGGTGGCGTTTCTTACCAGCTAATTTGCTAGCCTCTTCACTTTTTTTTATGGCACTAACAACTTTGTTGACAATGTTATCAAGTACATCTTTAACTGCTAGAGCAACAAGTTCTTTGTTACTTTGAAGAACTTGTGATTGTGAATGTTTACAATCTTGTTTGCTAATTCCGTGCATAACTTTAACATGAAAAGCTAGTCCTTGTTGGCTTTTGAATAACTTTTTGCCATGTTCGCATTCAACACTAGTTTCGACAGCTTCTAATGGCAATCAGATTGCACTCATTTCTCCTCTGTGCATAACATTTTTTGTGAGACCAAACGCTGCCAATGTAGGCTGCTTTCTCTTTATCTTCTTTGACATTTTTATTACTATTTTTAACAGTATCTGAAAATAAGACTTGGAAATAAAATAAACATTTTGAATATGGTATTAAATAAACTACACATTAAGAGCAAGAAAGAAAAAAAAGAGAGAGAGAAAGAAAAAAAGAGAAAGAGAAAGAAAAAAAAGAGAGAGAAAGAAAAAAAAAGAGAGAGAGAAATAAAACACTACAGAGCGACTCTTAAACTTTATGTTTTTCTGATCAAGTATTGAGGTTTAGATTTTGCATTACAATGACTTCTTTACTTCATAAAGTCGTTGCACTGCAAAACATAAACTTGGATTTTTGTTGTTTTTGTAGGCTTAAATTTAGAAATATATATATTTAAAATTTTTAATTAAATAAAATTTAAATCTTTTAAATGGTTTATGGAGGCTCAGGAATATGCTTACATATGCTTATTTTTTTTCCAAATCTGAGCCTCCATATGCTTATAAACGTTATGCTTATAAAAAAAACAACATGTATTTGTATTTTTCTAAAAATTACTTCATTAATTATTACTCTTTGCTTTTCTTATTAGTTAAGGGTATATAGATACCTTTACCTTTAAGTTATGCGGGGGAAGGGGGCCGGCACAGAAAAAAAAAAAAATTACCTGTTACTCGCAATTTTTGAATGAAGACAATTTGTTAAATTTCTTCTGCGTGCAATTCAATAAGTTTTTTTCATAGATCAAGTTATATTAAAAGGTAAAGAAACCACGAGTAGACTATATCCGCTGATGACACTAATATTACGTTGAATATATTTATATAACAGAGGTTTCATTATGCACGCGCACATTACAGATTCTGTTAAATAAATACTATAGCAGGTTTTAGTTTAATGACAGTCTCTATTTTTTACTAATGAATATGTATTTTTCTTTATAAAATAAGACAAACTAGTATATAAAAACCTTTTATATTTCTATTCTCTCTAATTTGTTTAAAGTTGGAATATGAATTATATTTTGAAGGACAAAAGATTTACTTTAAAAACTTTTAAATCTTGGGACTTTGACGATGCGATGATCGCAGAAAAAGAGAAGACTTAAAGTATTAAAATCAAATGTAAGTTATGTGATCTTCATCGAAATAAAATATTATTCAAAACCAATGGTGCCGTAAGGGCAGCTGCCCTACGGTTTATAAATAACACAAGTCATGTTAAAATATTTTAACATGTTACTATATTTTAATTAAGTTGATATATAAATAAAAATAAAAATATAGTTCAATAAATAAATTAAATTTGTTCTTAACAAAGATTATCTCATATCTATTCTTTTTTTATTTTATTAAGTTAAATTGCTTACAAACAAAAAAAAAAAAGAGTTTTTGTAATTATACATATAATGAAAATACTTTTGAGTTTGTTTATATGTTAAGGAACTTAACTTTTAATAAACAAATTTTTACGAACGTTTATTATAAACAGATACGATTCAAATTATTAAATATACTTTTATTATTTTAGTTGAGTATTTTTTTAAGTTTGCACAATTAAAGTTTTGCGTAGAAGTATTTGTTTTTTGTTGTAAGAATAATTAACAAAAGAGTTTGCATAATTAAGACTTTTATATTTAATTTAATTTTTTTTTAATTTCCTAAAATTTAAAAAAAAAAGATTTAATTGTTAAAAAACATTTTTCTCTATAGCTCTGTTTCTTTGTGATTTGTTTAAAATGTAAAACATTTTTACAATAAAATAAAAAATTTATGAATTAAATTCCTGCCGAATGCGTTCTATGTATCAAAAATATGCTCAAAGCAGACATAAAACTTTTTTATATTTTTATATAATGCAAGTTAAAACGCTAAGCAACATAAATTTAAAAAATATTCAAAAACCTAAATTATTCTTTGCTAGTCAAAACAAAATCGCTGTTTAAATAATTAACATGGGTTTTTGTTTATCAATGTTAATATTTTTTGTTTACTTCAGAAATTTTAAAAATAAAAACCATTATTATTTTTTATTCAATAACAATTTATAAACAATAATTATTCAAAAACAAATTTCAGAAATAATTAAAATATATATATAACTAAAATTAATAATAAAATAACAATTGAAAACATTACAAACTTTTCATAATAAATTTACATTTAAAACGTTTATAGTTATTTGAGTTAATTGTTAAATTAAACTAGTTAGCGGTTATTTATTTATTGCGGTAGTTAAAACACTTAACGTCTAAAAAAAAAGTAAAGATAATTTTATGACGTCAAAATCGCGTTAAGCTAATGCATTAAGCACTAATTTATTTAAAATAAGGCCTGCCTAACGTTTTAAAACAAGGCTATTAGGTTTATAATATGGTTGATAAGAGTTTAATATTATTGAGCACTCTTAAATGCACAAGAGTATTTGTATTAGTATTATTATATCATAAAAATATATTATCGTTTTATGTATGTGTATATATATATATATATATATATATATATATATATATATATATATATATATATATATATATATATATATATATATATATATATATATATATATATATATATATATATATATATATATATATATATATATATATATATATATATATATATATATATATATATATATATATATATATATATATATATATATATATATATATATATATATATATATATATATATATATATATATATATATATATATATATATATATATATATATATATATATATATATATATATATATATATATATATATATATATACTAGCTGATCTGACCAGAAAAATTATAGGTCTTTGTAAGTCTTTTCCATATTGACCTTTTCTATACTTATTCCTTATATATAAATCCTAGCTTTCCAGACCCATAAAATACAAGTCTTTACCAAACATATCATTTCTATACTTATTTATTTCACATTGATGATTTCTATACCTATTATTTGTTTACTTCCTTATTTTTACGTAAAATAATTCATTTAAAAAAATTGCTTTAAGAGCAAAAAAATTAACATGCACATCTTTTCCTCATACCTAGACCTTATAAAAATTTATAATTAGGTTTGTTTTTTCTCCTAAACACATATGATTAATAGCTTAGTGGTTTAGTGTGCTGTCATCATTGACGTTTTGGGGGATTAAAGACCTACCTTAATAAATTTTGAATATGTTTTTATCTTGCTGTATTTATAGCAATATTTATAGCAAAATTTTTATTGTAGTACATATATATATAGAATAATAATAGCAATATTTATATTTAAAAAATTATAATATAGCAAAAAAGTTTTTTTTCAAAAATTTTCTCATTTTTATAGATTTAACATACACAGTGGTTCCAGACACTGCCTGCAAACTCAACATATGCTAAAGACATTTACACTTACAGACATTTGTACGCAACACTATACAAACAGCAGAACTAAGAAGATCTTAGACCATTAAAAACTATAGACTATAAAACGCTGAGGGATTAACCCTAAATTACGCAACGCTAAAATTTTAAAAAAGAAGAAGTAGATCTTAAGTTAGGTGGCGATTTTTGTTAAACTCAATAAGCTATTTTGATTTTTTTATTTAACTTACGACTACGTACAACGTATGTACAACTTACGACTCTGCAAAAGAAAACTTTGATCTTTTTCGGTTTGTTCATTAGTGAAATTTAGTGATGCATAATTTGTGGATGATCTCTAATCTAAAACTTAAGCCAAAAAATAATGGAATATAATATTATTTTGATGGTTATCTAAATTCTTTCGTTGTTGCACACACAGTTTAGAATGTTTAATAGGGGTGTTTTAAAATGGCTGTAATACTCTAAATTTTCCTATTATATTAATAATAAATAATTTTAAGTTTTAAAACTATTTTTATGTTTTATAACTATAATTACAGTGTAAACTTTATCAACATTTTTTAATTATATTTTTATACAACTATGGAATTTTAAATAGGTGAATTTAAGGAATGATTTTTATATTGTTAAAAATTAAATTGCACGTTAGGATATTTTACACCGCATTAAGATGTTTCAAACAATAACTATAGCAAAAATTACTAATGAAATCTAAATGCGTTATTTGAAAAAGATAATATTTTTTTATTATTTCTTAAAAATTTTTTATACATAACATCTTTTTTTTATTTTATCACAATTTAGTCTTTAGTTGTTGTTTTTTTACGTATTAAATAAACTATATTTAAAAAATATAATTTGTGTTTAAATAATACTCATGTTGTACAAACTTAATGTGTTAAAATAAAACTGATTTAGTACAAACTTAATGTGTTTAACCTTATATTGCATAGTGTGTCTTCAAATTAACATACCACATATAAGCTTGTTACACAGTTTAGCTAAAGATAGTAACTCAAAGAATCATTTTAGTAATTTAGAGTTATGATACAGAGTATTTTAATTGTGACAATATTGCAATAAAAATATGCATTACATTTTTGAAAACATTTGAAATTATTAATTTTGAGAAAATGGCTTACTTTATATTGTCAAACTTAATAAATTTTTTTTGATATTTTGGAACAAGTTTATAACAAATTAAAAAATACTTATATATTTTTTAAAGTTACAACTATGTTTTAGAAGCATTTAGATTTAATTTACACTTATTATAATGGTATACCCTTGAAAAATGTGTTTGTTGCTTTAAAGCAGCACCATGCATTTTAGATATGTAAAAACCTAAAAATAATATATTTACGAATTACGTAATGTTCAAATGTTTTAGTAAGACTTTTTAATTTTGTTTCTAGATGAATGTTAAATGCTTTTATAGAGGTTTACCTAACTTAATCATGCTACTATAAAATCTCCAGTTTTTAGGCTTGGTCGGGAAGCGGGTGCAATCGCACTCGATAACTGAACATGGAAATAAAATTTAGTTGCGAAAAACCAGCCAGATATTTTAGTTGTTTTGAGAACATTTCAGTTTATGTATGTTTCCTTGTTTGTCTGCAAAATAATAATTTACTTCATTATTTTATCGTAAATTTTAAAATATTTTACGGACTTACACAGAAACATACATAAACTCAACATATTTGTGCGGAAAAATAAAAAAAGAATATTCGCAAACACAAAAAATCCGCCAAATCTACAAACAACTAATTCTATTGGTTCAAAAAATACTAGCCGCAATTTCTATAGTATTTAAAAAATACTAACCGAATTAGGAAACAAAAAATCCACCATTTGCAGTGATCGGACTTCTGCGGTGATGGTCTGAAAACCGGTAACCAACAATCACCGCACACCTCTAACCGCTGTCACTGCCAATGCATAACCGCGCACTGCAATCACCGACCGCTGCGGTTAGCTGATAACCGACCATCACCAAAGAAGTCGGATCACTGCAAATGGTCCATTTTTCATTCCCTAAACCAAATGTTCTAGAATATTCTGTTGAAATATTTTAAAAAATTGTATTATGTGAGTTTGATAATGTTTTTGTTGAGATTTCTAGCATAAGTTTTTTAAAGAATATACTATCAAATGAACTATTGTTTTAATACTCATTCTCGGAGCCACATCTACAAAGCTATAAATGTTTTAAACTAACATTATTTGTTTATAAAAATAAAAATTTTAAATTTATATTACTTAACTTGTCAACGTTTTGTAAATATATTATTATAGATTTTATTATTTTCTTTTTTTATATATATAAGGGATGTATTTTTTATGTACGTAATATAATTTTATGTATGTAATTTTATGTATGCGTATTTTATTCATATGTAATCTTTTAAAGCAATTTGTGCAATTGATTTTGTAAACAAAAATACTTTCAATAATAACTGCGTTTTTAATGAAATTATTAATAATCATCAAAGTTAATAACAAATAATTTTAACCAGTAATCCATATTACTCAGTGTACCCGATAACTGATTTTTTCCCCCAAGAAAGAAAAGTTTTAAAGTTCTTAGAAATTGGTTTACTAACTTCAATTATTTTTGCTTCAGCTATTCTTACTAACATTATACTTAAACTTAAGGTGGTACACCCCGATCGAAAAATTTTCTTTAAAATAATCAAAACAAAATTAAAAATACTATCACACAAGTTGAAACAAATATGCTAATATTTTTCTAAACATGAAATCTTGATTTCCAAACTTTTGCCTCACTTATCCCATAAAATATACGCAAAAGTGGTTATAATTTAAAACAAGATATCTCCATTTCTGTTAATCATTTAGTTATAAAATATGCGAAGAGGTTATGAACCAAAATCATGCATTGAAAATGCATAAAACATTTTAAAATTAATTTTAAAATTAATTACCTAAGTCAAACAATAACAAAAGCACCCTGAAAATTTCATGTTAATATAAGGTCGTAATCTAAAAATATCATATTTGCTAAAAATGACGTTTTGAGAAAAATACTAAAAACAAAGAAAAAATTCGTTACATGACAAAAAAAAGCATGAGCCCATTAAAAACATTCACTAAACATAAAGCACATAATAAAGAAGAAGCTGAACTATAAATAAGATATTGTTGTTTTGAAGTTTCAACAAGTTGAAATTTTCTTGTTTAAAAATGCATTGCTATAACGTTGCTATGGACCTCAAAACCCTATAATGGTTAAAGTACACACACCTTTACATACTTATTTATACATTTTACTATTAAAAAAAAAAATCATAAATATGTTTTATGAACTAAAAATATCTGTTTGAAAAATTAATTTTTTAAAAAAACTTTTTAAAATTAATGGGGGTGCACCACCTTAAAGTTACTTTTTTCTGTTTTAAATACTAATTAAAATTATAAAGCCCACTCACTAAACATCATCAGCGGTATTGTGAAGCAGTTCCGCTTCCTCCTTACAAAGTAATTTAATGTTTTTATTTAATTTCCATCTAGCTAATTGAATTTCTACAGTAACTCAATGATTTAATTATTTCATTTGTTCATCTTACTAAGAAGAATTGTTTCGAATGTGTTAAACTTTTCAAACTACGCAAAGCATAAAACAGTTATTAAAAAAACTTTTTTATTTATAAACAAATTATGTAGCGTTAGTTTTATTGGTTGAATCTTGTTGGACTTTTCAGGGCTGGGGTCTGCTTTATATTGGTGGTCTTTTTTATGTGCAACAGCATAAAAATTACTAAAAAAAATACCGAATGGTCTTCCTAACTATTTCGCGGCCCCTAACATTGTGAGTCTTGGAGCTTTAGCCCTTCTACCCCCCTCTCCACCTTCTTAATCCAGCACTGGAATTAAAACATAAGTATATAAATAAAAATTATATATATTCTTTGATAAATCGAAGAACATTTATTTCTTTATTAAACAATCATTAATAGTAAGTTGTTACTTAATATAAAAAATGTTGCTTAATTTTAACAAAATTATTATGAAAGAGCGACGTTTCAAAAATATTTGCTCTAATCGTATTTAATTTGCTTGAAGTTTTTTCGCGTTAAAAACTTTTAACTGTCTCTCATCGGTCCAGTTAATCTTGTTGCGCTTTTTTGTTTGTTTTTGAAATGTTCTCAAAACGACTAAAAAATCTGGCCAGTTTTACGCAACTAAATATTATTTCCATGGTCAAATATCGAGTGCGATTGCACCCGCTTCCTAACCAAGCCTGGTTTTAAACCTAAAAATTTCAGATGATAGTGATTTGTTTACAGACTCTGATGAAGAATATAATAAAGATCTTTTAGATAATAGTGATAGTAGTGAAATATAAAAGAGGTTGTTTATCAAAATCAGTGGAAAATCTTCTTATTGCAAAGAAAAAAAAAAGGGCCTGTTGCATAACTTCCTGAATTTTCAACTAGAATTGATAGCATTGATCATTGGTCTGTATTTAATGAAAAAAAAGGTGATGTAAAAACCCTGGGTTTGATCGTATCCCTAAGGTTTATTGTGAGAAATGTAAATTACATTTGTGTTTTACAAATAAATCTAATTGTTTTAAAAAATTTCACAAGTAATTAGAAAGAAAAAAAATATTGTTAAATTTTTTTTGTTTTTCCTCTATTGCATAATGTTAATTAACAAACCCCAAGTTCCCCTAACATGAAAAAAAAAATTTTTTTTTTTTGGTTTTTATAGTTACATAAAAAATTATTATAATTACAGGCAAAAAAAAATTTAATTTTCATATTTTTCTTAATTTATGCAATACAGGGTTAAATAAAACTTTTGTACAAACTTAATGTGTTTAAATAAAACTCATGTAGTACAAGCTTAATGTGTTTAAATAAAACTCATGTTGTACAAACTTAATGAAATTTTGAATGAGAAAAAAAATTTAATTCTATAGTGAAAAAAATTCTTTTAAACAAAAACACTTTTCTTTTTTTACAATAAATAATGATGTTTTATGATTGCTTTTACCATTAAATTCATGATGAAGACTTTTGTAGAATCTTAACATTTTTGCATAATGAATTAGTTTTCAAATAAATAAAAAGGAAATAACTATTTCTTTAAAAAGTATTGCAAAATCATTTTATATTAAGAACGGCTGAACTATGTTATTTATTTAAGGTTCCTTAGTTGTTGTTGTTTTTTTTTTTTTGTTATTCACCTCCTCAAGGCTGAGAAGGCCACTACAGAACCCTCTCTAAACTCTATAATTCAGAAACTTGAACCTTGACGAACAAGGCTGCTGCGCAGAGAAACAAGTTGAGCGCGGTACTACCAGGGACGTGGTGGGGATCGTACTCGGAACCTCTCGTTTATGAGGCGAGTGTTTTACCACTACACCACTACCGCATTTAAAACTAATTTTGACAATTTAAAACATTAACAGCTGTTATGGCTTCACAGTATGCTCTGCAACAATGTATATATTGTTATTACAATAAATATGTATTATGTATTATATATGTATTATATATATATATATATAAATATATATATATATTATTATTATTATTATTATTATTATTATTATTATTATTATTATTATTATTATTATTATTCCTTTAAAGTTATATTTATATTTTAAATTTTTAAAACCATATTTAAATTTAAAGATTTTTATTAAAAAGAAAAGTCATTTAATTGTCTGTTTTTTTAAATTAATGTAAATAAATGTAATGTAAATAATTGAATTAATGTAAATAAACACCGCATAAACAATATCAATATTCCAAATGAATAAAGAATTTGTTAAACGTTAATTGAATATATATTCAAAGAGGAAGGAGGGTTGGTTGGCCATGGTTCCCCTAACTTTTTAACTGATGGACCTTTTTTTTTTTTGATATGCTGGTCAGGGCACTGCATATATACATACATTCATAAATACATACATTTATGTATTTAATAATTTATAAAGCATTTTACATAGTATAGTAATTTTTAAAAAAAACATAATATAAATATATTTTCCTTTTCAAATTTTAGTTTTTTTGAGCTCAGATTTTTTCTTTTCTTTTAGGATTTTCTTTTTGTTAGATAATTGCATGGTCAAGTTGTAAAAACAAAACATTTTATGCGTGGTCAGGAATGGCGATTGGTTGCACTGCTTTAATTTTTATTGGACATGTCTAGCAAACTTGAGTCTTTATTGGAAAAATTGTCCGAAAAAATAAAATTTTTTAAAAAGTTTTTTTTTCAACTATTTGATAGACTTGCTGCCCTAACCAAACCCCCTTTTGTAGTGGCACTCCATTGCGAGTCAGGCTTTAAGATAGTCATTGTAGCAGCACTCTTTTTTAGCAGCGGCTATAAGATAGTCGATGTAGCAACACTCCCTTGTAGCAGCAGGCTATAAGATAGTCAATGTAGCAACATCGATAGTTGATGTAGCTATAGTATATAGTAGATTTAAGCTATAAAATAGTTGATGTAGCAACACAACATGCTTTACAGTAAAAAAATAAAAATAAAAACATTCAGAATGTTTTTAGTTTTTTAAAAATAAAATAAAAACATTCTAGTCTTTTAATTTGCGTTTTTGTGGTTTTTTAAAAAAACATTAAACCTTAATTTTGTCAGTTTAAAAACCATAGACAAGCTAGATGTTTTTGACCACAAACTGTATATTTAACGCCTTTACTATAGGGATGTTTATATATATATATATATATATATATATATATATATATATATATATATATATATATATATATATATATATATATATATATATATATATATATATATATATATATATATATATATATATATATATATATATTGTTTAAAATATAACAGCAACATTTAGATATTTATTTAATAATAAATAAGTATAACAATCAGCACTGTAAGATATTTTAAATACTAGTATTTTATTATTTTTAAGTATTGAAAAAACTTTTTAAGTATTTGTATTTTGTATTTTGAAAACTTTTTCAGTTAGTATTGAGAATTACTGAGTAGTTAGTATTTGTATTCTAAATTGTTAATGTATTTGGCATTTTTAATCTCTTTCAAAATACTTTTTAGTTTTATTTAAAAAAAAAAAAAAAAGTAATAATTTAAATAAAATAACTAATGACTTAAAACTGTGGTCACGTGTCAGCCAAAGCACACAAACATCTGATGTTGTGGAGAATATTTTGCTATTTCTTCTCCATAAGCTTGTTTCATATGGTATATTTGGGAAAGTTTTTTTGATTATCAATACTTGAATCTGATCTCACTTCAAAAGTTTGGGGCTTACAGTGGCTTGTAAATTTTAACTCCAACAGAACTCAGTTATTTACTGCAAACAACTCTCCTGATTCTATTCTCTACCTCTACAAATCTCTTATTTGCCCCTGTATGGAATACTGTTGTCATATTTGGACTGGTTCTTCTAATGATTCTCTCTAATGATTCTCTCTCTAATGATTTCTAATGATTCTCTCTCTAATGATTCTAGACAAGGTACAAAAACACATTGTAAACATAGTTGGACCTGATCTCTCTGCTAATCTCGAGCCTCTTTCCGATTGTCGTAAGGTTGCATCTCTTTTTCTTCTCTAAAAATATTATCATGATTTCTGCTCAATGGAGCTATCATCTTCTCTAGTTCCATCAACTAAAACTCATTCTCACTTTCTCACTTGACTTGCTATTCATCAAAATTTCATTCTTTTACTGTATCTATACCTGCATGCTCCAAAACTTTTATTCGTCTAATTTTTTCCCCTGCACTTTAACCCTTTGGAACTCTCTCCCATCTTCATGTTTTCCTGACTCATACAACCTTCAACTTTTTAAGTTTTCTATCAACCATCTCCTTGCTCTTTAACTCTATTCTTTTTTTCTGGTAACTCCCAACTTAATAGTGGTTGCTTGCAACCTTGTTGGGAGTAAATCAGAATTTAAAAAAAATCAAATCAGTGAAACTGGAGGTATTAGAAGAATACAAACAATTTATAAAACTTATTGCTGATACTCTGGACAAACTTTAAGGTAAAACTAATTGTTTTCTAAGATTTCTCATGCTTAGGGTTCAGCAAGATCATAAGAAACTTGCAATGCTTGTTCCAAAAGATATACATTTAATAAGATACACTTTAAACTTTAGCTGTTTTCAAACATTTTCAAGAATTAAAAAAGTATTTGGTATTTTTATTTCTTTGATACTGAGTAATTCATGTTTTGTAATTTAAATACTTTTGCTTAAAAATAATTTGTATTTGTATTAAAAAAATACTTTTTTGACCAAATATTTGTTTTTGTATTTTAATTACTTCTTTAAAAGTATTTTAGTACTAAAATACTTTTACAAAAGTTAAAAAAAATACTTGTTACCAAATTCGATCAGCTTCTAGCTGATTGATTATGGTATAAATACTCATTACCATATTCAATCAGCTTTTAGCTGATTTTATATGGAAACAAGTTTTTTTTTCAGTTCATTCAATCAGCTTATAGCCGATTGAATATGGTAATGAGTATTTTTAGATAAGTAAAAAAATGAGTAAATAGAAGAGGTAGGGTATTATTCTGCTGTTTACAGACAAACAAAAAGTTTGAGAGTTGAATGAGATCCTTTAATTTAAGCATTTTTGATATTCAGTAGAGAATACTAGGGTCAGAGTTAAAATGCTTTAATAAATTTTTCTTAGAATTTCATTTTGGAGGTGAGATAATCTTTAAAAAAATTGAGACAGGGTATTACTTGACTAGCATATTTGAGATGAAATTCAAAAACGACATGATATATGTTGAGTGTTTGAAGTTTGAGATGTTGAACAATAACAATAACAAAATATTTTTCACTAATGAACTCATAAAAGTATTATCATAAATAAACAAACATAACACAATTTTTCTTGAAAGTTTAAGAAAATAATTTATGTAAATAAATATAAATCACTTACAGCAAGTGTAATCCAAAGATGAAGAACAGCATTTTCTTGCTCAAGAATACTTAAAACTTCGTCACCATCGGGAAGCTGATCAAAATCTAACTCTATAACCTTTAAAATTAATAAGTCATTAGCAGTGCAATATATTAAAGCGTTAAGTTTCTTTTAACTCCAAATATAAAACAAAGTCAACCTCATCCGTATCACGAAGTGGAATCTCCACAGAAGTTAATGCAACCATTTTTTTGTTTCAAATAATTTTTATATCTTTTTGTTCCTCCGAGCAAAATTTTGCCGGTTTAACTTCAGCTTTAGGGGTATGACTTTTATCCCTCATAACAATGGCCTTGGGTACCAGGAAAAATTATTTTGTTAAGTAAAATAAAACAAAATTTAATACAGATTTTGAAAATATTCATTTTTTTAATTCAAAGTTTAATTTTACAAATAAATGGAAAATTTTTGAGTTTTTCATTTGAAAAAAAAACAAATCAGTAAAACGATTTTAACCATAAAACTCATCACATTATCTAATCGTCGTGTAAGGCTATTGCAAAGTCATCACATGTTGAAAGGCCAGCTCGTGACTGGTATGTTAAATTCAATATTAAAGAAAAAATTCTGGGTTATTTAGTATAGACATGCGGATACTTAATAATATTCCACTGGACAAAATTTTCGAGGCTTTGAACAGCAACGAATTTTGTTTGCTTTTTTGCTTCTGCCAACTCAATTTGTTTTATTATTTTGGGATAACACAATGAAGCGCCAGCTAGCTTCTCAAAAAGCTACTTTACATCAAAATTTCTTATATGTAAACTTTTGGTATTAAAATACGATTTGATAAATTCTTGGCAACTTTTTTAAAAGAAAGCTTAGATGTAGTTGTTACTGGTAGTTGTGGTTCAAACTGCAAGATCAAAGAATCGCTGGTTTTGGACGTAAAAATGTTGATAAAACGGTTTGGTTTAAACTAAATTTATAATGAATATTTGATTTTTATCAATTTACGTATTTTTCTATTTCTGTGTTGTACTTGTAAATAAGGTTGTCAAAAATTGTGAAAATGCCTGCCCAGGTACCCGTCGAACAAACGGGTAAGTGACCCGGGTTTTTCTTTTTCACTTATATCTAAATTTTACTTTAAGTGTCAAAGCTACACAAACTCCAAATACGGTTTACAATTTTGTTCAAGAGACAAATTAATAAACAAGTTGGAGAAGTTCTGAATTACATTTACTATATTTATTTGTATTACAATTTTTATATGGTTCTCTATATTCCAAATTTATATTGGTTACTTAAATTGTTATTTAAATTGGTTACACGACAATGTAAACTAAAAGATAAAAAGAAAAAAAAGAAATAAAAGTTACGTAGAGGAAAACGTAGTAAAAATAATAATAGCCAACGATAAATAATAAAACGGTATCTGAATCAGAAACTCAAGGAACAATTTTTTTAATATTTTTAATGTTGATAAACAAATTGTAACTATTGAAATTTTTTACAACAAGATCTTTAAGATCTGCTTTCACCAAGTTAATATTTTCACATAGCAAGTTAATATTGTTAAATTATTATGTAAAGATTAATAATTTTATATACCGTTCTTTATTCATCATTATGTTTATACTCAAGTTCTTTCCTAGTTGCTTTTTCATTTGCTTTTTATTCTTTAAAATGATTTATTATTTATTAGCTTTACATGAAGAACATCAGTCTTTTGGAACGAACTTGGTAAAAAAAAACTAATTTTAAGCGTTAAACTCTTCACGTACACACTTTTGGAGCGTTTTCTCCAAATCACATTATTGAGTAACAAACATACATTCTGCTTTTTCCCGTCAAGATATCTCTCCCATATTATATCTGTACCAATATTCATTAAACTCTGAAACTGTTAAAAATAATAAAATTATGAGTTTTATCAACCTTATCAATTTTGAGACATAACCATAACACTATTTATTTATTATTTATTTCATAGTTTTCGAAAACAAAAAACTACAAATTACACAGGCCTACAAAAAAAAAAAAAGTTTTTTGGTGCCTAAGATTTAATAATTGATTTTAGCTATATTTTTGTTGCTGAATCTGAATTTGAAGTTTTTCTCTATCAGCTCTAGTTTTTGAGACAAATTTTACGTGCGATTTTACATGAAATTAACAGTTTTAACTCCATGATGTGTTTTGCTACATATGCGGAGAATATATGTTAAAAGAAAACAGAAAAAAAGTTAGTGACTTTTTAAAGAGGGCATATTTTGGTGTTAGGCTTATCTTGCATACTTTGGTGTTAGGCTTGGGGATCAAGATAAAACCTGGGCCTAACATCAGGTATGTAAAACTTATACAGAACATTTACGACAGTGGACTACCGGGAAAAGAAAAAGTATGAAATTCGGCGTGCCAATGGTTTGGAGAGAACCACGAAACCATTTCAATGATTGTTATTTCTGCTTATTAAGTATTACTGGAATCAATCGAAACAACCGTAGCAAATGGACTTATCCTGATTTATTATCTGCAAGACGACCGGTTCTTCACTCAGAGGAAGTTCCAATCCCAACGTTTCTCCAGATACCAGAGCTCTGCGAGGATGAGTATTGTGCTTTTAATTCTTTTGATACTAATGAAATTGACAATGATTATGTTGGAAAGGCATCTATTCCACAACAATTCAATCAAGATGAGTTGAATGACCTTACCAGAGATCTCAACTTATCAAAAGAAGCTTCTGAGTTACTTGCTTCCAGATTGAAGGACAAAAATTTACTGGAACAAGGAACCAAAATTACTTTCTATCGTACACGAGATAAGGATCTGCTACCCTTCTTCTCTCAAGAAGAGGATCTTGTATTTTGTCACGAAATTAGAGGACTCCTAGAAAAGATGAGTCTTCCTAAATATTTTCAAGATGAGTGGCGTCTATTTATTGATAGCTCAAAGCGAAGTTTGAAATGTGTTCTTCTGCACAATGGAAACAAATTTGGTTCAATACCAATTGCTCACTCAACAAAAATGAAAGAAGAATATAACACCATTGCTTTAATCTTGGAAAAGCTAAAGTATCAGCAACATCAATGGGTGATTTTTGTGGACCTAAAAATGGTTAACTTTCTTCAGTATTTGAGTTCAGGGCATCAAACTCATATAAAATTTGCTGCAAATACCCCGGAACCAAAATAGCTGTTGGCCTGTGTTATTGTTAAAAAAAACGCGACAGCAACCAATAAGAAATAATTGAAAAGCATTGAACTTCTTAGTCTCAGCTCAAGATATTTAAAGTTTTATTTACTTTATAAATTATGTACTATACCATATGATCAAAGTTTAATTTAAAAATTGCCATATAAATAGACAGTTATCTGAAAAAAATTGGTCAATAGATAAAAGATGTCTTATGAAATATATAATTAATAATAATTTACTGCAAAGTTATGATATACCTGTTACCTGTAAGTTACCTAATTGATAATATAATAAAGGTTAATTTATTTATCAAATTAATAGTGAGATTTCTAATCACTTTCTTTTTCCTTTTGTTTTTTTATTACTAATGGTTTTAAAAGATCACTTTGGAATTTGAGTCGGAGTCGGAGTTGGAGTCGGAGTCGGAGTCGGAGTTGTACTCAAAAAATTTCAACAACTGGAGTTGGAGTCGGAGTCATTACTTTTTTTGTACGACTCCACACCCCTAATCACATCAATGCCAATTATTTCCTATTCTTGTTTCAAAATATCAAATAAATTTTGTTTATATGTTGGATTTTGACCTGAAATTTGTCGATCGAGATGTTCCCATAGATGTTGGATAGGATTAAAGTCTGGACCTTAGAAATGTCATTCCATTAATAGAACTTTTTTGAATTTGAAAAAGTCTTTTTCTAAGGTTGAAGTGTCCATTAGGTCATTGTCCTGCTGAAATATCCTTTCTCGAGGGATTTGTCTTTAACACATGACATCATAACATCTTTAATGATATACTTGTACATTTTTTTTCCATTTGTACATTGTACAATGTAAATTGTACAATCCATTTTACATAATTTTGTCCATTATGCAATCAATCAAGTAGATAGGATCGGCACAATCTTTTTAATCAAACCATAATGTTTCTATCTCGGTACTGTTTCTTGCTGCTATTTATATTTATTTATATTTTGGACAACAGATTCAAATAACATAAACTTTGGTTCACCAATAAAAATGAATTTTGATCATTGTCCCTCTGCCGACTTTAAATGTTCATAGACAAGTTTCGTGCGTGCTTTCCGATTCTTTATAGAAATTTAAAGTTTCTTTACAAGGCTTTTCTGTCGGATCTATTCACTTTATTAAAGGCATAATGGAAGTTTCCATGTGAATTTTGAATCCTCCCCTAAAGTTCTTTTTACACGAACCATGACTTTTGAAAGTTATAATTGGGTAAAAAGAACTTTTTTTTTTGTTCCCAGACTCCAGTTAGAAATGGCTCTTTTACTTACTTTTTCTTTTACTTACACAAGTTAATTTTTATAAAAAAGTTATATAAAGAATTTTGAAAGTTCAAATTAAATTTACCTAATTTTATTTAATTTATTTATGGTATTACCTATTTATTAAGTTTATCTTATTATAATGTTGATATTTTTGTAAACATTTATCTTATTTCTTAATTTATATTTTAAACTCTTGGAAAAAAAAATTTATATTGAAAAATGAATATATTGAAACACGATGCTCGGCGATTAGACAAAAATAATGTTTTCTTCCGGCCATTAATTTTATTATTAAATTTATGTTTGTAAGTAAATAAGTAGTAAATAATGTAATTTTATTAGTAAATTTAATGTTTAATTTGTAATATTTCTTCAACGGCAAAATAAGTTCAAAAAAAATAAAAAATTTCTTTTCAGTATATGCAAGGAGCTACTTATACCAAAGTATAAGTTACTCTTTGCTTATACTGAAATTATACTACTCTAAAGTATACCAAACTATATAAGTAACTCCTAAAGAGGTATAATAGCTAAGCTATTATAACTTATAGCTATTAACTTTAATTTACATTTATATATAAAAATAACTAATTTAAAAAAAATTATATTACCGTAATTGAAAAAAAAAACTTGCTTATGAAAATGATTTACAAAATTAAAAACTATTATGAATATATAATGAATTACAAAATTAAAAAACTACCAAATGTAAATTAAATTTACAAATAAAATAATATTTTTCAAGTTGTCATTTTTTATTTTAAAAGTAATAAATTCTTATTAAAAATAAATTATACAAAGTAAAATTTAAATTACATAAGGGGTCGTCCATGAATTACATCACGCAGTTTTTGACCCCTTTCCCCCCCCTCCTACCCCACCTCGTAACGCATACGTAACACTTTATTGACCCCCGCCCCCCCCCCCAATATCACGCAACAACTTTGTTGCGTAATATTGGGGGGGGGGTCGTCACTTTGGTACAAAAAATGCCCACCTGCTCAAGAACCTGCTCAGCAGAATAACTACCGCAAGGACCGTGTAAACAAAACTTACACTGTTACAAGGACAGTGTAAAACAAACTGGTAATTTTTATTTTCTTACACTAAATTTGATTCAACAGGTTTTTAAATTCATATATTAATTTTCTAGTGTTCAAAAGGTCAAGCTTACACCCTTATTAAATAAGGTGGTTGTTTCAATCTTTTTCTAGATATTCTAATGTGACGTAAACAAAAGCACATTTAAGTTTAGCACTTAAGTTAAATGGAACTGGTGAATTAATAATTAATTTGCTCGCACGTGCTAATACTTTATAAATGAAACCTGGAACCTTAAGCCAATCATGTCTCTAAAAAAAATTTATATCTATTATTCTAGTATTTATCAATTTTTCCCAGATTATTTGGGTCAATGCCCTCCCCCACCCCTCTCGGCGGCACTGCATGTAATCTGATAATAAATTCCTCAATAAATTCTAAGGGTTTTGACGAAAAACAATAGATCAGAAAAAGTTCTTTGGTATTAATTTCTGTTCCTTAATCTCCAGCTCTCGGTCCATCAACTCTTAAACCGAATTTTTCAAACATTTTGTTTTTTTTTAGTTAAAATTTGTTGTCGTAGTTAATAAATTACTTTCACAAACACAAACAAGGTTTCTGAAAGAAGATCGTACTGATCTTATCATCAAAACCTTTTACAAGCGTGTGTATTTTTACTACATCAAAACATAACCAAAAAAATAAAAAGTAATAAACAATAAAAGTTTTAAAGAAAATATAAAATTACAATTAAAAAAATCTGACTACATCATTTATTAAGATAATTAAAGTTTTCAGTTTATATTTAAAAATGGGAAAAGTAAAATGCATGTCGAAATTGGACAAAACAATTGTATTCTAAAGATAGGGTGCGCGAGATGCAATACAAAACTGATTAAACTTGGTTTGACAAAAGGGCTCATATATAAAATTATTGTTTCTAAGTGTATATTTATTTATTGGTTTCAAACAAAAGAGATCTTTGAAAACTTTTTAAAAATATGTCATTTTTCCACATATACATAAAGCACAAAACATTAAAAATATTAAGCTCATAAATATTGAGAACTTTCATTTCAATAAAAAGTGGTTTTGGAAAGAGTGTATCGATCCGCAAAATTTATTAAACGGATCGCATGTTTCTGACGGCGATAAAGGCATTTTATTTTATTTTGAGTTAATGAGTAGTAAAATTGAATTAATTTTACATAAATATGTTTTGGTTTTATATAGAGTTCCGATATTTTTAGAAATTTTTGTACCAATATAGTCGATATGCGTTTTCTATGTTATGTTTTCATCAAGAAAAATACCTAAAAACTTTGTTACATTATGTCTTTTTATTTCAACATCATCAATAAAAATTTTAGGCAAACTTCGTTGTAAATAAGCTTTTTTAGAGACTGGGTGGAAAAAAACCCAATTTTTTTTTAATGTTAAGAGTTAGTTTGCTTCATTTAAACCATTTGGATATACTTTTAAGTTCACCATTCATAGTATAAAAGAGTTTGCATAGTCATTATCGCAAAAGAATAAGTTAGTGTCATCAGCAAACATGATACTCATTAAATTCGAAACTTTTTTTTAATCGTTTATATAAATCAAGAGCAATAATGGTCCCAAAATGGAACTTTGTGGAACGCCACATGAAATATTTAGAAATTTATTTGATGATCATTATTGCTGAAAACAAATTGTTTACGGTTGTATAGATAACTTTTGAACCATTTTATAACTTTGCAATTTATTCTATAATATTTTAGCTTTTGTAGTAAAATTTCATGATGGACAGTATGGAATGCTTTCAAAAGGTCGATGAAAACATCTAATGTTTATTTAGACTTTTCAAAAGAATTAGAGATTTCACGTACAAATCGAATAACTGCATGTTCTGTGGAATTATTTCTTTTAAAGCCAAATTGATTGTTGTATAAAAATTATTAGAATGAAGATAACTGTATAATCTATTGTACATAATACGTTCTAGTATTTTCGAAAATGTGGAGAGGACAGAGATCGGTTGATAATTACTAATATTTGTTTGATCACCTTCTTTTAAAATTAGAGTAATTTTAGCAATTTTTAGTTTTTCAGGAAAAACTTCTTGGCGTGTAGATGCTCCGTAGACTTTAATTAGGATATCTTTTAAGTATTCAAAAAATTTTATAATTATATTACCGTTTATGTCATCTGCTCCGGTTGGTTTATTTTTTTTAAGAGTTTTGAAAGTTTTTTCAAACTCTTGGAAAGAAAGTTCAGAAGATAATTCGTCATAACATCCTATCTTTTAAAGCCTTTTTTACTTTCTAATTTTTTATTTCAATTCTATATAAAATATATTAAACAAGTTCAAAAAACCTAATCGAAACATCTAGTGGTAAAATGCTATATCTAAATCTCTAACAAATCCTTCCTTAAAGACTTTTAGTTCTCATTGTATATTTATATTTATATTTATTAATCACCTACTGTATATAATACAAGATAAATTATTATAAAATTACATAATTGAAAAGAAATAAGTTTATCTTGGAATATTTGCTTCAAAAAAAATCTTTGAAGATTTTCCTTTGCTCCAATGAGTTCCAGGACTCAATTGCATCCAATGAGTTCAAGAACTCATTTGCTCCAATGAGTTCCAGAACTCAATTTACCTTTAAGGATCTTTTTTAGGAATTATATTTTTTGTCACAATAATTTTTACTTTTTTTTGTTTTGTATTAAGTTTTCTAGATTTAGTTCATTTTCGATTGCATAAACCTATGACATCATCTAGAAAAGTGTGCTTAGCGGTTTGGTTTTTAAACTGCGAGTTTACAATACCAAAGGTTGTTTTATTGCTCAATATGCGTTGGGTGTTTTATTGCTAAAATTGAGTTAGGTGTTGCATGATAAATTGGACAGAAGAAGAATCACGGACTAAGATTTTTCCACCAGTCATTAAAAGGAAAAAACTATAACTGACCAAAATATCAGGCGTGGATGCAGCATTTTTTGGTGTTTGAGATACCGAAATTCCAGATATGGAACAAACTCAAAAAATTTATATATTTATACTTATATCAAATAAGGATGGCTTAAAAAAAATTGCAAAGTTTGGAGCCTGGGAACAAAAAACCCCTAAAATTTTAGCTACATCTGCCCCAAACGTGAGAGCAACAGATTGATAAAACACTTTTTCTACTATTCTCAACCAACTATATGTTAATTGATAAATTTTAAAACTCACACAATAATTTCTTCAAAGGAGGTTCAAAATTTTTATGGTCATAGTTTTTGAACGCTAAAAGATTTTTGTGTAAATTTTAAAATTTGTTAATGAATATAAATTTAGCTAAGATTGCCTGGAAGGTAAACTTTAACAGGATATAAATTAATTTTTTATTATCACTTTTTTACTTTCTTTTATATACTCCTGCATAAATGGTCTACTGAATGTACATTAAGTCAAAGAGGTAATGTTGCTGTGACTAATGGATCTAAATTTTGAAGGTTATTTCCATTGGAATTATTAATTGGAATTAAAAAAAATGATGATATTTTGAGTGGTTTAAAACTCCATTTATTTCCAAATCACTGGTCATCTGACTATTTTTTTTTATCGTTTAAATATTTTAAAATTTCATTTACCTGTAATTTCACAAGCCGCTTGCATGTGTGATCCATAAGGTCGTGTAGTTTAAAATTTGCTTTTGTTTCACTAACTTCAATAAATTTTTTAAAAGTGAGCACTCGTTTTTCCTGTCGAATATTGTTCGATAAGGTGAAAATCTGCATGGTGATTTTTTATGACTATTTTTATTGACACTTTAAAAAAATTAATTATTCAAGAAATATACAAAAGCTTCTTCCGACGCCATTTTTTTTTTCTTTGCACTTTGTTTAGCTTTTAGTTAAAAGCTAAAACATTGTTTAGCTTTAGATATAGCTATAACTTGTACTTGGCTTAATTAAAGTTGCGTTTATTATATGCCGTTCTTTGTGGTTATGCTGTTTCTATAATTCGTGTTCCTCAGATTTTAATTTTATATTTTTATCATTTTGAAATTCTTTACTTATCTATCTATTTCTTCTGGTTTACTATCTGCCATTTTTAATACTTTTACTAAATTTTTCATTTTTATATTTAGATAAGTATTAATACTATACTAATAATTTGACATTCTTTATTTATCTATTTATTTATCTATTTATTAGTATTAGTATTATACTAATATTTTGACATTCTTTATTTATCTATTTATTTATTTATCTCTTTTCATTCAACTATTCTCTACTTCGTACTAAATTTTTGTTGTTGCTGTCATTATTTACACTAGTCGACTATCTTACAGACAACTTATGAGTCTTATAGGATCGCATATAATCTTATACTATCCTACTGGATATCTTACAGGATTTGTAAGATTTTATTTGTCTTACAAATCCTATAGGACCATAAGAAATCCTGTGATTACCCATAGGGTATCTTATTGGATTCGTAAGATTTTATTTGTCTTACAAATCCTATAAGATCATAAGAAATCCTTGATTATCCTGTAGGGTATCTTAAAGGATTCGTAAGATTTTCCATTTTTTTAATTTATTTTGAAAAATGAAAAACTTATCGGCGGTGGGTTTCGAAACCTGGATCACTAGACCATTAGTGCCTTACCACCTGTGCAACACAACATTATAAGTATGGAAATAAATAAAAATATATTATAATTACAAAATAATTAAAAACTATTTTTATTGAATGTATATAAATAAAAGTGTTGTAAAAAAATTAAATAATAACAAATAACTATATATATATATATATATATGTATATATATATATATATATATATATATATATATATATATATATATATATATATATATATATATATATATATATATATATATATATATATATATATATATATATATATATATATATATATATATATATATATATATATATATATATATATATATATATATATATATAAATAAAATGCCGCCAAGAACTGTTTCGCCGCCCGGGACAGCAACATGATTGGCGTTCTTAATTATCGAAATTCTCCTATATTATTGGTAAAGGACCTTTGTTCCAAGGTACCTTCATTCTATTTAGTGTCCCTTGGAAATCTGCCGCCCGGGACAATCTGTCCCTTACGTTAAAATTAAATTATCACCAAAAAAATCTAGTTGAATTAAAAATTTTTCTCGTAATCAGAGTGTACATTGAATTGCGTGACTTTCTGAGTAAATTGAGTCGTAGAGTGACGCGATTTAAATCATTAGGCATTATGAATTGCGGGAAAATAAATAGCAATCAAGTGCTATTTATTTTCCCGCAATTCATAATGCGCGTCACTAGCGCATTTAAATCACGTCATAAATCACAAAAATTAAGATATTAGATAAAAATTAATATATTAGATTCTCAAACAGCATGTTCATTATAATGAACATGCTGTTTTAGAATCTAATATAATTTTAATTTTTGTTAAAGAAATATATAAATAGTTGCTATACCATGATTATTTTATATTATGGATTTTATTAAAATTTTATAAACTTGGTAACATAAATATGCATAAATTTTGTTGTATTAATAATTATTATTGTATTTAAACTATACTCTAATTAATTTATAAAAATTAATAATAAAAATTGTTATATATTTTACATATATATATATATATATATATATATATATATATATATATATATATATATATATATATATTTTAAAGTATGAAAGTTTGTTGTATTTTTAACACGATACTATTAAATTTAAAATGTTTTAGAGAAAGCCTGAATACAACTCATGGAGAGGCTGATAGGTAGGTTTTTTAATTAGGGCATTTTTATGTAGGTAATGTTCTTGGGCAGCAGCTTTAAGGCTTACCTATTGTCTATAAGTTGTTGTTGTTGGGAGGGGGATATTTAGAAAATCATACTTCAGTGCTTGGGTTTTTATTAAATTTTCTATTTTTCTTAACCTATTTTGAAAATTTGGGATCAATTAGTTTAACTTGTTGGATCATGATCCAGATCCAAAAAAGTAGGATCTTGGACTAACAACTTCTCATACTTCATTTATTGAAATAATTATAAATATGTAAGTATAAAAAAAAGCTTCTTGGAAAATATGAAACTTCAGGATTACAATGAAAAGCCAGAATTCAAAATTTAAGTTTTTGACCAGTCATTCGTTTGACCGAATCGATCCATGGATTTGACTAATATTTTTTTTACTTAAATTTGCCTAAATATTTGGAGCAAGTAGCTAAAATTTCAAGTGGTTTTACTTTTTACTTAGTCATACTCTTTAAATAATTTAAAAATTTTTTCAGGGGGTAATAATCCCCCCTCCCTTGTGTCTGCGATGGGTTAAGGGGCGGGACGGGTTTTAAATTTTTAAATAATGATTAATTGCCTGATTTCTATGATTTTTTTTTATATATATTTATTTCTTATTATAGAACCACAGTTCCTGATGCAATAATACGAAATCTCAAAGAGCAACTCGCAACAGTTTTTGCCAATTACTCGTGGGCGTGCGTCAGACGAAGTCTTAATCAGAGCGGCCTAGATAGGAAGAAAAAACAAAAGTAATCAGCAATGCAATTGTGATTCTGTAATAATGATAATATGTGAAAAATTTCTTTTATACAGAATGATTTTTTTTTAATAAGAAAATGTTATTTCAAACTTTAACTTACCTATTATCAGTAATTAAAAAGAAGAATAGACATACTTTCCTTTCAATCAAAAAAAACACCTAACTTCGTATGTTCTTAGTTTGGTTATTAGATTTATGATATTAATTATAAAATAATAAATGTTATGGTTCCTATCATTGGCGTATTAGGACTTTTCAGGGCCCGGAGTCCTTTTTAACGTGCCACAGCATAAAAATGACTAAAACAGTAGAAAAAGAAAAAGGTCCGCTTAATAATTTCGGAATCCCGAAATTTTAGGGCCCTAACCCCCTCCTCTTTAATCTATCACTGGTTCCTATAGGAACCAGTTCTGGATTAAGGGGGAGGGCTAGGGCCGTATATATACGAATCTAAAATTTTCCTTCAGCATCCTATAAGAATCCTGTTAATCCTGTAAGATCTTTTAAAATATTTTTGTAGATCTTATATTATCTTATAAGAATTCCTTCAAATCCTACAAGATCCTTCAAAAGATTCTTGTAAGTCCTGCAGGGACTTGTGCATCTCATCCTATAGGATTCTTGTAGGATTTGTAAAATCAGTCGTCTAGTGTACCAAACTTTTGTTGCTGCTGATATTGTCTTTATTAATGAAATTATCCTTTTATTATTATATTAACTGTTATCATTATTGTTATTATTATTGTTAATATTGTTGCTGTTGTTGGTGTTGTTATTGTTATTATTATAACTATTATTATTGCTATTATTGCTATTATTGTTATTATTTTTATTTTTATTATTGTTATTATTATTATTAGTAGTAGTATTAGTATTATTGATATCAATTATTATTACTATTTTCATCATTGTCTATAACGTTATGTTGTATGTTCAGGTGTTTACTTTATATTAGTACTTGTACTATTGTGAATTTCCTTGAAATGTTATAACTTATTTCGAAATATATTTGATTTGATTTGTGCAATTAAAAAGTATTTTTATAACACAACTCATCAAATTCTTTTGTTGACCTCTTTTTGCTGATTCATTTATTAAACTCTTTTGGATTGCTGATGAACTAAATCATTTGTTTTCAAAACTGGATTAAGTCAAACTTGATTTTCACTATAAAATTTCTTTTTTCGATATGATCTATGCCGTAATGTTACATACTTCGCAAGAGTTAGTTTTAATCTCTTTCTAAATTAATTTTTTTGTCTTCTCTGACTTAAATCCTTAAGGATTCAAGTAAATATGACAAAATGAATATCAGAATTAATTGTCAAAATTTAAACCAACTATCTACATCACCAATATTATTCGAAACCTAAAAACATTGTTGTTCACAACAAAGAATAAAAAAAAAAAAAATTTTAACAACATTAACAAGTTTTTTCAATTTTCGGTCGATCAGTGACATCAAGCAAACACTTTAGAATAATTTTTTTTTAATTCATTACGAACTTTAAAGCCATAAACACTTGAAATTAAAATAAAAAATAATTTTTTTCTTTTAAAGGAAAATACAAAAACAAATTTACTTTAGTTTTTCATGCCTTAAACTAGTTTTTTTTGTTTTGTTTTAATAGTAATAAATGAAAAAAATTTTTTTATTAGTCAATTTTATTTGTTTAAAAAATCATCATCTTTTCAAAAATATTTAGCGCTCAAGATTGCGGATGATCGTAGCCACACTTCTTCTAATCACAAATGATCGCAGCCTCACTTTGCAGAGTAGTTAGCAGACATTAACTAAATATAGACTAAAGATAGAACATTAACTAAAGATAAAACGATTTTTTAATTCTCCATCAAAGTTGTAATTTAGTACATTGGTAATGAATTTTTTACTTTTTAATGCACAAAAATTGTAGTACCAATTTTGTTACACCAAAAGTTTAACATTTTTTAAAAAAAATTTTTAATTTTAATTTTTAACAGCCTCTATTATAGCCTTTCTAATGATGAATATATTATCGGTTTTTTGCTTATGGTCAATTTCTAGACGCATTACATCATATTTTGCATACGTTGCGTTTTCTAATTTAAAAATGGTTTTGTAGTACTTGAGCTTAAAATTATTTTATTCTGTTGCATATCAATTTTCTGTCGTTTGGAGGTCTGGGGCTAAACTGCTGTCTGGGGCTAACCGTTTTCTCTAGATATTATTAATAATTTGTTTTTTATACATCAAACTTATTAATATGTCAGCAGATCATTATCAAATGATGGTCGATAAATCAATATAAAATAGTCAGGGACTACTAAAACAACGGGACGCGAAACTCTAATTTCATGTAGTTTTGACGACAGGGCCGATGAAAAAAAAAGCGAAACACTTCTATTATTAAACAAAAATATAATTATGAATAGAAATTTAATAAAAAAATGTTATGACTCAATTATTTATCACTATTTTCAAACAAAAATTAAATTGTGTTAAGTGTTAAAAATAAAACAACTTTTTACAAAGAAACTGTAAATTATCCGTAAATTAGCTGTAAATAATTATTTTTAAAGACAATGTTAATAAACTAATTAATCACTACTTATCATACTATATTTTATTCATATCATAATAATAAATATATAATTATAAACAAATTTTAAACTATATAAATATAAAGCCATAAATACATTTCAAAACGTTATTAATTATATCACCAACGTCGTAACACCTTTTAAGAAACAGTTATTATTGAGATAACTTTTAAAATACCTATACTGTCTGTTTCTAAATCAAATAGTAATGTTGAATGCAAGAATAAAAATAATTTCTTTAAATAAACAACACATTGAAAACGTTTTTCAGACATTGGAACGCTGTTAAACAGTAGATAACAAACACAAATAAACTGGAGAAGAGTATCACCAGGATAACGCTATTTACCACGTGAAACATAATCTGTAAATTCAGAACTAGCTGATTGTGATGTTGTTGTATCAACTATACGCTGCGGATCGATCTTGTGCTGTACATAACCAGCCATATAAAAAGGGCAGCATTCTCCTGATCATTAATAGATTCATTGTCTGCATTAATTAAACATTCATCTAAATAAATAATATCCACTTCCATTAGATCCATTGTGCAACAGTCTGAATGTATGCGTGAGCAATGAATGTCAGTTTCATCCAAAGAAACTATTTTGCTGAATAATTTTAACCGCTGAAGGTGCAAACTGTTCAATACTTGTTCTGCTGAGATAAAATAATTTCCGCCACTTAGTTGTCTACAAATAAGCAAAAAAATTGCAAAAAGATATAACCAAATAAATTGAGTTGAACCGAGTATTAAATTATAGTTAAAACAGCAATTGTCAAAAAAAAAGGCATCAATAAACTTATGTATGTTAAAAAATCTTCTGAAAGCAGTTTTTTTATTAATTCTATCAATCCTTGTAGGGTGTTAACTAAAGCATGTTTTGTTTCTGGCGTAAAAGTATTATGACGCTTTAATCCCTTCCCCTCTGACATCTTAGAAGTTGCATCAGCAAATGCTAAAATTACTTTAAATCTAAGGTCATCGAGTGTCTGGAAAGGAGACCTATTGATATCATTAAGTAAAACATCACAACCTTTCCTCTTTACATTTAGCATGTTCCATAATGAAACAATTGGTGCTAAAAAACAGGCAGTGTTCTCAAAATTAACTAATCTCAATGCTGCAACAGTTTTTTCATTAAATACAGCAACCATGTTTGCAACATTTTGTCTATCAATCAAACTAGGGTACACTGACTTGCGTGAAAGCTTTGTAGTTTTGGCAACACAAGTTTTTTGTCTGTTATATAATTGAACAATGTGAGACCAATCACCAGAGAGAGGTTGATTATTAATTTTTAAACTAATTGTTTGTGTTTTTTCCGTAAACCAATTATTTCTTATACTTTTAAACAAGTGAACTGGATCGTGTAGCATAATAACTGGTTTTTCTTTTTCTATAACACCTTGCCATGAAAAACTTTTATTAACAACGAAATTTTGGTAAACACTTTGATTTGTTGTTTCAGGTAGACATGATCGAGAAACGTCAAACAATATGACTTTTGAATTTTCAATGAATGCAAAGTATTGAGGATATCTAAAATAGATTTAATAACAAGTAAACTTTAAATCAAAACAAACAAATATCATAAAACGAGGAGAAAAATTTAATTTTACCTTTCTTTTATTTCAGACAACATTATTTCAACATCATAAAATCTAATTAAATCAATTTGATTGAAACCATCCAATTCATCAGGTATTGCATTTCATGATGTTAAAGAAATTTTATTTATATTTGTAGATCTTGGTTGTGTTGAGACTGTTTGGCGGACCATTGAAGATGTGCATCCAGGAAAAATAGATGGGGGATCAACAGGAACCTAAAAAAGATATTATTAAAATTAGTCATTGTAAAACTTATCAATAAAAACAACTTTAAGGATACTTACCTCAAACTTTGATTGACGAGGCTTGTGCATTTTGCAGCCTGGTGGCCAGTGTTTTTCACACTCACCCATATTTGAAGTTACTTTTTCAAACGCATTTGGAATAGATGACAACCAATATTGTAACTTTTGTGTGTCACTTGGAAACATGTAAACATGAAGCTTTTCTTCTGAAGTTGATGTTAAATAATTTGTGGTACAATTAACTATTGAACATTTTCTTGGCATGATTATAACTAATAATAGTAACACCATTATTATTTATTATAAATATGACATAACATTTTGTAACACTTAATAGATTCATTACTTAAAATAAATTACTCAAATTAAAAACTACTTAATACAATTTTTTAATCTTACTACTTTCAAAAAATAAAAAACTTTTGATTTTTCAATAAAAATAGCAACTTTTATCAAAAAAAAAAAAAAGGCTTTTTTTTTTAAAATGTTGTAAATATCTCCCAATATTTCTATTGCATTAACCTATATTTTATCAGTACGATACTGATGAAAAATATATAAATTATATTAGTAATATAAATTTGTATCACTTTAATGTATTCTAAAATGTGAATATATTTGTAAATTTTTCATAACTTCTTTGCTAAATCAAACTAGCATCGCTATTTACAATCGGCCCTGTCGTCGTTTTAGCATCGATTTGAAGTTTCGCGTCCCGTTTATTTAGTAGTCCCTGAAAATAGTTTTTTATCTTGGCGTGTTTGTTAAGTTGTCATAAATGATAAATTAAAGATTAAAAACTCTAAATACATTTTAAAGCCATTTAAAAACCAAACCTCAATTTTATAAATTATATATAACAATTGATGACATAGCGCTCTCGTTCGTGGAGAAATTAAAAGCATCCTAAAGTATTTTTATAAATATTATTATTGTAAATATTTTTTTTATTAATAAGAATTTTTATTAATATTATAAATATATAAATTTCCTTTAATAATAATTATTATTTGTTATTATTTTTTTATTAAAAATGCTACTTAAACTCTCACCATTTAAAAAAAAATTAAAGCATTAAATTAATAATTCCGAATTACCACAAATATATTAAGTAAAAAGTCTTTTTTTGTGTCACTATACACCAGTTTGAGCCGCGTTACGGAGAATTAAAAGAAAAGACTGGATAGAGTTTATAAGTGAAACAAATCAAGTCGTAAAATTTAATTCTTGAGTAAACGAAGTATAAACAAACGACTAAAACAAATCCTATCACTATTAAAACAAATATACAACATATATAAATCAAAATGGATTATGATACAGTGTGTAGTATGAAGGTTGAAGAACTGAAGTCTTATTTACGTCTTCGTGGCTTTAAAATATCTGGAAAGAAAGAAATTCTTGCAGCTCGAGTCTATTGAGCAATGGAAAACAATGTTACGCCTATTAAAACAGCTGAAGAGGTGGATCATGATATACTTACTAAGTACAAAATAAAACTTTTTATAAATGGTGAACTACCTGATCCTTTTAAGCTTAGTAATGGTTGGTTATCAAAAGATGAAGGTCTAACTTGTTGGCCAACATTGTTATATACTGATATTTACAATTATTTGTTATTTAACCCTGCTGAAATTGCAAGTAAAGACTTAAGTGACTACAAAACGTGTAAAGCTTATAGTTATTTTAAATGTGGCTGGCTTGAACCTTTATTTTACCATCAAATAGGAATAGAGAGTGAATATTGCTATTTAAAAGGGAACTGTAGGAAATCTAAAAAAATTAATGATCCCTTTCACAAACTATGGATTATTATTAATAAAAAAACTGCTAAAATAATTTCAGCACATTGCACTTGTCTAGCTGGCCTATCGCAGACATGCAATCATGTTGCTGCAAACCTCTTTCGAATAGAAGCTGCTATGGTTTGAAATGGTTTGAAAAATGTAGCTTGTACTAGTTCAAAATCAGAGTTGCTTCCAAATCGTAGCATAGTAGCACCAACAAAAATATGTGACTTAAAATTTGATTGTGATGAATTTGGTCAGCGTGGAAGAAAAAAGCGTTCACTAGTATCAAATGAAAAGCGTAATTACAGCCCATTAGTAAACTGTGATATAAAGCTTTTAAATTTAACAGACATAGCAAAAGCCATCGAAACTGTTGCTCCCTATAGCATTATAACTTCTGCTGTACCTAAACCTGAAATTTATTATATGGAAGAATTAATTGTGTTTGAAAATGTTACCAAACCTACAATTTTGACTATGGATGATATTATTGTTATGTCAGACAATAAATTTTCTTTTTGTGAAAATATAAAAACAAATATGACTCAAAAAATAATTACTGATATAGAGCGTCTGACTATGGGTCAAAACACAAATAAGCTTTGGTTTAATTTTCGAAAGCGAGTTATAACTGCTTCAAAAGCTCACGATGTTCTAAAAAAAATTAAAAAAATTAATATGGGCATTAAAGTTGACATGTGGTCATTACACCAAAGTATTTCAGGGTTAACTTTTGTGAACCCAGATATACCTGCATTAAAGTACGGGAGAGCAATGGAAGTTGAAGCAGCATGCCAGTTTTTTGAAGTTATGAAATCCTTTCATCAAAATTTAACTGCAAATGAATGTGGATTATTTTTAGATGTAGAAATGCCCTATATAGGTGGAAGCCCTGATAGAATTGTTTGTGTTGCCCGCCAGCTTGTTTAGAAATAAAATGTCCATTTTCTATAAACCATACATCACCACAAGATCCTAATATATCTCTTCCTTATATTACAAAAAAGTTAAATGAAAAATTTGTCATTAACAAAAAGCATAGATACTATACTCAATGTCAGGTTCAAATGGGGACTGCTAAGATGATTAATTGTTATTTTATGGTATGGACAGCTCATGGTTATATAATTGATAAAATTGCATTTGATGAAGCTGTTTGGTTGAGTATGAAAGTTGAATTTTTTAAGTATTACAACGATTATTACTTAAATACTGTCTTTGTAGATTAACTGATTGGATTAAAATTATGAAAATGAAAATCTGTGTTTTAAATTATAAAACCCTTCTTATATTTTAATTGGCGTTTATAAATTTTTTTTCCTATAAAAGAAGACAATAAGATCCAAATAATGGTGTAACAATATTTAAGTAAAGGTACTCAAAATCAAAAAGTTTATCCACGCCTCTTATTATAGTAAAAAGAAGTCATAAAATGAAACACATGTATTCATTAAAAGTGCACGGTGGTGTCCGGCATCCCTTACAAGTAATTAAAAAATAAAAATTAAAAAAACAACCTCAGTAATTAAATAAAAAAATACAATCTCAGTACTATCATGTGTTTAATACAAGAAGGGGAGGAAGTTTAGTATTTTTCCAAAAGTTTTCCCACCCACAAATGTTTATTAAGATCACCCCCCCTCCCATTTATTAACACCAAAAATTAAAAAAATCTCTTTAATCTTTGTTGAAAATAATGTTTTGATTTTAATAAAATAAGCTTTTCCTCACTTTATACAAGAAAACTAAATCCTATTGTAATTATAAAACAGTTGTTAAAGATGCACAGTTGACCACAATCTACACTAACTTAAATTGATTTATGCATGTTCTGTAAAAAAAAAAAAAGCCAACCCTTAAATTAAGATTCCCCTATTTATAAAATAAAATTTACACCCTTCCTTGTATTAAGCATTTAAGAGTAGTACTAAATTAAAAAATATATATACATTTTAAACAAATTTAAACAATTTTTTTTATTAAAGCAGGCTTTAAACTGCACAAAGCTGCACACGATAAAATAATATCATCCATATGATGAAGCATTGAAATAGGTAATACATTTTTTAAAATTCGAAAGGTTTTTATTCTGTTTATAGCCCTTTCTATGTGAATTTTTAAGTTAGCAACATCAGTAGTCTTCTTACATTCACTTGCAGTCATTTGACTTTTTACTCTTGCACCTGGTGGGACTGATAAGCTGCAATAACGAAATAATAGTTCTTCTCTTATTTGAAATCCTCTGTCTGCCATCACCTCATTGTCTCTTTCCAACAGATCATAAAAGCCACTGTCACTTGTAATAAATTTATCTGATGCTCTGCCACCATAACATTTGGATAGAAACGTTATGTATCCATTTGGTGCTATACCAATTAACACTTTCACAGTGTTGTGATGCTTATAATCAGACCAAGTCACTGCTTTGTTGTAAAGGGACTTTGGACGTTCAATAAATATTTCAAAACAATCAAGAATCACTCTACACTTGTGATGCTTTGCTTTCACAAAAGACTGTGGCAAGTTTTTTTTTATGACTTTACTTGGCAGCCAAACAATAATAGCTTGTCCAAGAATATTAGCAATAATTCTAATAAAAGTTGTAAAAGTATTAGAACACAAAGACTTTGAAATCAGCCATATCTTCATTTAATAAACCTAAGCGCAACCGCATAAGTGTCATTAAAAGTTCTTATCTGTGTGATAACAGTTTACATACAGATTTGAGTTGCTTAACTTTGCTATGTGAATATTTTGGGCCTCTCCAATAACGAATTGAGGGTAAAAATGGTTTCAATAAATCAAAAATAACGTTAAAAATAGCTATGGAAGATATACCAGTATAAAAGTTCATTTTCTTATCATTGTTAACTAATCTCCAAGAGAATTTTTATTTAGACTTGACTGTTTGTTTTATTTTTAACTTTTTTAATTGATTAGTAAGGCTATTTACTTTATTCACGTAAGAGGTGATAAGTGAAGATTTGTATTCACATGAAGTACATTTATTAGGCAGTGGTAAACTCATTGAATAGGTATGGTCTGATAATATAGGTGGCAAAACATCTGCATTAAAACTAACACTTGGAAACTTGGTGACAATACTTTTTTCAGTCAACAAAGGTTCTACAGGCTGCATTTTATTAGAACAATGTAAAGAAGTGATTGGGTGCTTTAATAATGTTCTTCTAGCTTTTTTTTTGTACAGGTTGATCAAAACCCATATTTATTGTTGGATTAGGGTTCATAACAGTTGGTATTTTATCAACAAAATGATCAGAGCATACTCTATCAGCAGTTCCAGGTTTCCATGCACTTCCTTTCTTCTTTCCTTCTCGTCTAAGCTGACTAATCCAGTGTTTTCTTTTTTCGCTATTTCTCTTTAAACTTGGGAAACAAAACATTCGGAATGGTAACTCACATGCACACTCGGATAATATCTTCCCTTCGTGTTGAAAACACGTTTTATTTTTCAGTTTTTCTAGCTTATAGGAACTATTGGTACATCCTATAACAGCACAATTAACTTTCATCTTATCACTATATATTTTGTGAGAAAATAAATATTTACCCTTCTAAATTCGTTCCAGGACTTTTTTTTGCGCGATATTAATAATGGCAGAACTTCGCTTGAACTGGTGGTGTGTTGTGTAAACATAAATGATTTATTAACAAATGGCTTTGGATGAAAATAATACAACGTAAATTTTTATATATAAAAACGAAGTGTATGGAACGTCTGAACACATAAAATATATTTACGAAAAATGTATTATGGATAACTATTATTGTTTGTTTACTAGTGGTAACTTTCCTGATTAACTATATTTCAGAATTAAAAAACCAAAAGGCGAAAATTTTATTTAGAACTTTACACAACAAAAGCGTTATTTAGATTTTTATACTGAGAAACAAATTGAACCAAAAACCTTTTCTCTTACTCATTGTTCAAAAAACCAACCTCTTATTCATTGTTCAAAAAACCAACCTTTTCTCTTACTCATTGTTCAAAAATAACTGGGATAGATGCAAGAAAAATGTTAAATATGTTGCAAAAGATGCAACAAACAATAGCCTATATAAAAACTGGACAGTTTGAATTTATCACGATAACGCCATTGTTACAAGTTTACTTGAGCTTTATCAACAAAAAATTATTAATGTTAGTAACTTTATCTAAGCAGCATTAACAGAATGGCGTGGAAGTTGTTATCATTTGCAGATTCAACTATAGATGTTATGTGTATTAGAGATTTAGACTTTAAGAAAGAGTAAAATTGTAAAATTTTGAAAAATTTTGAAAGATTATCCCCAAGATGAAAGATTTTCCCCAACATGAAAGATTATCCCCAAATTGAAAGATTATCCCAACGTGAACTATGGAGATAAAAAAGAATGTTCTAAAACGCAATGTTTGGTCGCTTGTTCCCCAGAATGCATTAATACAGGATTCTTATTTCTGCAAGAGTGACAATATAAGTGAATCTTTACCTCAAAAAGAGCCGTAAATGGAGACATTGTTTAACAAACTAACGGCACATCTGGAACACTTGTTAAGTGTCTAATTTAATGACGTCTAAAAAAACATCAAGATTGGAAGTGCTGTTAATAATATAAAAATTAATTTGATATATGCAACTAGAGCATAAACAATAACTTTAAATGTTGTTAAGTGAAAAAAGAAATAATAATCAGACCTTGATTAGATTTCATGAATATGTTATGATATGAATAAGTTATGTTAGTATTTTATGTTTTATTTTATTTCATCTTTGTTCTTATTCTTTCAAGTATTATAAATTTATATGGATAAACTTTATTTTATACGTAATTTATACGTATACACTAAACAAAAAGTATAAAGATAGATAAAATCTATATTTAAGAAAGAAAATTGTACAACAAATCATTGCTTTTAATATAATTTTCTACCTTAAAAGGTATAAAAATATATCTTACTATAGGTATATCACATATCCTACCTTACGGTAGAAATTTCTACCTTTTTTTTAAAATACAATCAAATATCCGATGCTGCTAAAACTTAAATATTTAAAAAAATAACACAAAATCTTTTTTTATTTTTGAATTTTATGTTAGCTTTGGTCATAAATAAAAAAATTGAAATTAAAAACTACTGTAAATATTTGAATCGAATATTATTATGATATTTATGAGAGCTACCGCTTTAAAATATTTTTCAGAACGGTAGCTCTCTATGCACAGTCAGATCATTCCACTGAAATAGGTGGCCAAAAAGTATTTTTATTTATGTGCATATTAAGCTTTAAGATATTAAAACTTTAAATATTAAATTGGTGTTGTAGTTGGTACATTTGTTTCAAGTCACTTTTTTGATTATTGTGATTTCCAAATGTCAACTTAAGTCAACTTATTGATATTTGTAATTTCTCACTGTGCGTTGGTGTAGTTGGTACAGTTGTAGTAAGTCAACATATTGTTGTTTGTGATTTCTCACCGTGTGTTGGTGAAGTTGGTACAATTAGGTACAAATAGGTAGAATTATAGTCGCTAAATACGCAAAACAATGGTTTTGAAGTATGCACAATTTTTGAGGGTAATACATCTCGAAGGTATTTTATGTTTTCAAAAATGCAATGTCTGTGATGCTTTGAAAGAAAAAGATTTCTGGCACAACTTTTAATAAGAAAACCGTTTTTATTAGGAAATGTGCAGTGATAAACCATATAAAACTCAGTAACCCATAAAATTTAGAGTTTTTTTTAAATTTATAAAATACTCCTATTTAATGCACGAAAGCACTAAAGTGTTAACAATCCATTAAAAAAAAATTAAAAAAAGTTTGATCACAAAGATAAAAATTCAAATCTTTTGATAAATTTCAATCTAATTTAAAAATTACAAAAATGTTTTAGAGGAAATTCTTTAATCTCATTGCTTTGTTTTTTTGCTGCTTCTTTTTTTTTTCTTTTTAAATCAATTTGAGTTATTTCAATTTTCCTTAATTTATTAATAGTTCAACCAATGAAAGATAAAACATTTGTGGCTGGTTTTCAAACTTCTTTCAATATCAAGTTATCACATACTCAGCCTACCCCTTTTTGTTTTTGAATGTCTCAATGAACTTCAGTAATTCATTATCGTTATAACTACATCATCATATTTTATTATGAGGATTTTGGTAGCAGCGTTTTTCTTTTTTTTAAATCTTTTATTTTATATTCGTCAATTCACTTCACAGAGTTGAAAAACACAAAAAGAAAAAGAATAAACAAATAAATTAAACAACTATAAAGTAATTTTTATTAAACTTGTTATTTTTTTATAATTAAAAAAATATCTTTCTGTTTCTCCTTTTACACCTTGCGTCACACTTTAACTGATAAAACGCCACCACCTAGCTAATAATACAAAAAAGTATAAGAGTAGAAAAAGTATTTAATGGTCAATCTTAATTGTTAATCAAAAGTGTGAACTAATCTATTGGTATCTGATAAAAGTAAATCATTTGTCATAACCAATTAATCATATAGTAATTTTGTTTATGACAATAACAACAAAATAATAACAGTGACGATATCACTGTGATGGACGTCACAGCAAAAACAAGTTAACGCAACTAGTGTCAACAACTCAACAGCGGTCTATAAAAAAAGTTAACGTTTACAGTTATTTAACTCAGAATTTATTTTAAACCTCTAGGTATCAAATCATACACACAACTTACAAAGTTAGTTCGTTGATCGAGTTTACTATGTCTTTTTTATCTTTTATTGGTATACGCATGTTAAATTGATTACGCCTTAGCAAGAGATTAATTAATATTGGATTAACTTTATTTATAGTAATCCTAACAATTTTCGATTAAATATTACAATTTTTATGCGTCAAGTAGCAAACATCGACTTAAACTTAATTGCTTCAAATAATTTATACACAATCTAAAACAAGTATTTAAATAATGAAATCGATAAAAAAAGATAACAAACGATTGCTTAAATAAATAAAAACTATGTTAAACAAAATTAGGCGATTCACTTTACTTTTTAACAAAATATCCGTGTCGCAAAACATAATTTTTTTCTATTTATTATGCATAATAACTTTTTGAAAATGTTGTCAATTAAGCTATAACACAAAATTTTGGTTTAAAGTAACCATAGAGATTGGTAATTCTTTTTTTTTCCATGTGTCAAAATTGAATTATACTAGATATCTGTTTCCGAAATAAATAAAAAAATTGTATAAAAGGGAAGATAAATGAATTTATGTTTACGTGAAACATAAGTTTGACTTAAGTATAATTTGGGAAAATGCATTATCAAAGTATTCCTACAAAAATACAGGTGACTTGTTTTTCAAATTACTTACTTTATAGTTTTCATTATTGTTATATATATATATATATATATATATATATATATATATATATATATATATATATATATATATATATATATATATATATATATATATATATATATATATATATATATATATATATATCGATGGTTAAGAGCACAAAGGGAATATGTCCACCATTTTACGGTTTTGAGTTATTGCGCGCGCGCCATTCAGTAAGTGATAAGGGTACTATGGTACAAATATCAAGCTTCAACAGTCGACCAATCGGAAGATGCATTTGGTTAAAAATCATGACAATAAATATCATGAATTGTTGTATGTTTTCAAATTTTCAAATTCCAATTTCTCAAAACAATGGTTAGTGGACGTATTCCCTTTGTGCTCTTAACCACCGATATATATATATATATATATATATATATATATATATATATATATATATATATATATATATATATATATATATTATATATATATATATATATATATATATATATATATAAATGTATATATATATATATATATATAATATATATATATATATATATATATATATATATATATATATATATATGTATATATATATATATATATATATATATATATATATATATATATTAAATTGGGATTATATATATATATATATATATATATATATATATATATATATACATATATATATATATATATATATATATATATATATATATATATATATATATATATATATATATATATATATATATATATATATATATATATATATATATATATATATATATATATATATATATATATATATATATATATATATATGCGTATATGTGTATCGTCGTCTATCGTAATTCCTCCTAAGAGTAAAAATTAACTTAAAGAAAACATTTAACTGACAAAAGATGAGTCTTTGTTCAAAACATAATTTATAAATTTTTAAAAATTTTTAAATTTGAATAGAATAATAGAATAGAATCTGCATTTACATATGTGTGTGTGTGTGTGTGTGTGTGTGTGTGCGTGTGTGTGCGCGCATATATATATATATATATATATATATATATATATATATATATATATATATATATATATATATATATATCGGTTTTTACATCCATTTAAAACAATCATGACAACCATTTAAAACAACCATGACATTCATTTAAAACACCGCGACAATCAATTAAAACAATGTGATTTTCAATTAAAACAATCGGGATTTTCAATTAAAACATTTAACGCATGCGTAATCTCAACATTATATATTCTTTTGAAAAAAAGGTCTTTTTTATATATTTATTTATTTAATATTATATAAATTTATTTTTATTAATATTATATAAATTTATTTTAATTTAATGGAATTTATTTTAAATTTGAATGGATGTCACGTTTGTTTTAAAATGGATGCAAAACCATTTTTTACATATTTTTTATACACATACTGTATTGGCAATGTTCAATTAAAACATACATGATGATAATTAAAACAACCATGATTTCAGAATCCATCATAATGTTGAGATGAGGGCTCAGAACATTCAAATAAAATATTTGCCACCATATTCACCATTCTTGAATCCGTGTAAAGAGATTTTTTATCTTAAGAATAACGTGCGAAGAAATACGGCCCCAGCTGGAAGAAATGAACTAATTTCAAGAATGCGTGAGGCATGCTTATCTCTTCCTAATGTTAACTTATCAAACTATTACACACACTGCGAAAGCTTTTTCGAAGCGTGTCTTAGGTCAGAAAACATAGCTCGACAGTAATTGGAAAATAAATATAATTTAAATAAAATAAAATTTTAAATTTGTTTAAAAAATCGAATAAAAAAAATATAAATAAAACCTTTTTTTTTAAATAATATAGAATGTTGAGATTGCGCATGCGTTAAATGTTTTTATTGAAAATCACGATTGTTTTAATTGTTTTAAATGGTTGTCATGATTGTTTTACATGGATGTAAAAACCGGTATATATATATATATATATATATATATATATATATATATATATATATATATATATATATATATATATATATATAATATTGACCAAAATTAAAATGAAGTTTTTAATTCACGTATTTGTAAAAACCTCCCTAAAAACCCTACTGCTGAAACTTTTAGAATTCCAGTTCAGTAAGTAGTTCAAAAGATTTGTAATTCGGTCATATGTGATTCGGTCATATGTGATTCGGTCATAGGCTATAATGCACATAAAAGCATTTGAGCAGCTATAACTAATTAATTTTATTTTATTTTTAATTTGGGATCCGTGTTTTTGTGAACATTACTTCCTAAAACTAAAATTGGTTTTATGCGAGCCAAATTATTTCAAATAAAAACAGTTGGTTTAGGGTTTTTTGACCTGTATTTATATTTACCTGTGGCTTGTATTTAAACTTCTTTTTTGTGAAATTCTGTTAGAATTCGAATTAATTAAGGCGAATGCAATTTTATCTAAAAAACTCGGCTTTAATTTTATGTAAAAAATTGGTTTAAATTTGATCTAATAAACTAGCTTGCGGTTTCAAAAGCAAAAAATTAAAATACTGTTTTTTTTTTTCATGTTTATGTTTTTTTCATGTTTTTCATGTTTCATCTATTATTAGCTAGCTAGATTATACCAGTTGGCCTCCTTAAAATCAAACAAGTTGTTATAAATTTCAAGAAATAACATTCAAATATCTAATATTAAATCAAACGTAAAGTTATGAAAAAAAAATTTTAATGCGACAAAATACTAGTAATATCTTATTTTAAATTTTATATATTTTTTTGGTATATTTTACTCAATTGAAAAGTTTTCGATGAAAAAAAAGAAACATTTTCGAAACCTTTTAAAAACAAAAAAAAAAAAAAAAAAAAACGGAAAAGGGTTAAAGTATGCAAAAAATATTCGTAATGGTTGTTAGTATTATTATTTTTTCTTAGTATAATATATTTTATTAATGTTATTTGATGTTCGTAAGATTTTTAATTTATAAAGTTTAAAACTGTTTGCCAATGATCTTGACAGTTAGATGATTAGCTGGAATTTATTGAATTCTATTTGAGATAAAAATGTAAAAATTAAATGTAAAAAAAAAAAGTTTTAAGTCTTATACTGATACTTTATATTTTCTACTTATGTTAAAATGTTGTAAATTAGGTATTATTTATAATACGTAACATATAAGCAGTTTGTTTTTAACATGTGCAGCCGTGGCACAGTGGTTAAAGTTCTGGCTCAGAATCCAGAGGTCCGAGGTTCGACGCCAGCTCTAGCCCAACAAGCAACATTGGTACGGAAGAAGGCGTGAACTTCCAGATAAATGCTCTCCCGCGGTGCTCTGCGATAAGACCGTAAGGACGCCTGGGAGCACCTAAATAACTAAAAAATAAATAAATAAATGAATAAATATCTTTTAACATCAAGGTATTTATGCAACAAGTTTCTAATATACATACATATACAATATAAGTATTCAGAAAATATCAAAAATTTACGGGAAAAAGTTATAGTGATAACAAAAAAGAAGAAAAAAAAATATTCCAATGTTATTCAATTTCTGCGATAACGAATTGGCTAAATGTGGTTGCTCGATTATTAAAGGCAACAACAAGACACGACAGCTGGAGAACGATGAAAGCTCTTACAAATTTAAAAATTAAGATAAAGAAATCAACACTTGAGATACTTCTAACAATTAAAATAAATGCGAAAAATCGCCCTTTAAACAAAAAAAAAGTACTCAACCAGCCGTTTTTACTCCGTGTTATCTGTGAACGAAGACTTTGACGGATCTACGCTCATAATCGGTTGTATTTATTGCCCTGAAAGGCATTCGTGAAATGCTCTAGTAAAATTAAACGAAATTATTTGTACTCTTGGTTACGCACCACATAGTAGAAGCAAATGCATGGTTTAATTGCGACAAGCAATTTTAACTTGTAAATTAGGCTAGTAGACTAGACGTAGAAACTTGAGACTTTAAATCAACAAATTTACCAAGAAATTCACCCTACGACTCTGGAAATACCACGTTCAACCTGTTTCTTCCTGCAGCGACCTTGTTTAACAACATTTATGTTTTGGAGATTAGACCTAAGAGTTTCAAATAAAAAAAAATTTGTAGTCTCATCAACTAACGCAGCAATGCACTGTCGAAAATAGTACGACAAAAACGTACCATAAACGTACCATATTTTTTGCTCAAATTTCGATTTCATTACTTGAAATTATACTTTGATTTTTTTAAATATTTTAATAGTTTATTTTTAATACAATGTATTTCAGTTAATCTTATGTACAAAGATAACTTTTGAAGCCCTATTGTTTCATATTTTTGTAAACTTTCAATTGAAATTTATTTGCTTCATCACTTTAAAAATTATTTTCTATAAAACTTTTTATGAACAATTGTTATACATTTTTGAATGCATCATGTTATGGAGAATTTAGAACAAACTTCTATTTTTAATTATATGGTTTTGTTTCCTAATAATTAATTGAAGTATAAAATGAGCTAGAAAATAAAAAAATCTTAAAGTCCACCGTTATTTTTTGCAGTCGCCACGATTTATTTTTATAATTGATTTGTAGCTTAGGTGTCTATAAAAATGATTTATTATATTACGTGATTTAAATGCACGTATCCGCACCTATTAAATCAGGTGCGGATAGGTGCATTTTTCAAAATTATAAATAAAAAAGTGATAAAAGTCAGAAAACAGAAAACTGCTTTTTATCGTCGTTTCAGACTCTATCTGTTTATAACAATAGTTTTGCGTAAGTTTTTTTTGTCAACTTTTTATTAAGAATTAATTTTGATGGACATGCATTCTATTATTTTTGCATTTTGAGTCATCATTTAAAAAATAATATATAAAGAGTTGAAAAATTTATATCACTGCAACAAATTTACAGTGAAAATACTTCGGTTACTTTTTAAAATGACAATTTTTAAGTGTTGGAAACGTAAATTGTTAATTTTTTATATTGATGGAGGAAGGCCAATTGAGACAGATTTGACTAAAGTGTTTGCTAGGTCTGAAAATAAAAGTTCGTATCAATACGTACTGTTGACATAATATGCCTGGATTTGGTGTATATAACATATTTCCTAAAACCTGTTTTTCCAAATATGGTCAGCTAAAAGGCATAGAAAAAACGACAACAGAAAGAAAGGAAGACCATAGTACAAAAACATTTTTCGTGGGCATTTAGAGTTAATCTTTGACAAACCAAAACAAGTATCCTTAAGTAACCAAAACTGCTCCTCTGAAATTACTGGAGTAAAAGAAAATTTGATTAAGCGACTATCATAATTTTACAAGATCTCTCCTCAGGTGTAATGATAAATGCTGAAAGTTTTGGTGCATATATCTCCTCAGGTGTAATGATAAATGCTGAAAGTTTTACTACAAAAATTGCCCACATTTTTGTGAGTAATTATAGCTAGTACTATATGTTCAGCACGCAAAATTTTACTTCATGGAGAAAATATCATAAAACATTTTGCAATACTGCCTATCGGTCAACTTTCAGAAGATGCGCAAGAATCCCGTAATAAAGATTATAAAAAATTTTGCCTTTATCATGTCAGGAATGTTCTAGATTATCTACACATGAGGACGTATTTCATACTTTTCCGTACATATCCAATCCCTACATCACCAGCATTAGAAAACCATACAGCAAAAATGTCCAAGAACTTGATGAAGATACTTTACAGCTTTTGAAAGTTGACCTATAATTCCATAAAAACTCACTGTATAAAAATTGTTATTAATAAACTATACTGAATATTTCTGTAATAAACTTTTTATAAAATCTTGAAAATATTCATGTAAATGTATGAAATTAATTAATTAACCAACAATTAAAAAATCAAATTAATAAAGCAATTAAACCTAATATATATATAAACCTAATATATATATATATATATATATATATATATATATATATATATATATATATATATATATATATATATATATATATATATATATATATATATATATTTTATTCTGATTTACTCCCAACAAGGCTGCAAGCAACCACTATTAAATTGGGAGTTACTAGAAAAAAAGAATAGAGTTATAGAGCAGGGAAACGGTTGACAGAAGACTTAAAAACTTGAAGGTTGTATGAGTCAGGAAAACATAAAAATGGGAGAGAGTTCCAAAGGGTTGAAATGCTGTGAAAAAAACTAGACGAAAAAAAGTTTTTTGAGCATGCAGGGACAGATACAGTAAAAGAATGAGACTTTTATGAATGACAAGTCAAGCGAGAATAAGTTTTGATTGGTGGAACTAGAGATAAAAGCTCCTTTGAGAAGTGGCCATGTAGAAAAGAGAAAGAGGTGCAACTTTACGACTATGGGAAAGCTTAGCAGATAGATCGGGACGAATAAAAGATTTGTAGAGATGGAGAATGGAATCAGGAGAGAGAAAATGGCGAGCACGATAAAGAGAAGCAACCTTAGCAGATGCTAACTTGGCAATCGATTGCTATAAGGAAAATGTTGGTGAATAAGTTTTAAAAGTACGTATTTGTTTTTGTCTAGAGTTTAGCCGAAAGCTCGTATAAATGTTTTAAATATATATAAATTTAATATGTATATATTTCCCAATTAAACAAGGATTTTATGTATTTCTTGCTGTTTCGAATACTTTCAAAATTTTTTCATATACTTAAAAAGAACATGTTTAGTTAAAAATAAAATAAAAATAATAATTTTGAAGTTTTTGATTTTTATTTACACACACACACACACACACACACACACACACACACACACACACACACACACACACACACACACACACACACACACATATTTTTGAAAGCTTTTATTACTGAGCATTTGTATTGGTTTAGTAATTAAATTTTTTTTTAGCTTGAATCAATTTTTGAGAATGGTAAATAAACAAGGCTAATTTTTATTATTAAAGTAATTTATATTTGGAATTAAATTTTTTTTTTTAAACTAATTTGCTTCCAACAAGGTTGCAAGCAACAATTAAGTTGAGAGTCCAAATATGAAAACATTATTCCATACAGAGACAAATAAGAGACTTGCAGAGGTAGAGAATAAGAAGTAAGAAAATAGCAAGGACAAAAAAAAGAAACTAAGTAAATGCTAACTTTGTGGTGGATTGTATATATAGCTTCCATGTAAGGTCAGTATTTAATGATAATCCTAGATGACGTTAATTAGAGAACTTAGTGACAAGGTTGTCAATCATCAATATAAGAATGGCAACAGTATTGCGATAGTTTGCAGTAAGCAATTGAGTTTTGTCAGTTTTAAAACACAAGCCAGTGCAAGTTAAAAATCACAACCCATTACAAAAGAGAAATCAGATTCAAAATCAACTGCTTGTTCTAAGCAGTTAAAAAGCGAAGAATTTTTGTCAAGATACGAGTATAAAGTTAAGTTGTCCGTAATATAGCCACTTTAGATATTAGTTGTTTAGACAGAATCAAATAGAATTCTGGAGCAGTATTTCGGAAAACTATGGCAGGAATTTTCATCATTTTTAACAGTATGGTGTAGGTAACTTAGTTTGCCATATCTTAAAAAGGAAACAAAACTAGAAACAACGCTATATTAGTTTTTGACATTAAAAAAATAAAATTTTATAAAATTTATAACCCCTCAAATTGAGGCGAGTTTAAACTTTATATGGTCATAGTTCTTGAACGCTGAGAGATAAACTATGAAACTTAAAATTTATCAATGAATATAAGTCTAGTTAAAAACATACTACAAAAGATATTTTATCAACTTGTTGCCTCACGTTTGGGGTGGGGGTGGGGGATGAAATTTTAGGGCTTTTTTGTTTCCAGCCTTCAATCATTGCAATTTTCTGCAAAGCATCATTATTTGACACTTATAAAAACATACAAATTTTTGGAGTCAGATCCTTTTCTGGAAGTTCTCAAACACTAAAAAATGCTTGATCCGTCGCTGGTAGTTGTTATTAATTTTTACACAAAGTATTTATTACCTTAATTGTATTATAAACAACAAATTTTAGTTATCATTTCTATATAAAGGGCAAATTAGGCAAATGGTAATGTTAAGATCCTATTATAGGTAAAAAGTTATTTTATAAATTAAGTATACATCATAAATAAACATCGAATTCTAAAACTGTTTAATCAATGTATTTCTCTTTTTTTTTATTTAAATAACTTTTATTACAAAACAAAAACACAAAGTTTATTAATACTTTTGACAAACATTGTGATTTTGCTATTAAATATTAGTATATCTATTGATAATAGTTATATGAATAGTAAGTCAATTTGATAAAGTTCAAAAAATTATAAAGCCAAACCTTTTAAGTTGATAAATATACAATTCATTATGTGTGTTTTTGAAATTGCTACTGACACTCCTAGAACTGTTAAAACATTTTAGTTATAGTAATTAAAATAGTTTAACAAGGAAATTTTTTTCAAGAGGTTGCAGATGTGTATTTTAGGCATCCCCTTTAGCAAGTCTTATCTAAAAAAAATCTTACGAGTGCCTTACGCAATGCGAGTATTACTAAAAACCATAGCCTAACCCTGATCTTATTCATAAAGGTTATTTTATTGAAAACTAACCAAACCCTGACTCTAACCTTTAGGATTAAGGTTTAGTATGGGTATGATTTTCAATAATACTTGTTTTTTTTTTTTCCGACTTACTAAAGGGGGAAGGGGGTGCTTGAGATACATGGCCAAAAAGGTAATCAGAAAATGAAATTAAAACAACAATACTGCCCCACTGGATCTATACTCACATTTATTAACAACGCAAGTTTATAACTTAAAACTAATGAGTTTAATATGAAGATTAGTGTAAAACTCACCAAAATAATTCACTATAATGTGGGTCCAATGCTACAAATAATTCACTATATTGTGGGTCCAATGCTACAAATAGAGTGTTCAATATTTATAGTTTTGAGATAACGGAAGCTAAAGTTAAAGTTTTTGCTTACAAAATTCATGATATTTGTTTTAAAAGAATGGTAATTAATGTTTTTACTGTTGAATAACATTGACTGTTTCAAAACTGCGTGATATTATAAGTCATTAATTCAAAAAAAAGGCATCATAGAATTATAACTCCATAGAAGTGTAGCACCATAGAAGTATAGCTCCATAGAAGTATAGCTTTAGCTTTTAGCTAGTATCTTTTTTTCAACAAGTCTACTTTTAATCGTCTTTAAGTTAACAATGGTAGCGTACAGTAAAAGTTTATTTTCAAAAAGTAGAATTGGTCTTTCATCTATCATATTTATAAAAAATACTTATAAGGTATTGTAGTCGTAAGAGAATAATAAGAAAAATAGGATAGATTAAACTTTTTTGTTTGTTTGAGAGCCTTCATTTGTAAAAATCAGGAGGAGTTCATTTAAAAATCAGAGTTGTTCATTGATTACGTCACGCAATTTTAGACCGTTTTTCGACACACTTTACCTTTGGTCACAACATCGTAGCTCTTTATTAACAAGTCCCATGCGAGTCGCACTAAACTACTAACCTAAAACTAATTTCATTTTTATCCTCATTTTTATCCAAAGATTTTTTTGACCTATAATTGTTTTTTTATAGATTTTGTTTTATTTTTGTTTTAAGTGTTTCTTTTAAAGCAGATCAGTAGAATCAAAATCATTTAAAACACTAAATCAACTAAAAACAAATTAACTTAACCTTAAATTTAATTACCCTATAAATTCAAAAACAAAATTTAGTAATTATTGACAATAATCATTACCGCTAATAGCATTTTTTTACTTTTTGTTCTTTCTTTTTTTTGTTTGTTTTATCTAGCTTATTTATGCTATAATCTATTAATTGAGATTATTTTATTTTATTGTTAATTTTTTTGTAAACATCTGTTTTATTTTTTAATTTATATTTATACTTGTGGAAATTTTTTTTTCAAAAAAACATAAAATATAGCACGGTGCGACAAGATAAGACAAACAGACTTTGAGCCTAGCCCCTTAAGTTACTATAAGTGTGTTTGTATTTTTAGGACCAATATTAGATTTTGATAATTAAAAAAATTTGGGGATACTTGGGGTATTGCATATACCCCAAAAAACCCTAAAAATAAACAGAAAATAGGATTTGCGCCGGCCAAGAATTAGCAAAAACTAATAAAAAAGGCAAAGCGAAACTTTGGTAACACATTTAGAATAGGTGCATGAGTGTTTTAAATGGAACAGATTTTTTTAAAAAAAGTTTTCGTTCTGAGGACCTCTCCACCAAAGTTAATATTAGAAAAAAGATCATTTTATTAAAATATAAATTAGCCATTCTGGTTTTTTACGTGATTTATTAAAATTCTGCTCCACTTAAAACACAGCTCTTATTGAAATGAAGATGTGCTAAAAATTTCAGACAAAAAGCCCAAGTGGATCTCTTGTAATTGCGGCCGGCATATTGAAAAACCTTGAACTGAAAAAACGCGCAAAAAGCAAAAAAAATAAATAATCTACAAACATACCAAATATAACATACAAGACTCTAATTGAAATTAGAAACCTCCTGTTTCATATGTTTTGCCTTTTTTTTCTATGGTTTTGTAATTTTTCTTAATTTTTTTAGCCCTTAACTTTTGACAACGCAATTTGTTATGTGACCTTCCTTGATAGATCGACCATTCAATGCGAACTTTGTTTATAGCGTTCGAGCCGTTTATTGTAAAATAGCCTGGAATCATGTTAAGTTTTTTGTAAATTAGTATTGACGACTTCATTCCAATATTAAAATTAGCTACAGCGTCGTAGACACCGAACTTGAGCACTGCCAAGGAGACAAATTTTGTCTTCGGTATATGATTCCAAATTTTTCTATTAAAAGACTCATTCGCATTTTGTGTTTTGCCATGAAGACATTTTCGAAGCTCATCTTCTTTAGTAAGGTCCTCAAACACAGGTTTGATCTTATATACAACATCTAAGGGAATTCCATGACCTGGCTGGTAGGTATTGGTCCTATTTACTTTGTCGCTGTTGATTTTACACCAACTACTTGCACCCGTTAGGCAATGTGGGTAGTGCCAGTTGTTAACTTTCGATGATGCTACGTGAAATAGAGTTGCAAGTGCTGATGATTTCATGGCAACTAAATCAACAGTATTCTGTCTAATTGCCAAACCAATTTTCGAATCTGTCAATCTTCCACGACCACCAAGTCTTTTCACTTTTTTTTTCAATTTTCCAACACGCTTCTGGTAGTGCCCAACACATTCTAATTTAGTCACTTGAGTACCTGGATAAACATCCTTGTAATATCAGCTATTTTCAAAACAAGTTTATCATAGTTTTTTTGCGTCATTGGCTTTGGCATGTTCATGAGAGTTGTAAATATTTGAATTCCAAAATGTCCTATTCCAAGAGTTCTCATTGTGTATATTGTTCGTGTATTTATATCAAAGCTTCCTTTTTTATTTAACAATTTAGAAGTATAAAAGTCATTTTGATACTTACATTTTAAACAAACAATTGAAAGTTCACAAGCAAGTTCTCGCTTTTTTCTAATGTTTTCAATTACTTCTAATGTTGTTTGGAAGCAAGTTGGGCAACTCAGAACGCTTACAACATATGACAAAAAAGAACAGTCAATTATTCTATACCCTGTCACTTTGTTTTTGATATGAGCATAACTTAGCAGTGTTGAGTTGAAAAGCGGTTCAACTTTATGAAAAGAAGAATTCGACGTACTGAAGATGTCTGTTTGATTACCAACAAAAGATTCAATATTATTACTTAAAGAAGGAAGATTTACAATATTAATAATACCACTGCAACGTAGCACCTTTCCATTAAAAATCTTTTTTCTTTTTACTGCTCGTTTTGTTCTTGATTTTACTCTGTCTATTTTTACCATGTTAAAAAATTTAAAAAAGTTAGTTTCTGTTAAGGAACTTCAAATCTCGACAAAAAACAAACTTTTTATTTTGATAGTTTTTTGAAATCAAACCAGAAGCCAAACAGGCTTTTTAATACCGAGCTTTCTTTGCTACAGAAGTCATTTATAATTTTAAGTCATTAGGTGTACCACAAGAAGTAAATTTACTATTTGAAAACGATATTTTTTACAACTTGAAAATATACAAAATTTTAATACTTGGAAAATTTTTTAGACATAGCCACTATGATTTTTGAATTCCCCGTAGATTTAAGTATCTAAAACAGTTCAGTTATATTTTTTGATTTTATGAAAGTTTTTGGGGGTTTATATCCCTTAAAAATGAAGGTCAAAATTTAAGTATCTAAAACAATCAGATATAATACTCAGATACTAAAATAATCAGATGAAATACCCATTGAAAATTTTATAACTTTTTAAATTTAAAGTTTAAAGATACTTTCGACACCATTTGGTCAATATTCATAAATAAAATTTGTCAAACTTCAAAGTCCAACATTGAGAGAATCAATAAATATTTTTAAAAAATATTTTGGAAAAAAGCTTTTAATATGAACAGCAACAATATGATAAAAAGTTATTGATATCAGAAGAGGTCACTATTGAAAATTTATATTTTTGCCTGATTCTCACAGAAAGTCGCTCTTAACATCAAATTAATGTACTTTTCTTAAATTTTTAGACCTATGTTTTTATTGAATCTGCACCATCAGAACATATCGTAATCAATCATAAAAAAAAAATGAGGAAATTGGGGCCTAAAGTCAAGCCCCACTAATTCTATACGAGTTATGTTGTCTGAGAAAAAAGAAAAACCGTCTGGAGTATGAACACGGCACATCAACAAGAACAACCTCTCATCCTCTTTAATATGTTCAAAAACTAAACATCTGAAAATCAAATTTTGTTTCATAAGTTAATAAACCTCTTGTTTGTTTTTTGTCAGTTTTTTTTTTAATATATTTTATCTTTTTAATCGGTTAGGGCAAACCTCAAATGAGGTTTTCTCGACCCTAATCCAAACTCTAACCATCGTATACAAGGTTGGTTAAAAATGCGAGTTTTACGTCACTTTTATTTGATTCAACATCGTAAATTTCCGAGGTCATTCTAACGTTGCTAACGTTGTTGTTGTTTTACGTTGGTAACGTCGCCAATCTAAAACCAACATCGCCTCAACATGAGAATTAGGTTGATGGCCACTAAGATTTTCCAAAAAACAGAACCACGTGCTATTTCAAAAATAAATCTTCAGCGGCATACTTTATTTTTTAAACTTTATGAGTGGGTAGTATTTATAACAGCGCTATTCTTAGTTTATCCAGGAGCGTTTATTTCCCTCTTTTCCAGGAGCGTTTATTTCCCCTATACTCTTCAGAGCAAGCTAACACACCCGGAGTTTCAATATATTAAATTATTATGATTAAATATGAATTATATAGGAAAGCCTAAGTAAAACACCTGCCCGAGCCTACCTAGACTTGAATAGCATGATCTTTTGGTGGCTCTAATGAACAATAAAAGTAAATAATTATTATGAGTTTAAACCATTCAAAATATGGTTGAAGTCTACACCAACTCTTCAACTTATAATTATTGAACTCATCTCTTAAAAGAAGACTAAAACTTTACGTCAAAAATTGTGAACGAGCTTTAAAAGTAAAAAATTTTCAATTTAAAATAAATTTTAGTCTTGTTGGCTCACAGGACATTTTTTTCATAAACACTAAAGCATAGGTTTAAAGTATGAATTTAATTAACATTTTTAACTTACATTAGTTATAAAAAAAAAATTCTTGGGTATCATCGGGAGGCTAAAATATTAATTGGGTTAAGTTGGCGCAAACCTTAAAAATAATTATTAAATACAAAATTTATAGAAATATTTTACTTGGTATTAATTTTAAATCAAAAAATTAATATTACTGGTAGCCAATAATAGTTCTTATTTTATATTAAATTCTAAAACTTCGCTATAATTGTATATATATATATATATATATATATATATATATATATATATATATATATATATATATATATATATATATATATATATATATATATATATATATATATATATATATATATATATATATATATATATATATATATATAGTTTTTTTCAAAAAAATTTTTTTTTCGTAATAAATACTATGAGCTAGCTAGCCTTGTAAAACTTTTGCTAACTTACCCCAAAAGCCTTTTTTTCAAAAACAGCCTATAAATCCTGCAAAATGGCAACTATTGAAAAAAAAACTGACTTAAATTGTAAATTAATTGAGACTGGAATCTATACAATAATTATTTTTCATACGACTAACTGTTTTGTTTTTAATGTAAAAAACAGCGATGTTCTCATAGTTACGTTTTTCTCCAAAAAATACATAAAGCTTGATATTCCTGAACGCATGCGCGAATCTTTACAATTCTTCAATGAAAGATAAAATAGTCAAATCCAAAATTTCATGTAGTTTTTGGCAACTTCTGATGAAAAGATTGAAAGATAAACGCAGTTCTACAACATACCTCTGCTGCTAACCAGCCCGGTGTTCCCTATTTATTGGGTACCTGACATTTTATGCTTTACTAAAATGTCATTTAGAAATTTTTTTTTTATCCTATCAACTTTAATGAAATAAGAGTTTTGAACTTTTCATCAATATTAAAAAGTATCAAATTTGTATATTGTGTTTATCATAAAAAATCTTTTAGTTTTTATCATTAAAATCTTTCTCTTTTTTTTTTTTAATTTTTATAAAATTAGAATCCAGGTTCGAAATGAGCTCTGGACATATTTTCGCATCTCGATTAGGAAGGAAGCGTGAACTTCTTGGTTAAATGCACCTCCGCGGTTCTCTGTGACAAGACCGTTAGGTCTTCTTGGAGTACCTTATATTAGTTAGTTATTTATGTACTCCAAAAAGCCCTAAAGGTCTTATCTCAGAGCACCGCGGAATAGCATTTAGCAAGGAAGTTTACGCCTACTTCCTTGTTAGTGATGCATATACGCCAAGAGCCGGCTTTGAACCAGTTCTACCATCAGAATTCTGACCGCTAAACCAAGGCTGTGTCTCCTTGATTGAACATTTTTAATCGAGATTCCTTAAGCATTTAAAATCAAGAATTTCTTTAAGTTTGAATGTGTTATACATTCACATTTCAAAAGAGTGGTTTGCAACGTTTTTTTATGGTTACAAACGTGTTTATTATTCTTTAATCTAACCTAGTTCTCAATTGACAGGAAGCTAGGATTGCTAGGCAGACAAACTTTCATCAACTATTATCGATCTATTTAAAGATGCAAAAAAATATAGCTATATGTATTTACGTAAAAAGAAAACAAATTTATTTATACTTACATATGAAAAGTTTTAACTAATTTTAAACTTAATTTTAATTAATTTGCTTAACCTATGTTCTGCACTTGCGAACGGTGAAGTAAGAATGATTAAACAACAACTGGGTTTCTTGCAGTTATTTGTAAACATTTGCAGTTATTTGTTATCTTTAACTACGTTAGTAGTTAGGGATAACTAACTTAGCTATGTGTAGGCTTTAAGTGAGTATTTTCTTTCCTCCTGTATAACTATGATAAACCGTTTTAATGGTTTCTTATAGTTGTACAGGAGGAAATTCTATATGTGGTTGTTTTAAAAATAATTCATTTCCAAATCCGCTGAACTAAGTTTTGTTTTTAAATTTTGGGATATAAAGACAAAGAATTTTTACCACAGACTTTGATAAGTTCCTCAGACCAGTGAAGAAAGTCACGCTTTGTTACATTGATAACCGTTTCAGAATGCTCCTTTATTGCTGCAATTAAGTATAAACGAGTGGCAAAATATTTTTCAATGCCAAATACTTTTGCAATTTCTGATGATTTAATGTGTCAGTAAATCCAGTTACGCAAAACTCATAAAAAACGTCAATATATCAAGAGATATTGTAGAAGGCTGAAGAAACTTCCTTGATTTATTTGTTTAAGATATAACATCATACAACTAATAATTGATAATATGAACGGCCATGCCCTAATATGTTTAATCAACGATGAGCCCATCTTTCTTAATCTTAACAGCCTTAGTACTTCTGAGGCTGTTAAAATTAAGAAAGATGGGCTCTCTAAGATATGTTCTTCTAAAAACTGGTTAACATTTATGGACTCTACTGTTCATTACATAGATGATTCGATTTATTTGCTAATCGTTTCGTGAAGAGATATTTTTCTTTTTATTTAAAATTTTTTATAGACTGGTACTTGCTATTTAAAAGTTCACGGCAAATAGTAAATTGACGGCTACTTGTTTATAAAAATTTGGTTTTTGAAAGTTGACTTTATTTAAATTATTTACTTTTTTGAACATTTGTATCTAGTTACCTTTTTTTCTTTCGTTTTCAAGCAATGGTAAATTTATTGCTTCTCTCTTAACTACTTAATCCTTTGAGATTTTTGCTGCTTTATTTTTAATTTTTCTAATTCTTTGATTTCACATTTCGTAGCAGAATTCCATATAACTGCGCTATATTCTAAATGTGGACGAACAAGGGATTGGTATTCTAAATGTGGACGAACAAGGGATTGGTATAAATGTGGACAAACAAGGGATTGGTATAAAAGTCTTGGAAAGAATGAACAAGACCAAATAGCCAATTGGATTTGTTCACTGAATAATTGAACAGCTCATTTTAAATTGTTAAAAAAAAAATTCCGAGATCTTTATCCATTTTACTTTTTGACAAAATGACGTCGATTATTTTTAAATTGAATTTAAATTTTGTTTTCCCAAAAAATCATAAACTTACTGTTCGTTAAAATTGATCATAAACATAATGTTCGTTAAAATTGATCATCTTGTCGTCCGGATGAACGAACATAAGTGATTCTTCCAATAAGTTGATGCAGTTTTGAAGGGTTGTTATCGAGTTCGAATTGAGTGATTAATAATAGTTTTGCACCATTTACAAATAGTTTTCTTCTGAATGTAGTCTTACTAAGAAAATCGTTAATAAATATGATGAATAATAACTGGCCCGATACTGGCCCCTAAGAAATCCCACTTTCGATTGTTTCTCGATATGAAATAAACTCGCTTAGAATTACTTTTTGATATCAGTTACCTGAAAATCACACCATACTAAAATATAGTTTTGTATTCCTAAAGAGTCCATCATAGACTCCACTTGTGAACGGATTTCTTTTAAAACGTCCATGAATACTACATTAATATTGTGGCTATCTGCAAGAGATCATGAAATAAGGTTTATAGAATCAAACTAACTGATGATGCAATTTTTATTGTTTACAATATCATGTTGTAGTTTTACAAAGAAATTTCAATTCAAAAAATTCATAATTAAATCTCTAATAATTCGTTTCATAAGTTGAACCGCTACTGAATATATAAAGTTTTTTTTTTATATAAAGTTTTGTTTTTTCTCTTTGATGATTTTATTAAACTATACGTCATCCATGGATTCTTATATATATATATATATATATATATATATATATATATATATATATATATATATATATATATATATATATATATATATATATATATATATTATATATATATATATATAAAAATGACAAATATATATAAATGTATATATACATATATATCTATATATCTATATATATATATATATACATATATATATATATATATATATATATATATATATATATATATATATATATATATATATATATATATAGATAAATATGTATATATACATTTATATATATATATAGAAATATATATATAAATGTATATAGGTCCTCAATTTCTAAGATAGTTTGAAAACTTTCAGATTCTAGTATGGGAGGGGGGATGTATGCCTTATCCCCCTCCATCCCTGTATCCGTCACTGATATACATATATATATATATATATATATATATATATATATATATATATATATATATATATATATATATATATATATATATATATATATATATATACATATATATATATATATATATATATATATATATATATATATATATACATATATATATATATATATATATATATATATATATATATATATATATATATATATATATATATATATATATATATATATATATATATATATATATATATATAAATTATTAAAAGAATAACTTTGTGCCAATCTAATCTAAACCTTTTTGAAATGTAGTTAAAAAGTTAACAAACGGTCATTTAGGGTCTGACAAAGAAGATTTGACATAGAATAAACATTTCCCCTTAACTATTTGTAAAGCGTATTTTAAAATCGTTAAAGTTCTTATATAAAGATCTTATGAATTACCAGAACATTTTATTTTTTTTTGTCATTTGTAGATAAGACTTTATGCGCAATAAAAATAAATAAATAATAATCTGAGAAATTTGAAATAAAAGTACCTGATTCCAACTGAATATTTAAAGAACTATTTGAATAAAATATCTCCGATAGCAGAAGCAGATGATGTTGAAATTCGCTTACGATTATAAAGCGTTGGTACAAATGGTTGGTATATTGTTAAGTTCAAAACGTTAGCAACGATTTTTATGTTTTCAAATTTTTCATTATATATTTCACCCACGTTAAAATCCCCGCAAAAGGAAAAAAGAGAAGCTTTTATATACAATTTACTTATTTGTGACGTAAAACTCTTCAGTCTATTAAAAAAGATGGTAGCCACAGTGCTCCTAATAAAGCAAGAAGATTAAAAAGACTTACCGGTTTTATTAGAAATTTCAATACGCAAAGTTTAAATATATTTTTTTGTTTTGCTAAATATCTTTTTTGATAAAAATTCAAATTTGTCAAGAATGTAAATTGCAACGCCTCCTCTCTTGCTGATTACGCGTAGTTAGCTTACCATTTTATACCAGCAAAATTATATAGAGAATTTTCTGACATTGACAACTCTGCATTTCCACAAGTTTCTGAAATATCAAACAGATAAAGAGTAATCAAAATACTTTTTCAAAATTTTTCACAATGCTTAAGTATTTGTTCTTTCTCTTTTTTCAAACTGCTCAGGTATTATTACATGTTGTCAAGACAGCTTATATATATATTTCAGTCAAAAAGCTCATTTTTATAAGATCTTAAGTACCTTTTTTGTTTCAACATTAAATAATATTTTTTGCGTCATTTATATTATTATCAAAGGTTGAGTTATTGTTATCATATCGTTTAAAAAGATAAATATTATAAAAGTCTCATATAAATGCGTTTTTATTCTTATTTTTTTATCCACGCGATTATTTATGTTCAACATTTTTATGACAAAAAGACGTTTTAATTTACCATACTTTAGCGCATTTGCATGAATTTCGAGTTTGTATAATTTCACCATTAAAGTTTTTATTAATGAAATTTTTTTTTCCCTTAAATTTGAGTGACTAAACCGTGAATCTTCTTGCTTTATTTCTATCATTTGATGTTAAACACATTCTGGATTTGGGAATCTTCTAACAGTCCTAGCTTCTCCTTTAGAAGCCTCTGGATTTTCTTTTATACTCTCTTTAAAATACTTAGTCTCTATCTCGTAGACATTCTGGAACCCAATAAGATTTTTTCGGACGTGCACCACGTGTACGTAAACGCGCTCCCTCCTTTTCCTTCGCTATTTTTTTTTTTTTTTTTGGTGTCCCAAGAAGTCCTTACAATCTTATCACAAAGCATCACGGAAAAGCATTTAATAGGAAATTCACGCCTCCTTCCCAACCGACGTCGCATAACTTGCCTCGAGGTGGGGTCTGAACCACGGATCTTACGTTTCTGAAGTAATTGCGTTACCACTGCACAACGGCCACTCAATTTTCTCTCACATGACCGTTGTTTAACCGCTTCAACTGGAACAGGCGCTTATGGCCCTTTTTCTTTTTAAACAAAATTTTTTACAAAGAAAAAAGGAAAAGAAAAAACAATTGTTTTTACTCAGTAATTGGTCAGCTTAAAGTAAATAAAACTTCACCAATTTTGCTCAAACTTTTATTCATGTAAAATTTGAGTGAGTTTGCTAAAATTTTTATTCGCGTAATGCTGAACAGCTGCTCCAAAAAACTGAGTAAATAGAATTCCTTTTTTTTATTCACCGATCCTAAAATTACTCATATTGAAAATGACTTTGTAATTAGTCCCAGGGCGGTCTACAACAACTTTTAAGTGCTAATTTTATTTTCAGAGCTCTACGATTTTTGGGTGTCATTTTTCATCATTTTTAAATAAAATTTTGATAGCGCGATGCTATTAACTTATTTACACTTTTGCCGATAAAAAAAATTTACAGTCGAAACTTAAAAAAAAGTAATTACATGGCCGGGGCTAGAAGAAGACAAATTTAGTCTTATCATTGAGCCCCAAGATAATTTCTAAAAAATTCTACAAAAATCGTCACTCCCACATAAATTCATTTCAAACCACGTCACCTCTACAAAAATTTCAAATCAAGTCAATTCGTCAGTCTAATACATATACTATATAATACGTAATAGGTATTTTCAAATTAATTATCGTTTTCTTGTTTTACTAAAAAATAATAATACTAAAATAATTAAATAAATAGCTATAGTTAATAATATTAGTAAATAATAATTATTTATTAGTTAGAATGAACTTAAAAAAATGTAATTAACAAAAATAAAAGTTTAAAATTAATAGTTTCCTATTTTATTGGGGTTCTCCGTGTTTTTTGCAACTTTCAACTATAGTTTCATTATATTACGACTACAAACAGTCCAACAGGAGGGCTCTTCCTACAAAATACATTTATCTTTATACTTTATTAGGCATTATATTTCAAGTTTAAATTTAATAAATCTTTATCTTGATCAGCTATAGGCGTGTTTTTGAAAAATATATATTGCTTTTAAACATAAATAAAATTTTATAAACATGTCTTGTTGATATTATAATCTAATAGACAGAGCTAAACTTAGAAATAATCTAGATATCATAATTATATCCATACAGTTTAGATATAAATACAATATCAGAATTAATATCTAAAACATGACTAAAATGTGTGAAATGTCTAAAAAATCTAGAAAAATTAAAAAGACAAGGCTAGGTTTACATTTGAGACTACATTGAGTTACATCATTTGTTAGAAGCTAATGTTAAAATTCAAGGTAATTTTTTTTTATTCTTACGTTGTGTTTTTGTTTGACTTGTACATCAATAAACATATATTATACCTTTAGGATCTCAAAACAAACCTGTAAACTTCTTCTAAGAGTACCAAAAGTAAAACCAGAAACCCAAAGTGTAAATCCCAAAACTATTAAAGTTGTATTTTATCCTTGTAAAAAACAAAACTTTAAGTATATTATCCTATTTGTTTTTTGTTTAATAAATTCGAACTTCATTTAGTTGTATACGATATAACATCATTGATTCAAAAGAACTATATTTAATTTGGAGTTAGACGGCTTGTTTTTCTTTAAATTCGGTGACTTATTCTTATAAAAGGGACTTTTCCCTCTACCTTGCCTATTAACCAAAAAAAAAATTTTTTTTTGAAACGTGGCGATTAGGAAAATATTAGATAAAATACTAATCTGGTTTTACATTTTCATCAAGTTATTGTGTCTGATGGAATGGTGGTTATTATCTGTTTATAAAATAATAAATAAAAAAACAAAAAAAGTACTATTTGTTAAAACAGCACCTTTGGTCTGTATGTTATGCTTTATTGTCAACCATCTATATTTTAAATTTTCTAAAAGAAATTTACTAAAGTAACTGTAAGTGATTTTCTGGCAAAACCAAAAATAATTATTTGGTAGTAATTAAGAAAAACTAACCCTACGAGCATTTGTTTTTCAAAGTTACGTTCTAAATGTCTTTTAAATGTTTTTTAAACGTCTTTTAAACGTTTTTCACGTAAGAATGTTTAGAAGACGTTATGAGACATTTAAAATACATTTAGAACGTAACTTTTAAAAACTAATGCCCGGTGGGAAGAGTCAATTACTAACTAAACTGAAATAAAGTTTGTTAATCAAAATTGTTATAAAATATCGAAAACAATGTATTGATGTATTAATGAAGTCACTCAATCAAGTTTAATAGAGTTATATAGAAGTATTATAAAGGAATAATTAACTATGTACCTTCATTGTGCTTTAATTGACAACTAAAAAGCTTATTGCTAAAGATACTCAAGCTACGAAGTTTATACTTTTTATACTACGAAGTTTATACTTTTTATACTTTATAAGTTTATACTACGAAGTTTATACTTTGAAAAAAATTTTTTCAGAATAAATTAATAAAAACAAAATATTCTTTAAAATAAATTTCTGATAACTTTTAAAAATTAAGAAATTGAGATTTTATTAACTTTTAACATAATTTCCTTTCACCAATTCCTCTTTACTTTTTACTATATTTTTCTAATTTTTCTTATTATTATTTATCTGATGATTATTATTAAGTGTAAAAAGTTTTTTCTCTTTGGCTCGGTTTTTTGCAAAACATGTAAATTTGGTATTTATACAAAATCATACAAAACTTGGCAGTATATATTCATCATTGGAAGGCATCTCAAATAAAAATTCAAAGAAAACTACAAAATAAAAGTGACACAATTTTTATTGAGATATTATGCATGCTCTATTTTAAAAACATCAGAACTTATGTGAATACTCTATCTATATGCATTAACACACCCACTGCACTCGGCATATATGAGCTCAAAAATTTGAAAACCTTAAATTTTTCAACGCTAAAGGAATCAATATTGCTGTTGACAACATATTGTAATGCGCAACAACGCAACATAACATCATGTCAACATTGTTTTTTTGTTTTTTATCACTTGCTTTTAAAAAATTAATAATAGCTCTCGAGTACAGTTAATTAATTTTAAAAAAATATCTAATAAGCGCTATATCCAGCATTGATCAAAGCATTTTATTATCAATCTCACGCAAAGTTTGACATTTTAAGTTTTTTGTCTTATTTATATAAATAAAAATACTTGTAGGTAAAAAAAACTAAAAAAAAATTTAAAAAAAGAAATTAAAGTTCGAATTAAAATCATGCAAATATGTACGGATTTATCAAGTCTTAAAAACCATCTTATTTATGATAAACCTGTTGCAATTAGGTAAAATTACTCAAGGTAGTTTTCTCTTCTATACCATCAGATATTTTTGCACTCTATCGTTGGGTGAGACAACGTATGTTAAAATCAAATTATTGTACTTGTAATCATAATTATTATATTTAAAAGTTTTAATGTTATGTATTAGCTAAATTATTATGGATTACGCGAATGCCTTGGTTAATTATTTATACGCTTGCCATTTATGCGCAGGTTGAGAAATAATTTCGCTTAACCTGCATATATTTTAAAGCATAAAATTTAAAAATTATCTAGAAGAAACAATGATTACTAAATCTATGGTCTAAGCAAACAATTTATGAAAATGGATTGAAAGTAGATTTTTAATAGTTTAAAAAATATGCATCAACCATTCGCCACAATTTGTTTTTCAGTTCAAATCCTATTCTGAGTTTAATAAATTTGTGGTATGATAATACCACATGACTATTTCCTTCTGTTTACATGCCTTATTTCTCTTATTAATCCTACAATTATATTATCGTCCAAGGTGTTAAGCTTTCCTCAATAGTTTTTATTAAGTTTTATTCACTCCCGTTATTCTTATAAATATATCAAAAGTTATATCAGTTCAAAATTGTGATCGTAAAGCATCAATGACATTGAATCTTAAAAGACAATGCCGAACTTGATTTGCATTTAAAATACTAATATCATTAATGGACAATATTTTAATATCTGATGCTTGTGTTTAATAAAGACAATAGTTAAAAGGATATATATATTTTTTTGTTGTCTCGAGATCGTTTAATCGTCTGTAGGCTTTTAACTAATTTTTTTATCGCAAGCATTAAAAAATATAGTATTTATTACATACTTTCTTCTCTTCATCTATAAAGATATAAATACTAATATAAAATGAAAAAAACAGAACGTCGAAATAGATCCTTAAGAGCAAAAACATTTAGTGGAATATCAAGTGACACATTGCAGCAAGTAGGAGAAATGGGGGTAAGTTAATTGTATATTAAGTCTAAAAATAAGGGATTGAAAAGGTAAGTGAAAACTTTGGATTAAGTAAGAAAAGCGGTTTTAATTTAAATATGAACTATGTTCTAAAACTTAAACATGTTCTGGGTAGGTAGGTAGTTAGGTAAACATGTTCTGGGTAGGTAGGTTCTATAAAAATTTGTTGTAGAATGATTGTTTTTAAATAATTTTTTTTTTAGGTTGCAGAAGCAGAGGACAGAACATTTAGTTCTGATGGAGATATGTCATCACCAGAAACTACTCCAGAACCAGATAACAGAGATAAAAAAGAATCTAAAAATCTCAAAAAAGTTAAAAAACATAGACAACAAAGAGTAACAAAAGGGGATGATCAGTTTAAAGATACAAAAACAGTTTTTAATCCAAGTACTATACTCGTTGCACCGACGGTTTCATCCCAAAAACCTAATACTATGCTTGGTGCACCATTGCTTGCACCACAAAAACTGGAGAAATCTAGCAGCTTTAAAAAGAAAGAAAGACTGCCTAGCACAGATGTCAAAAGCAATAAGGAAAATCTTGAAGAAAAAAAAGAAACTGGACATAAGCGAACACTTAGCAGGACAATACCAACTCCTGATAAGATTACTGAGTGTAACATAGTTTTACTTGGCGATTTAGGAGTCGGAAAAACAGGTAATTATGAAGCATTAACATTACATTTACGTTTATTTATTGTAGTTTACTTATTATATTTTTCATTTATATTTTTTATTTAGTATAAGTTGTTTCGAAATTAAAAAAAACAAACATGTAATGTAAATAAAGCTTATATTTAATAAAAAAAACGCATTTTAAAAACATTCTAGAACATTAAAAAAAAAATTCTTAAACAAAACGTTAAATATTCTCAATATTAAATAAAAACTTGATTTAAAACATTTTAACTCTTATCAGTCATTTGATAAAAAGATCTGAGTATGTTTTTATATTTTGTATTTGGTATATTTGCGTAAATATTATCGGTATTAAGAAAATATATTTTATCAAAAAATCTAATTGAGAACATCTAAATCAGCTTACATTTAAATCAATCTGATCTTGTCTGACAAACTCTACTAATTTCTTGTAAAATTTATGATATCTTGAAAAATTTATGATTTTTAATATTATGTAATTATATATATTAAAGATATATTGTATTATATATTTGTATCTTTTATTATGGATGTTAATACTATGTGTTTATATTTTTGCAATCTATCAGGTTTCCAGCAAACTTAAGATTTTAATAATAATTTATAAGTAGATTTATTTTCTAAAATTTGTAAATTTAATTAAATTGAGCTTTTTTTTTTCCTTCTCTTATTTTTAGCACTGGCCGTACGTTTTGTAACAAGGCGCTATCTTCATGAATACGATCCAAAGTTAGGTTAGTGGTAAAAATGCATATTTTATGTTCGGATTAAATGAAAAAATAAAATGAGTTAAAAATATTTAAATAAATTTTCAATTTTAGTTTAAAATGAATTATTTATACGAATATTTTGAATTTATTTAAATGAATAAGGGTGTTACTTTGTTACGGGTATTTAAAGTGCGTGAGCACGCCAACTTTATATAAACGATTTGGATGTTTAATTCTAAATTAATGTTTAATTTGATATATAATTTAATAATGAAAGACAGAAAGATTAATAAAATGTTTCTATGGTTACGAACAGTTTTAAAGTAAAGTTTACACATACGTTAAATGATGTTATTGGAACCTCTTAATAATTCTGAAAAATTTCAAAGAAAAAACAATCAAGTCAAAAATTAATATTTTAAAATAGTATATTACTCAGAGTAATTCTTTACATTTTTCTTTTTTTTTTTTTTAATTATTTAGCATATCTGTAAAGTATATGCTTTGTACAATAATTAAATAGAATTTATAAGCTGCTGAGAAATTTGATATATTAGACGTTTAGGCTGCAATGACGCAATGACATAGTTTGTCAACTGTCGTATCGAAAAAGATTATTAACGGAAATTTTTTTTCATATTGACCTTAGCGTCACAAAATAAAAAAGTCAAGTATAAAAATTTATTTAACATCTTTATATCTTTTATAGATATTTATCGTAAGTTGTAATGTGACGTTAGATCGTTACACGGTATTTTTTAATGCCAAAACATTATTTAAATTTTTTAGAACGGTTTTACGAAAAGTCATTGGAGTTTTCCGGAGAGCAAGTGTCTGTAAAATTATGGGACACAGTAATTAAGGTAATGACTTAATATGCTATTTAGGGATTTGATTATTTGTACACAAACACACACATGTGTAAATGCAAATATATTGATTTGAGATATTTTTTTCTTTGATTAAACTATTGTTAGCTTAAATATTATATTATATTATGTTCTATTATTCGACAGACATGGAGCAGTTACGTTGACCAAGCAGATGCGTACCTTGTTATGTATTCAGTAACTTCAGAAAACAGTGCAATTAATGCTCAAAACATAATTAATTCAATTCGCTCCTCTCCTTCTACAAGAAATATTCCAATAATGCTTGGTGGCAACAAGATTGAGCTTGAAAACGCCAGAAAAGTAACACGAAAAGACGTTGAAAATTTTGCATCAAGTACAGGTTGTTTATATAAAGAATTTTCTGTTGCCAGTACGTTAAACGTAGATCCAATAATCAAATCAATTATCAAAGAAGTCGCTTCTCAAGAAGGTGGCCGTACAACTCCTTCAAATCTATCAAACGATCCAGTTGAAAAAACTGTTTTAGGTAGAAAAGCCAGCAATACAAAGCAAAATAAAATGAAAAGATTTCTATCAAAGAAATCGTCTTAATTACTTATGACTTTATTTTGAGAACTTTACAAGTTTGCAGAAAACAAACTGGTGACGATATAACAATAAAGTTTTAATCATATAAATATAAATTGCCATTAAAGGCGTTAATGGCAGCGGAATTAACTTCTATGTCTCCATCAGTTACCTTCAAAGAAGTTTCCAGACTAGCATCAAATTAGAAGTTTACACTTAATTTTATAAACAACGCTCGGAATGAAACTAATTGTTACTGAATAATAACTTGGTAATAAATTCATTGAACAATAATTTACACCTGGATATTTTTTCCAGGATAACTTTTTAGTAAATATCTTCATTAAAAGTTATAATGTATAATATATAAAAATGAATAATTGCTCTATCTAGCTGTATATATAAATTCACTCTTAATGTACCCAAAATCCTTTTTTTCAGCTCACAATATAAGTCTTAATGGTTGACTTTGAGTTGAATTATACCGATATATATATATATATATATATATATATATATATATATATATATATATATATATATATATATATATATATATATATATATATATATATATATATGTATATTATATATATATATATATATATATATATATATATATATATATATATATATATATATATATATATATATATATATATATATATATATAAGTGAAACTGATATGACAACATCTCTATACTAACTAGTTTGTTTTAATATAGGTATAATGACTTTAAATATAAAAGTCCATTACGAAGAAGGCTTTAATAATTAGTACAATAAGCTTTTTTAAATTGTACCTAGGGCCACCAGCAATTGCACCTAGGGACGCTCTCTGAAAACCAGGTTTAACTCCATAATAAATAGAAAACGAAGATAGACGCATAAATTTTATTTAAAATTTGTTCAATCCTAGATTGTTTTCAACAAATTTGTCAAAATGGGTCACATAAATGTTTTAAAAGCAAAAATATTTTTAAGATATCAACATAAGATAGCATAAGGTAGCATGTATATATATATATATATATATATATATATATATATATATATATATATATATATATATATATATATATATATATATATGCACACACAGATATATATATAACTATTTGTGTGTGTGTGTGTGTGTGTGTGTGTGTGTGTGTGTGTGTGTGTGTGTGTGTGTATATATATGAAGAATTATATCATAGAACCATCATAGAAGATTTCTATGATGAACATGGATGGTGTTGACGTTTAAGAATCAAATTTTTTAAATTTTTTTATTCAACCTATTATTATATCATTTAATCTGTTGTTTTTCGGTAATAAGTTATTAAAATGATCTAAAAAAATTTTTCTTATGATTATATATATTATAACTACATAAAAAAATAAATTACGATCAAAAAGAAACAAGATCAAGCAAACCACTTGCTGTTTCTATTATTAAACCATCTCATTAAATACGGGGGACATTTAATTGTTTTGTAGGATTGTAGAAACTCTTTATATAAACCAATATTTTCAGATAATTCAAATGCCAGTGAGTATTTATTAACGAATAGAAGATTTTGATTGACGTCTTCTCTGCCAAACAATAAATATCTTTTCCCGATTTCTAGAGGTTTACATTCGCAAGTCAATGACAAACTAAAAGATTCAATTCTTTGATTTCGCTTGCTTATTTTTAAAAATGTTGGGTGTCTAAAGATTTTTTGCTTAGTCACGTGTGCAACATAATGACCATCTGAATTGTTTAAGTTTACTTCTGTAATCTTTAATCTTGCAACTAAAAATAAAATAAATTAAAACTTTGTTAAATATTGTCCCGTGAAGAAGAAAAAAAAAAGAATGTTTTAACACAAAAAGTACATGTAGTTTTCCGTTTTTTATTAAAGGAAAAAATATTGAGTAGTGAAAAAAGTTACCAAAATCTGACAGACAATACATTCGTTTAAAGTTATTCATATCACATTGCTTCTCGCATATATTTCCTGCGTACGTTGACGTGGTACTTGTTAATGAAGGAAGTGTTGATACGATATCTAAATATTTAAATAGAAAATAATTTTATTATCAATTAACTAACTAATGACAGTTGGAAAATATCAGGCATTGTGACGGTGCATTTGAGAAAAACAAAATATGTTGATTCTCTAAAAACTTTTAATTGGTCTGCCTTAAAGTTAAAATTATAGTTATAAAAAACGCTAATTTCTTGGAGTTACTTTACGAAAGACTCCAATTTGATTTTTATTGGACTATATTGTTATTAATTATTAGCTGTTAGACTATTCTTCTCAATACACTCTTAAATATTTACCTCTTCGACAATTTCGATTCATCGATAAATTTATTCTTTTATAAAGCTCGGTTCTTTTTTCGTCTATAAAAAAGTCCATTATAAGTTCCAGTATTACAACGCCAGTCAAACTTTCTGTGCAAGGAAATCGAACTTCAAAATCTAAGAGAAGATAATTAGATAACTTTTATTATTATTATTTATTTGTCAAAACTTATTTTATTAAATATAATAGCATATAGAGATATAAAAACTATTAAACATAAATGTGTGTGTATATATATATATATATATATATATATATATATATATATATATATATATATATATATATATATATATATATATATATATATATCATATATATATATATATATATATATATATATATATATATATATATATATATATATATATATATATATATATATATATATTTATATATATATAAATATATATATGTAAATATATATATATATATATATATATATATATATATATTATATATATATATATATATATATATATATACATACATATACAAATATATAAATAGTTTATAAATACTATACAAATATTTTAGAATGAAGATAAAGATGTTTGTTTTATTTGAGTTATTTGTCAGTTTACTCATTATTTTTAATAACTATAAATCTTTAGAACATGAAGATAATTCTCACTGTAGGTTCAGAAGAAAAACTAAAACAATAAAGGGGCGAAAACTGGGGATTATAAACATATCTCACTAATTCAGCACGGTTTACTTTAATAGAAAGTTGGAGTTCTGATGAACCATTTAGAATATAATTTTTGTTCCTACGGGCCTGCTGATATTGACCTGTTAAAATTAAAATGAAGGTAATATGATAAAAATTTCAAACCTTCTGAAAAACAGCAAAGATAATCAAATATTATTTGTAATTGTAGGACATCAACATTAAGAGATTACAGCACAATGAAAATGCAGATGCCAAAATTTTTGGGCTACATCTTTCAATACTACATCCAATCCAATGTTAAAATACCCATAAAAACGATTTTTTGAGGGCGAAGTGGAATAAAGAAATTTAATCGATCTTCTATTTCCCATATCACTTGTGTAATTATACTATGGAAACCTCTAGAATATTTTGATTAAGTTTACAACTTAAAAAGTTTTTAACTAAAATTTTTTGTTAATATGTTGTTAACTACTTGCTTGCCCCACTTCACCCCATGATTGTCTCTTTTTAGCACGGTTCCTCGAAAATCAAAATATATACTTTATAATAACCTACTTTCAATTGACGGTGATGGAATCAAGCTCAAAATTTATTTGTTAAAAATTGTTTGGCGCAGTGAATACATATAAAAAAGATATATTTTTTCTGGAAATATTTTTTAATATCTCTCTTCAACATCTCAATTATAATATAAATTTACGATTTCAAATTACTTTCGTTTATAAAAACAAAATTCAAATTTTTGTGAGGACCCAACCTGCAATACCAAATGATAATATTGGTACCAAACGATACGAACATAACCGATACTTTTAATACCAGTTTCGCGTGATATCGAAACCGATGTTATAAGGTATCGCGCAGATACCAGAGGATAAACCAAGATTCGATACCAATTATCTTTGTGTTCAAATTTTTATTATTTTAGTGAAACAAAATATATTATTTTCTTTTAAATTTTTCTATTGTTTCTACAACTATCATTGTTTTTGTTTTTAATTTGCTTTTGTTGTTTCTGCAATAAACAGTTTAATTTGAGTTTCAGAGCGGTTTAGACTTGTTGGTGATATTATAAGTGAAGCAAAGAATATATATATATATATATATATATATATATATATATATATATATATATATATATATATATATATATATATATATATATATATATATATATATATATATATATATATATATATATATATATATATATATATATATATATACATATATATATATATATATATATATATATATATATATATATATATATATATATATATATATATATATATATATATATATATATATATATATATATATATATATATATATATATATATATATATATATATATACAGTGTTTCAGTAAAATTTAGAACCGCTTACATTATTTTTCAATACTCGACAAAAAAAACTTGAATAGAAATTAAACGGAATAAGATTTTTAAATTATTTTTTTTTTATTTTATTAAATAAGGTATGTTTTATAATTTAAGTAAAAAAAATCGCAAAAAAATGTAAAAATTTAAAAAAAAAATGAAAGAAAACAAGTAGACATAAAAAATAAGAGTAGCAAAAAAAAATCAGTTAAATATAGCACATTTCAAAAATATTCAAATTTCAATATTTAAAATGACCACCGCGGTCTTTTATACATGAAAGAACTTTTTTAGGCATAGACTCAATCAATTTCATGCAGAACTCTTTTGGAATACTTTTCCATGTCTCTTCTATCGCTATCTTTAAGTGCTCAACCGACGTCAGCTTGGTGCGCATTAATTGGCGGTCCATCCAAGCCCAAAGATTCTCAATCGGATTCAAATCAGGCGATCGGGCGGGCCAGGGTATTACTTGGATCTTCTTCTCTGAAAACCAGGCTCGCTGAAAAATCCATTTGCGTCTTCCGAAAAATTCACGAGCTGATGGAATTAAGTGCTGCTCCAGAGTTGTTTTCTAGTTTTATTGATTGATCCGACCGGTGTACGTATTGCAGAGACCAATACCTTTATAAGTGATGCAACCCCAGACTCCTGTCGACTCTCCTCCGCCTTGTATTCTTGGTGATACCATGCTCATGTCATACTTCTGCCATTTCTTTCTTTTGACATAAACTCGTCCTTTGCGATTTATGACCTCGAAATTAGATTCATCACTAAAAATACACTTTGCCCAATCTTCTACTGACCAACTGGCATGTTCTCGGCACCATTTCAATTGTCTCAACCGGTCTCGTACTGTTAAAAGTGGCTTCCTAGCAGCAATGTACGAAATGATTCTTTTTTCCTTTAAAACCTTTCTTGCCGTTTCATAGCTAACACTATGATTTCTGAACGAGCTATTGAAATCCTCGGCTAATTCTCGGAGAGTAATTTTAGGTTCGGCATTAACCTTTCATATGAAGAAGTCTCGGGTAGTAAGCTTTTCTGGTCTTCCAGAGCGCGGCATATCTTTAACACTCTTTCTCAATTTTTAGTTTTTTATCGTTGTTGAGACACATTTTCGTGCACATTTTCGTACACACCCAACTCTTTTGCTATTTGTGTGTCAGATTTATCTGTACTTTGTTTTAATGCAACAATCTACCATCTAGTTGCATCATCTACTGCTTTTTTACCCATTTTTTTACCAAAAATGTCTGGAAGTACTAACTATCTTAACTTTAATTTCTAACTTTAATTTTTTGAAATTTTTTTTTTAAAATTTCAAAAAATTTCAAATTCAAAAATTAACAACTTTTTATGGTATGTGATTTCAAAGTCATGTGCTAAATTTAATAGATAATTTATATCAACTTAGAAAATTACCTCTAATTACTTAGTCTTTATTTAAATCCAATTAGCAATTTTTTTATTTCAATTAAAATCATATCTGATAAACAATTAATTTATCTACTCGATTTAGAGAAAATAATTGAAAAATCTTAATCCGTTTAATTTCGTTTCAAGTTTTATATATATATATATATATATATATATGTATATATATATATATATATATATATATATATATATATATATATATATATATATATATATATATATATATATATATATATATATATATATATATATATATATATATATATATATATATATATATATATATATATATATATATATATATATATATATATATATATATATGTGTATACATAAATTACAATAATTAAATTGGTTTAAAAAAAAATTGATTCTTCAGGATAAGTGCAGCAGAAAAAGAGACCTATCTAAAAGCAATGTTCGACAATAAAGATGATTCTGATTCAAACGGGCTGCCTGATAGTGATAGTGAAGATCACAATTCATTTTAAACTTTTAATCGTCTTGCTTTTAATCGTGAGGGCACTGATGTTGTAAAATTTTCAACTTTTCTCACTTAAACTAAATTTAAATTTAAGCACAGATTTTGAGTTTTGTAGAAAATTTTTGTAAATTAAAAAGGTTATAATCATGCAAAATTTACAGCCCCTTTATTTTTGGGGTTGTCAATTTTAACATACTTAAGTTTGGAGTTTGAACAATGCGTGAAAGTGTTCTATCTGAAACATCAGAAAATCCTGCGGGCGCTCATGCATGCAACTTTTTTACTCCTAAAATTCTAGACCAGTGGTTTAGCGTACAAAACGGGAACTAAAAATATCTCGAGATTGTGTCATATATGTTATAAATAATTCGGTCAATGGGCTTGCATCTTAGACCATAAACAATGGCCAGAAAATATTAACGCTCAAGTGACATTTGAAGAAATGGAATAAGAAATCTGTCATTAAGAATACAATTAAATGAAAGAAAAATGATTCGTGGATTCCGTGAATACCTTGTAAAAAAAACGTCCTGAAAGTTTAGTTCATTCGGAACATACTATCTCCATTTCCTCAAGTGAATGCAAACATGGATTTTCACAGATGAAATTGATCATCACACCAACAAGGGCTTCATTAATGACCAAAACAATTTCAACGTTGTTATTCTATAAATTAAAGGGACCACTGTTAATAAGCTTTGATCCTTTAAAATAAGTTGAATCGTGGTTACTAGCGGAAGCCATTCAGCTGTAGACACTAAGAGCAAGAAAAAGAATACAAGATAATTTGTCCAACAAAAATTGTAAAAAACTCTGGGATTTGTTATAGAAGTTTATAATTTTGTATTGTTTTATCTTATAAACAGTGCCGTGACACCTCAGCTTACTCACCCTTCCCAAAAAAACACCTGTCATTATTTGAAAAAATAAAAAAGCTCTTACATTAGGAAACTGCTTCTTTTATTTGTTCCCGCCTTATTGGGTATGATGTGTGGGGAACCGACTAACAGCTATACATTTACATAAAATTTATTTTCAAATTGAGTTTCTAATTTCTGCTTCATTTATGACATATAAAAAAATATACAAGTGAGTTCCCGGACCTTTTTTTGTATAAGAAATGCACTGTATACATACTTAGTTTAATTTCAAATATATATTTACTTATTATTAGTTACACATTTATTATATCATATATGTATTTGTTTATATAAAATGGTATTACAAGCTTACCTATCCAGCTTGTTTCCAGTCTTCCCATAAGAGGTATATTTACGGTTGGGGTTTTCATTATAGTAACATCACTTGACAAAAGTTTTAATGAGTAGTATAGCTAAATCAGAAAATAAACTGAATAAGCATAAAAAATGAATTTTTTTTTTTTATATTTTTTTTTTTACGGCCATAAAATTTTTAAAAAGATTGTTCATAATTAATTATCATTGTCAACAAATTCAATTAAAAAAAAAAAAATTGTTGGGTACGGGATTGAGCTTGGTAAAAGTAACTTGATATATTTGCCAACATGTTTACCGGTAAGTTATTACTGTTGCAACCAATCTATCCAAGGATCAAGCTTGCAGGTATGGTCAATATAATGCTCCATAATATGGTTAATCGCGGTTTTAATAATTTACTAGTAAATATATTAATTTATCAGACAAAACTTTTAATACTTTCGAATAAAATTTAAAAAATTTAATTTCAAATCTTGAGTTATTAAAACTAAAATACTTTCAAACAATGAAATCAGTAATCACAGGAATAAAAAAATCAAGAATAAAAAACCTTTATTCCCGACTGAAATTGAAATCGCAGCTGCTGAAGCTCAGGCTGAATTGCGGGTAATTGTTTTGTAAAATTACTCTGAAGCAGCTGTATGATACTCGATAATTGACCTTTATCCACAATTTTAATATAATCGTTTGATCCTAAAATAAATGTGTGATAAAAACATTAAACCATTAAAAATATTTATAATAATACTTTATATTAGCGACATTAAACAATAACGACAACAAAATATTTGGAGTAAATCAGCTAGCAACAAGCTGACGACACCTAGCTGACAACAACTAGTTAACGAGATCTAGCTGATGACAACTAGCTGACGACAACTAGCTGACGACAACTAACTGACGACAACTAGCTGACAACAACTAGATGACGACAACTAGCTGAAGACAACAAGCTACATAAACTTATGACTAGTTAGCAAATACTCATAACTATAAACACACTAAAAGTTGCTAGCGACATTTTGTTAGTTATAAATTAACAAAATTAGTTAAAAATGGATATAAATCTTACCACAGGTATTACGGATTTTATGGCACTTAACATTCTATTTTAAACAGTTTAAAATACTGATATATATATAAAGTTTTGTCAGTTAACTCGAAATCGCATATATATATATATATATATATATATATATATATATATATATATATATATATATATATATATATATATATATATATATGCGACTCGAAATCGCATATATATATATATATATATATATATATATATATGCGATTTCGAGTTAACTGACAAAACTTTATATATATATCAGTATTTTAAACTGTTTAAATAAAAAATAAGTCTTCATAAAAAACATAGAAACTTAAAAATTAGGACAAAAAGCATTTCTAGATTAATTTATCTTAAGTTAACATTTTTAATAAACTTTTTGTAATTTTTATTTAATTTTTTTTTTACCTATCTTTATACAAAGACTTTTATAAATGATCAATAGATACTTTCTTAAAATTTTTTAAATGTGACTATGCCATTTTTTCCCCTGGACTCTTCATATATATATATCTATCTCTCTCTCTCTCTCTCTCTCTCTCTCTATATATATATATATATATATATATATATATATATATATATATATATATATATATATATATATATATATATATATATATATATATAAAGAGAGAGAGAGATTTTATGATGTCCTGGATAGATAATTTTTGAATGCCCCATTTGTTTTAATCAAATTCTGAAATATATTTTATGCTTCATAAAATTTTCTAAAATAAATTAATTAGATTTAGGTACTTTTCCTTTTTTTACCTACTTTTTGATTTTTCTTAATCGTGATACATCAATAGATTTAAAATGTGTAAATTATAAAAAACAGATTTTTATCTCTGACAAGAGCTCCAAAGAGAACTAAAACCAAATCTCTAAAGAAAATCGAATACAATTTTTTTTTTAATTAAAAAAAAAAAGATTCATTACTTTTTTAAATCTTTTATAATAAACTCAATATTCGATTTTTCGAATATTGAACTTATTATAAAAGAATTTATTATTGAACTTAAGTGCGCTTTCTTGTCTTTTGTCTTTTGTCTTTTGAATTTTTCTGTTTTTTTCTCGGACTATACAAGCGGAGTACAAGCATACGAACATAAAATAAATGTACATAAAATATAGACACCATTTTGCTTTAGGAATTAGGAAATCAAGAAAGACATCAAGTTTTAGTGACCGATTAAAAAGTTTTAGTGATCAATTAAAAAAAATAGAGCACTAGTTCAAAGCAAGTTTTTAAAGAAAAAAATTGCTAAAACTATCGAGTTTTTTTTATTTCAAAGCTTATGAACTTTGTTTTTTAAATAAAGATGTTTACTTTTGTAAAAATATTTTGTATACTGAGCCTAGAACTCAGTGTTTGGTGATGCTTGGTGAGTCGATGGTATAAGTTATTCAACCTTAATATTTCATGACGTAAAACGTTATAAAATTTGTAAGTGTGTAATATATTCAAATAATAATATACTAACAACACTTATAATAATAACAATAAAATTGATAGTAATATTAGTAGTAATAATAAATAATAATAGCAATAATATTAATGATAATAATAAAAATAATAGCAATATGTTATAATACTATTCTTACAATTTTTAAAATCAGAGTTTCAAAACAATATGTGCAGAATAATATTGTACTTAATAAGATTCGTAATTACCTAAGCATTGTTAAGAGAGGCGTTGCAATGAAAAAATCTTATTATGATATTATCAGAAGTTTATTTAGATAAGTATATTTGCAAAAACATTAAAATGAGGTTATGTTTAACTATGGGCGCGTCTATCTGGCTCTATGAGCGCATCCAGAATGTTTTGATATTTGAGTTTAGTAAATTCTTGGAAATTTCTAAACTCAATAATCAAACAAACTTTTATATGCTTATACTAATGCCATAAAAGATTGATTGTCAAAACTGCGCTGATGAGAGCCTGGAAACAAAAATACCCTAAAAATTAGGCATCGCCCGCCAAAATGTGGGATGCTGTTTTTTCCAAACAATATAGTTCTTTTTTTAAATAAGACTTCAGTTTTAATAAATATATTTAAAGTTTCATTAAAAAGTTTAGTTATTAAAATTTTAACAGTTAAAGTTAAAATTTACAACCTCCTCAAAACGAGTAGGATCCAAACATAATTTTCTTTTAGTGGAAGATGTTGGGGCACCATGATGCATGTGGCACCATAACATATAGGGAAGTATGAGAAATTGTAATTGTGGAGGCATCTTATAAGTTGCGACAACCATAATCATATGGTGAAACAGTTTCTACTAGTGAAAAAAAAATAATTATATCAATTGACATCATTAGGCTTGCAAGGTGTCGAAGTTTTTGTTTTATTGATGACTAAGTAATTTATGAGTTTTTAAAGTTTATAATTTATAAGGTACCTTTTTCAATGTGTCTAAATGGTATTTAACACCATTCAATGGGCTTTTTACTACATTACATAAAATCATCGAAAAAACAAGTTAATACTATTAATAAAGCAATTATTTTCTATAAGCAAGTATGGGATAACTTGATACAGTATTTGTGGAGTAGAGTTGGGGGCCATAAAACTGTAGAATAGTGCTCCATTGTGTCATAAAGAATTCTAAAAATCATTTCTTTTAATATTTACATCCAATTTTCAAAAGGTTTATGTAAATTTAATACCAGGAGAAAAAGCTATTATATAATGACGATTAAGAATGAGATTTAAAGCGTTTATTTGGTCTTCTAAAATGTGATTTGGACCATTTAATGCATTATTTAGGTTATAATTATTATATTGTTTGTATTAATGATGCCCATATTGTGTATCAAGGTACCGCATGGGTGGGGGTACCTTGAAATTTTATTGTAAATTTACTTTAACTAGTTTCACAAGTTTAACCTGTTGTACTTTGGTAATTTAAAAACTGATGTTGTAGGTATAAAGTTGTTCTGCAATTTAAACCATTTGCTTAAAAAAAAGTTTTAAAAATATTGTTAAAGCAAAGTGCACCACCTTTCCCTAAAAAATATATCCTTAAATAAATTTTCATCTAGTTTAATATATTATAATTTAAAAGTAATGATTTTTCCCACATGTTAACCGGTAATGCCTAATTTTTGGGGTAATTTTGTTATATCCTTGAATAAATTTTCATCTAGTTTATTAAATTATAATTTAAAAGTAATGATTTTTTCCACATTTTGACTAGTGATGCCTAACTTAAACATTCTTATATGGCTTAAATATAAACATGAAAAATTTTTGTAAGTATTTTGGAGTTTATAACTTTTGAAAGTTAAAAACTCCAAAAATACTAACAAAAATTTTTCATGTTCATACTTAAGCCATATAAGACGGTTTTTCTAAAAATTGCGTTAGTTAGAGATTGGAAACAAAGTTACCCCAAAAATTAGGCATCACCGGTCAAAATGTGGAAAAAATCATTACTTTTAAATTATAATTTATTAAACTAGATGAAAATTTATTCAAGGATTTAACTTCTAGCTATTATAGAAAGTTTTTCAAGTAATAGAAAGCTTTCATAGAAAGTTTTGTAAGTATTTTTGGAGTTTATAACTTTCATAGAAGTTACTAAACTCACATATTCTATATCTATAGACAATATCATAATATATGATTTTTAAATGACAAAGCTTCAACAAAGTGGCTGTTAATCCAAGCTGACATTGCTGACAGTGTTTGGCTTTAAAAATTGAGCATGAAGGAGGTTTCTGTTTTGATTATTGTGTTTTGGGTGGATATGGTAATCAAATTGTTGGATTTTTTAAGAGCTTGATTCCTGTAAATATTATGTACAGTTTTCTAAATAAATACTATGCCTTATGCCATTTTTACAAATGTAAATAGAATTAGTAAATCTTATTTATTAAGTAGTTGATTTTCGAAAAACCCTATTAATAAGATCTGGTCTTGAAAATAATTTTTTTAGTCATCTTTACATTACATAAATAATTGGGTAAAAACACTTGTTTCAACATTAATCACGTTGTGTGGTTAATTAATTTAAGATTTTTTGATTCATGTTTACTGTGTGGTTTTCTTTTTTGATATTCTTTATGTATGTGTGTGTGTTTGTGTATTTTTGTGTGTGCAAATTGTGTGTTCAGTCACATTATATTTTTCAATAGTGCCCTATTTCAATAGTGCCTACAATCAATAGTGCCCTGCCTGGCGCCCAGCTGTAGCGGACACTTTTTTGAGAATATTCATGATCATAATGAATATTCTGAAAAAAGAATGATTATAAATATATTCAACTTTGTAATGATTGTTACATAGTTAAATATATTTATGATCATAACCAGTGATGACTATTTCTTTTTTTTTTTAATATTTTTTGCTGTTTATATAAAAATAAAATAATAAAATTAAAATGAAACTTTTACATTACACAAAGAATATATATAAAGCAGACAGGAGCTCAAAGAAGATAAGGATGAGTGATGTCACCACAATCATTTCATAGAGCCCCTTTACAATATCATTTAAAGCCCTCTTAGCTTTAGAAAATTTACAACAAATATTTTATCTGTTAAATACTACGTGAAGAGTATAGAAAAACTCATATATACATATATACACATATATACATATACCCATAAAAACACACACATATAAAAACATTCTTACATATATTTCAGAAATTTAGGAGATGCAGTTTCATTTGTCGTATAAAAGAGAAAGTACTTTTCAAATTTTTTATATTGTTATTTTTTAATTGATTCCATAATGACGGGCCTTCGCTAATAATTGAGAATTTCGACACTTGCGATTTTACTATGCTCAAGTGATAGTTATGGTTGTTATTTGACCGAAGACAGTTACCGCTATTTTCTCATTACATGTTTGCTGTTCCTCGAAAGTGCTTAAATATATTTATGAATTTCAAAAAAAAAAATTTATTGCTTCTTGTAATTGCTTTCTGGTGTGTTTTCAGTGTTTTTTTTTTAAATAACTTAAGAGTTTTTATAAGATAACTTAAATCGAAACTTGTTATGTATGGTAACCAGTCATTGTGAGGCCTTTATATCATCTATAAGGTATCCATAGTCCTCACAAGTAAAGTGTACTGTATGACACTCATCTACACCTTATCATCTATAAGGTATCCATAGAACACATTTATTTCCAATACACATACATCTTACTGTATACACAGGCTGTATATCAATTTTTCATAATACAAAGCGCTCACTTTATCTCATCTGACATTTTTTATAGATCTTATAATAATCTTACGATATATGTTATTCGCTACCATAACTAATGATGGTGACGTAATTTTATAATTTTTTTAATTAGTGCACGTTGTTATGTTGCATTAATTACTTAGCTAATATACGATTTATTTTTTTCTTCTGGACATCTGCCCATATGTACTTTTACCTCACTCAGCTAACTTCTTAATAATAGTTAACCAAATATGTGTCAATGTAGCAAGCAGATCAAGCAGAAAAAAACTTTTCCTTCATATTCATTAATCTTTCAATTTATTCAATGAAATTTTTATAAAGTTTACATCACCTAAATGTTGACAATATAATTTAATTTAAGAAAATAACAAAAGAATCCATCAAATTTTTTAAATTTTGTTAGACTTTCCCAATACGCAGCAATTTCAGACGCAAGTTCCAACTGCGCAACAATTTCAGACTCAGTTTAAAAAAATATTTAATACATACGGCTAAATATGAAGCAAAGTTAGAAACTATTTAAAAATCTGAAAACCATAAATCATTTTTCAAAAACCAATTCATTTTGTGTATTTTTTTATTGGTCTTGGTCAAACAAAAACTTTTTCATTTTATTTTTCTAATGAATTAACCATTATTTTGATGTTTACATCTCAGTAGCGCAATTAGGGGGGATTCCATAGTACCCGGAAACCCCTTTTTAAATTGTTAAAAAAATTAAATTTTCTTGTTACTGCTTTATACACTACTAATCGTTATTAAGTGTATTGTATCAAGTTCGACAGGAAGAAAAAGTGTTGGAATTTGAAATGAATATGAAAATGACTTTATGCCAAAAAGTTAAATATATAATATATAAGTATGCACGCTTTGGGTTTCATAAAGTAAAAACCAAGGATTCATAAAATTGGAAACCCCATTTCAGAAATCCTAATTGCGCGGCTGTATCTTTTTTATTATTTTATACGAAAGTAAAGTACCAATAAAATGCTTACAAACATTTTACCAATTGTAAAATGTTTTTTACTAAAATCTCATCGTCTCTTTCAGAGCGCGTCATATAGTTAGCGCTAAAGTAACAATTAAAATAAAAACTATGTAAAGATTTATTCTTGAAGATTAAATTTTTTCATGATTTTAGAATTTTGTTTATCATTAACATATTTAGAGTTGCATTATTTTAATTTTTATAAGTTTTTAACGTAATAAAGTAAACAATATAGTAATGATAAAAATAAATGTTTTCAGAATATAAAAAATATTTTTATAATATGATAGATTTATAGGAAATAATAATAATAGAAATACAGGAAAATAACAAGAAAAACACTTGATAACTCTCACATAAAAAAATAACTCTCACATTAATAAAGTAAATATTCCGGAAATGCCATCAAAAGGTGGAACATCTTTGGAACATCTGATGATGTTCCAAAGGTTAACATTCTCAAAATTATTTGCATTAGACCTCCTATCTCTTAATGTGTAAATAAGTACAAATAAAAATCGAATTATGGATTCCCATTGAAATTTGATTTTTGAATTGTTTAGCAAAAGTTTACTAAACTCATCCATAATATGTTGCTTTGCTAATTTAATTTTTTTTTGAAAAATATTTTCAAGCTATTTTAGAATTTAATATTAAAAACAAATGCAAATATTTTAACAAAAATTCTAAGGTTGTAGTGATTATTGATTAAATAAATGTCGGCACATGTACTTTTGTTGTTTTGTTTTTTTTGCTTTTTGTTAGCGCTCTCCAACGTTTTTCTTCTTTTTCCCTATCTGATTTGACGGTCTTGTCACGAAGATTCTAAAACAGTTATCTACAGTCAATAGATATCAAGATTATTAATGTCTACACTTGTAGATATCAAAGCTGAAACCAGATCATAAAATTTTATTTGGGAATTACGAAAGTAAACTAATTTTTCTTTTGATCTGCGAAGGTGAAAAAATTCATGAGATTTCTTAGATTTTATCCATTGATTAACCTTTACCATTGATTAACATTAATGTTTAAAAATAACTGATAATAACCATGTTTTAAAATAAATGAAAATAACCATGTTTAAAGATAAATGATAATAACAATGTTTAAAAATAAATGATAATAGCCATGTTTAAAAATAAATAATAGCCATGTTTAAAAATAAATGATGATAACCATGTTTAAAAATAAATGAATACATTTTCTGTTAATTTTTTAAGACTTTATTTAAAAGGAGTTAAAGTGAAAATCTTGAGAAATATCTTTAAAAGTTTTTAAAACAATATTGTTTTATAAAAATGGTCCACGAAATAAAATAAAAAATGTTAACTACAAATTACAAAAACAACAAGCGATAAGTTGGTTTTACATTTATACATAAAACAAAATAGGAGAATGCTGCACCATGATACATAGGGCACCATGAAACATTGTAATTGTGGAGGCATCTTGAGAATTGTGACAACTACTTTCATATGGTGGAACAGTTACTTCTAGAGTTATGTTTCGACAAAAAAATATATATCATTTGACATCATTATGAGTAATTTATTAGTTTTTAAAGGTCATAAGTTTTAAGGTTATCTTATTCAATTATCTTAGTTATTTTATAAACTACAATCCTTGAGCTCTTTACTTCATTAAACAAGATCATTGAAAAAACAAGCTGATGCTAAAAATAAAGTAATTTTTTTCTATTAGAAAGTGTGGGGTAATTTGATACTGCACTTTTAAGGGGCCCTAAAACGTTAGAATTGTACTTATTGTGTCATAAAAAATTCTAAATTATTATTTTAATATTTACAGTCATTTTTTAAGAAACTTATGTAAATATAATACTAGGAGATCCAGTTTCTATACAAAGCCATTATTTATTGGCGCTTAAGAGTGACATTTAAAACATTACATTACCTGGTTTTCTGAAATGTGATTTGGACTATTAAATTCATTATTTGAGTTATAGTTATTAATTTGTTTGTCTTTCATGTAAAAATCTTCATTTTTTCTATATTTTATTTACTTATTTAATGATGTATTTGTTTACTTATTTAATGATGTATTTGTTTACTTATTTAATGATGTTTTATTTACTTATTTAATGATGCTCATAGTGTGTATCAAGGTATGGGTAGGGTGTATTGAAACGAATTTTACTTTAAACAGTTTCACAAGCTTAACCAGTTATATTTTGGTAATTTATAAATTTAATTTTGTAAGTATAAATTTATTCTACGAATTAAACTAATCGCCTAACTACGAATTAAACTAAACTATATTAAAAACATTTAGTTTGTATATATTAAAAACCTTCATATCATATAAAAGATCTTCAACGTGAGTAAAACAGAGAGGTTCTAGTTTATTTTTTTGATACTACCCCAAGTACTGTTTGCATAACTGATATGGCAATACGCTTCTTGTTTTTCAAAAAATATCTTTACTCTTTGAAACTTTACTACCCAAGTTAGCATTGTGGTTTTTCCAAGTTTTTTCTGAAAATCTTGTTACTGAAACTTTTTTAATAAATATATCATTAATAAAAACAAAAAGCATGACTGTTATCAGTAGGATAGAAAAGAACCCATTTAGTATTAGAAATGCTTCTCATTAACATGAATCGTTTTTTTTTTTGGTTCTCCAGAAAAAAACTTTTGAATGTAACAAAAAAAAAGGACGTTTTTTATTCTATTTTAATCTAAATATTCAAGATAAATAAATAGAATTTAGGAGTTCATGTGCGGCAGAATAAAATGTGAATATTCTCCGTATGGTTACTCTCCGTATGAATCCTCTCCGCACAAAAAAATACTGTTTGTTGACACTAAAAACAAGTTATAAAGTTTGATTAATTAAATATTGCTTAAGTTATGAAATTATTTTTTTTCATACCAACTAAATAAACAACAAAAAAAGCATGTAAAAAAATAAGATTTTTTGAAATGAGACACCCTTAATACAGAGCTTTAGCACGGACATTTGATTTGAGACGTTTAAAAACACCTTATGAAATCAACATTTCATTTATTAAATTTTTTTTAATTTTCTGAGTTAAAATGGTCAGTATGCATCGCTTTGATCTTAATTGAAATTGTTTTTAAAACAACAAAAACAAGTAAGTTTAAATGGGCGTATTAAATGGGCGTATTTTTACTGTCAGACTACCTGTTTCTTGACTTAAAAATTTTTCAACAATTTTCATAACCTTTACAATAATTTTTGTCCAAACATTTTTTTAAATTAGTTAAAAATAAGTTTTATATTTAAATTAAGGTTTTAGCATTTTTATTTTGCAAGTTTTCAAAAAATATGTTCTTGATGAATCAAGTTTAGCAAACCTCAACATGTTGAGCATACTTTTATTTTGAATAATTTTTTTTTTTTTTAAATGAAATCAAGAAATTAAAGCAAATATTTTTAAAGAAAACTAATAGAACTACTTCTATTTTATGACAGTTATGTTTAAAATAAGTATTACTATTTCTGTTATAATGTAATAATACTATTAATTAAAATTTTTTTAAAAAAACAATTTAATTGTAACATTTAAAAAAACATAGTTAATTGTAACATTTATCATTATAAATATATAACATAGTAAATTGAAACATTTATCATTATAAACATAACATAGTTAATTGAAACATTTATCATTATAAACATATAACATAGTTAATTTGAAACATTTATCATTATAAGTATATATAAAATATTTTTTTGTATAAAATATATGCTTTATCTATTAATTTGTGATGTACTCAATAAAATCAAAATATCAAAATTTACCCATTAAAAGACTTTTTAGATCGAGTCCATTTAAACGTACATCTAACGTTGGTGAAACTGACTTAGTAAGAAAGGTATATTCCAAAAATAAAAATAAAATGATAGCATTCATTATTGCAAAAGTTAAAGAACTTGTTTATTTTTATTTTAAGAAAACAAAACATATATACATTTAAGTTTTTGAAGCAATTTTTAAAGCATATTGACAAATTTAGTTTCCGTGTTTTCGTTTAGGCCGCACTTAACTTTCGGCATATAAGACGTACATACCTTTTATTACTTATAAGTTGCTAATACATCGCAAGGAGATGAAAAAAAAGTTGAATACGGTTTTTTTCTACACTCAGATTTAACAGTTCCGTAAAAAAAGTATTTAACGGACGTATCATAATCAATGACGGAAGCAAATTAAATAAACATATCGTCAATTTTAATTGTAAAATAAGATATAAAAACTTTCTTGTTGATGCAGTTCATCAATTTAAATTGGAATAACATGGTTATAAATAGTAGCGGGTACATTAGTATTATTTGTGTGTACCATCAAAAACAGCTTAAACATGTTTTGAACATATTTGATTTGCTTATCTTCCTCCACTCATCCACAGTTATCGCCACCAAAATAATAGAGAGTTTAAGCATACAAGCGTTATCTCCAGGCGGAACTAGTACAAACGCTAGCAAGTTACCACGGCAAATTTAAAAAATGTTAAGCATGAAAACTTTTAACATACGCGCTTTAAGCCCTTAACTTGACTTATCTTTAAGTATTTTTAAGTATTTCCAAAAACGATTTCAAGAATAATTCCAAAAAATATCTGCTCTATAAACAATCAAAACAATCTTACAAGAAAATCTGCATCAAAGTTTACTTTAAATTTAATGATGACATTGGGAGTTAGAGAGACGTTAGGCTCATAAAAATTGAAGCAAATCATTCAAAACAAAAGTATGATTTTTAAAATGATTAATTATTAATGTAACGTACGTTTTTAGGCAGTGCAGAGTGGTCTAAAAAACTTGATTTTCGGCCAAAATTAAAAAAAACAAAAATCTCTAATTTTTGATATTTATTATTATTATTTTTAAACACAACAGGTTTCATATTTTTTTCTCAATAACCGTATCCAAGAGCGATTAAAAATCAAGGAATAATTTCTTACAAAAAAACAACATTTTTTCATTTGCGTATAAATTTAAAACTAATATGCACATATTTATAGATTTTTTTTTCAACAAATTTTATAGTATAGAGTTTAATTTGAAATAATAATTTTTTTTTATTATTGTATATTTGCATAAGTTATTTATGTTTGAAACTAGCATAAATTAAATTTTTTTTTTTATAATTTCAACTTTTTCTTTTTTCAAAAATCCGCATGCATGGACTTGATCGATATGATTTCATCAAGTCCGCATGCATGGACTTGATCGATATGATTTCATTAAGTCCGCATGCATGGACTTGATCGATATGATTTTATTAAATCCTAATAAGCATATATTATTTTGAAAAAAATGAACTGCAGATATAATTATTTAAACCAACTTTAAAGCTCCCAAAATATACCTATTTTATGTTATCAAAAATACTAGTGTCTCAATTTTTGTTTTGTTTCTATACATGATTATAAACATATTTTTTTTCTTTATACAACCGTAATTGCTACTTATTTTTACCTAAGTTGTTAAAAATACTTCATATATTCAATTTTATTTTATTTTTATAAAATATTCCATATATTTAAATAGATAAAAATACTTAAAAAAAAAAAAAAATGCATTTTTTAGTAAATTTAAAATCCATGTAAAATCCAAAGTCCGCTATTAAAACATATTTATCGTATATTTTGAACATCTATTATCGCTTAATAATTCCTAAAAAAATCAGCTGCAGATAATTAAAATAAATGAACTAATATTTATTGCAAACTACACCGGATTGACACCATATTTGTGTTGTTTCTAAACTATATTTTTAATCATATCTTTGTTATTCCAAATTGTACGTATACTTTTTATGTTATGGTTTTTAATTTAATGTACTGACTTATATATCTTTAGATTGATTATTAAATTGAAAATTAGAATAGTAGCTTTTTATAAAAAAATAAATACCCAATTTATGACTAACTTTTGGAATTTTCGCTTGTGATTTTTTTTATTTATTATTCAAAAACATTGATGAAAAACTTGTGAAAGATAAACGGAAATCATTGCTTACAATTTTTAACTAAAAGATTTAGTTTTTGCCTTATATAAAAAAAAAAAAAGTTTTGGGAAAGGGGGGGTGTTTCCCTTGACCTTCCCTCCTTCGCTGCAGCTTGCAGCTCATTTATATATATACATATATATATATATATATATATATATATATATATATATATATATATATATATATATATATATATATATATATACAAGATTTTCATAAAAAGTTTTCATATCTATATATATATATATATATATATATATATATATATATATATATATATATATATATATATATATACATACATATATATATATATATATATATATATATATATATACATATATATATATATATATATATATATATATATATATATATATATATATATATATATATATATATATATATGTATATATATATATATATATATATATATATATATATATATATATATATATATATATATATATATATATATATAATAGATATATATATATATATATATATATATAGATATATATATATATATATATATATATATATATATATATATTATATATATATATATATATATATATATATATATATATATATATATATATATATATATATATATATATATATATATATATATATATATATATATATATATAGATAGATAGATAGACAGATAGATATATATAGATATGAAAACTTTTTATGAAAATCTTGTCTTGGCCGCTTATGCTATATTTGAACAACAAAACCTATAAATCAAAAACTGTTTTCAGATTTGGATATAGCATTATCGATTTAGTATAAAAACATTAAAGTTTTAATTTTAGCCAAATTTCAAAATTTTCAGACCACTGTGTAAGAAATAAGATTTCTAGCGTACGTTTAAAACGCGATGCATTAAAAAGGAAGTTTCAATATGACATATTAATTATTTACGATAAATTCTTTTGTATTCCTACCACTGCCTCGACATAATGCTTGTATGCTTTAATTCTCTAATGATATCAATACAATTCTATTCGTTATAAATGTTGCACACTTTGCGAAAACTTAACACGCATTATTTTTTTTCGTGTTTAAATTCAAGGCAGGTACTTTGATATTTTTTAACCTGTTAAAAGCCTGGATGCAGGATTAAAAATTTGCCAAATATTTATATAATCACTATACAACCTATGTCTATATAACCATTGATATTTTAAGTGCAGCATTGTTTATACATAAATTAAGGGTTTTGGTTTAAGGCAGGTTGTTTATTATTTAAAAAAAAATCTTTTTTAAAAGGTTTTTTGGTCTTTTTAACTTTTTAACATTTAATTTGAAGACTAAATTTTAGACTATTTTTCTAATAGCAAAAATTTATGTTCATCAAACATAAGTAATATTTTTCTCTAATTTCTCATTATAAATCCAATGTTTAAAATAACATTTATTATAAAAGATAACAGTGATTAAATATTATTAACCAATAATGGGGTAAACTGCCCTATTCTACCCTATCGTTGTAAATATTTTAATTTTTAATTCCTTTACAAATGACGCCATTAGTTAACTTACAGGTTTGTAACAACTTCATACTTTTTGATTTTCAAAATGATAATTTGAAAGTTTTCAAAAATAATATGAAATTTCAAAAATAATATAAAAAAACCTACAAAATTCAAAAAATCAATAGGTGAAGCAGAGGTACCTAAGGCATGGAAACTTGCAAATATTTCCCCTTTTTTAAAAAGGGCAATCGTTTAAAATCATCTAATTATCGTCCAGTTTCTTTAACATCGGTTATTTGTAAGACTCTAGAAAGAGCAAATAGTGAACCATGTAACTAAAAATGATTTATTATCTCATAAGCAACAAGATTTTGTTAAAGGCAAAAGCTGCACGACAAACTTGTTGGATATTGTTACGTTTTCAATTGCAAATGGAAAACAAGTTGATGTCTTATACATTAGTTATGCTAATGCTTTTGATACTGTTGAACATGAAAGATTACTACTAGAATTTTCAGCTCATGGTATAAAATTGAATTTATTAAATTGGATCAGATCTTTCTTATCAAGTAGAAGTCCAAGGGTTATATATGGTGATGTAAATTCATTATGGCTAGAAGTCAGAAATGGTGTCCCACAAGGATCCGTTTTTGTTCCGCTATTGTTTAATCTTTACATCAATGATATGTGTTCATTACTTAAAAAATCCATGCGAGTTATATGCGGACGAATACGGAGTTATATGCGAACGATAGCAAAGTTATTGCTATATTATATGAAAGAAGTTCAAAATGATATTGACATTATTGAAGAATTGTCTAAAATGTGGAAGATGAAATTCAATTTAGATAAATGCAAGATTATGCACATTGGCAAGTTAAATCCAAAACATTTATATGCTGTTGAGCAAGGCGAATTTAAACAAGTTCTTAGCACTACTGAGTTGGAAAAAGATTTAGAAGTAACAGTTTCGCGAGATTTAGGAAGTTCTAATTAAATCAGCAGTAGCCAAAGCAAATAGTAGACTGGGTTTATTGTCAAAAATATTTAAATATAAAACTAAAAAATCTTTTAGACAATTGTACAAAAGCAATGTAATACCATATCTTGAATATGCAATTCAAGTTTGTTCACCTCATAAAAAAAAAAGAAAGATATAAATATCCTTGAAAACATACAAAGACGAGCGACAAAACTGATCCTGGAAATACGACATCTATCATATGAAAAAAGATTATGCTCGTTAAATTTAATAACTCTATCCGAAAGAAGAAAAAGAGGGGATTTAATACAATTTTTTAAATGCGATAAAAATGTAGAAAAAATTGAATGGCTGGTTCCTCCTAAAATAAATTATAAACTAGCTAGTTTATGAAAATCAGATCATCATACGATTACTGATACTTATTTCAAAAATGATCTTTGTGAAAATTTCTTTACAAATCGAGTGTTAAAATTATGGAACAAACTTCCTAGTTCAATAGTTGAATCGCAATCTGTTAATGAGTTTAAATCGAAAATAAACAAGCTATGCTTTGCAAGCTAATTATTGGTTTTATTTAAGTTGTTTCGTAAAATCTTGTAAAACCTTGTAAATATTATAAGAAAAAAGTAGTTAATAATAATTTAATATAGTTATTATTGTTTTATTAGTTTTTTTGAGTTTTCTTTTAACTATTAAAAAAAAATACTGTTAGTTAGTTTCAAACATCTTCACATTTTTTTGCCTGGAAAAATATTTGCATTTTTAAAGCATCTTACTTATGCATAAAAAACTAAATATACCACTTCATTTCTTATATCTCAGCGGGCGCAAGACAGGTTGAAGGCGTTTAAAAAACGAAATCACACGTATAAAAAAACGTATCACATAAAATATATGCTTCAAAACAATTTAATACATTTTTAGACGTCTAAAACACGCCTTGTGCCCACTGATATATTAGGTTTTTCTAATTTAATTTATATACTTTTAAGTATAATTCCATTACTTAATAATATAATTTATGTACTTTGCATAAGTTATGTACTTTTGTATGACTTATGTACTTTTAAATATAATTTGAATAGTTTTTAATGTAATTTGTGTACTTTTTAATATAATTTATGTACTTTTTGATATAATTTGTGCACATTTTGATATAATTTGTGTACTTTTTTAACATAATTTGTGTATTTTTGTGTATTTTAACATAAATTGTGTACTTTTTTAACATAATTTGTTTATTGTATTTAATTTTTTCATTAAAGTTTGTTTTTGTGTGAAATGAACATTTTAAAGATTAAGGTTCAACTCTTTAAGATTACACACAACAAACTAAAATTGACTTAATTTCTACTAGATTCGCAATATAAAAGTTGCTTAATTGAATAACATATCAGAAAAAATTAACGATGCTTTAGAAAACCAGTTGAGCTTTGAAAACGTTTAGACTATTAAAATTATCGCAAGTTTTGCGACAACAGTTAGGAAGGAGGCGTGAGCTTCCTATTAAATGCTCTTCCGCGGTGCTCTGTGACCACCTCTGTGATAAGGACTTTTTGGTTAACTTAAAGAAAATCAAAATTTTTTTTTCTTATTATTATGTAGTTGCAAGAATTGAAACAGCTTTAAGTTATATAATTAAAAGATTTAAAAACTTTAATTCTTATCAATCCAATCCTTAGGGAGGAAAGTTTATTGAATATGTCAAATAACTAAATGTTTATTGTTTTCCATGACTATATTAAAACCTTACTTGTATTGATTCAAGATTATATCATGTTTAAATAATATAATTTTAATTAGCTCATAAGTCGGGCACATATCATTTTTATATAAAAACCAATATTTGATTTGTAAGTGTAATTCACTATTTTCAAGGATTCTAAAAGGTGACCTAATAAAAGAAAGACTATAAGTAAACTAATAAAAGAAAGAAGGATTATAAGTAAACTATTTTGTTATATAAAAAACAAAAAATAGAAAGCAAATACAAAAAGTAATTTTAACAATTCATTTTTAAATATTGGTATAAAGATGAAATATAAAAATGATCTCACTTAAAGAAAATTAAAAATTTATTTTTATTGTTATGTAGTTACATGGATTAAACACAGCTTTAAGTTAGATAATTAAAAGATTTAAAAACTTTAATTCTTATCAATCCAATCCTTAGGGATTGGATTGATAAGAATTACATCGACTCACATCGACTTATCAAGTTCATCACATCCACCTCACATCGACTTATCAAGTTCATCACATCAACCAAGATCAAAACAAATTAAATAAAAGAAAGCATCGTGGCCTTTATAACAAAACATTTAATAGTTTTCTGAAATAAATTTAGATGCTTTATTCAACTCATAATTTTAAAATGCTTACAATGGTTGCGCCTTCTAAATGATTTTCTTTATAATATACTAAAAAAATATATATACATATACGACAAATTACATGCTTAAGCTCTAAATATACCCGTTATATTTCTTTTTTTTTCAAAACCACATAATCTGCAAGTTCACTTTTACATTAACTTAATAAAATATAATACAATTATATTATACTTCAATAATTTAGAGTTGAACGTTTTGTTTGCAACATTGTTCTAACGTTTTACCAACTAATGTGTGCTAAGTTGATTACAACATTTAACTTGTTAAACTGTAGATTTTAGCGTGTGTGTGTGTGTGTGTGTGTGTGTGTGTATGTGTGTGTGTGTGAGTGTGTGTGTATGGTTATTAAAGTGCTCCAACAATTCTTTACGGTCTTATCACAGAGCAGAAGAGCATTTAACAAGGAATTTCATGCCTCCTTCGTTAACAATGCCGCTTATTGGGCGAGAGGCGGCATCGAACTCGAGACCTCTTGGTTCTGAGTAAGGATATAACCACTGCGCCACGGATGCATCATGCTGATCTTTGCAGTAAAAGCGCAACAAGTACCTTCGAATTCTAAGCAACGGTACCACTGTAATAAACATCTTCCAGTAATATGTTTAAAAACAAAATAAATAGAGAATATAGTAAAAATTTTTTATGAAAGAAACAAAAAAAGATCTTCGTAAGAAAGGTATTGAACCCAAAGTATATGAACGTGTTTATCGTGTATTAATCCTACGTTTAACATGTATTAATCCTACAACCGTGATAGCCACTATCTAAAAAAAAAGGGTATTTTTCCAAACTTAGAAGGTAGGAAGCAACACCATTACAGAAGAAATCACTTCCACAATGTACAGCTTTTTAACTAATTTTTTTTTTTTAAGTTAAATTATTTTTTTAAAAGTATTTATAGTATTTTATAGTTTTTATAGTATTTATAGTTTTTAAGTTAAATTATTAAAGCTAAAGTTTTATTAAATAAATAATCAAAAACATTAAACTTAATATATTTTTAGTTGTGAAGAATTGTTTCCAAAATATTCTGTGTGATTCATATGCGAATGATATTGAGACATAAATCCAAGCTGCAAGAATTGGAATTGCGTGGTGGATCTTGATTCTAAACTTTTACTTTCTGGGTGAATATAGTTATATTAACGGATGAATATAGTTATATTAACGGTGAATATAGTTATATTAACGGTGAATATAGTTATATTAACGGTGAATATAGTTGTATTAACGGATCATAATTAGCTCTCGCAATACTGAGTAAACAAACTTAAGAAGCTGTTTCAAAAACATGGACAAAACCGTGAAGCATTATTTAGTTTCGAAACGAAATGGTAATTTAAGGCAAGCGAAACTGTCAATTAAGGCTTGTCAATTAGGATTATTTACTAATTTTTACACGGATTCAAAACAATTCCAAATGCGCAACCGGAATGAACCCTCGCGCGTATTTTGAGTAGCATCTATATTGACTGAGGTATATTCTATATTTTATTCTATATAGCATCTATAGATGCTATTTAGATTTAAATTGCCTTAATAGAGTTTTTTTTTTTTTTTTTTAAGGGGGGGGGGGGTTATGGCATGGTATTTATTACTATTTTCATGATATATTCAATGATAACAATTGTTAAGAAAATAAAACGTGGTTATTCGTAAAATTGTGAACACAAAGTTATTACTAGAGCTATATTTTGACAAAAAAAAAAGTTATATCATTTGATATCGTTAGGCCTTTGATGAGTCGAATTTTATTTTTTTTTTGATGAAAAATTAATTTTTTAGTTTTTAAATTGCTAAGTTTTAAAGATTGTTATTTAATGTGTCTATTGGTAAGTAACATTGTTTTGTAAATTATATTGAAAAACAAACCCCAAGTTCGTCAATTTGACAATGTTGACATTTGCTGAAAAAAGAATGCAGTATTTTATACCATTTTATTAGGAATTTAAATAAGACAATATTTTTGTTGCTTCTGTTATAATTATTTTAAAAAAATATTTTCCCATTTTTACTTTTATCTGTGTGTGTGTGTGTGTGTGTGTGTGTGTGTGTGTGTGTGTGTGTGTGTGTGTGTGTGTGCATGTGTGTGTGTGTGTATATATATATATATATATATATATATATATATATATATATATATATATTTTATATATATATATATATTTATATTTAAACAGAAAATAATATATATATATATATATATATATATATATATATATATATATATATATATATATATATATATATACATATATATATATATATATATATATATATATTTATAAATGAATATATATATAAATGAATATATATATATATATATATATATATATATATATATATATGTATATACTATATATATATATATATATATATATATATATATATATATATATATATATATATATATATATATATATATATATATATATATATATATATATATATATATATATATATATATATATATATATATATATATATATATATATATATATATATATATATATATATATATATATATATATATATATAAATGAATATATATATAAATGAATATATATATAAATGAATATATATATATATATATATATATATATATATACTATATATATATATATATATATATATATATATATATATATATATATATATATATATATATATATATATATATATTATTTAAAGCAAGAGCTTTAGCTCTCGCCCATTTTCCTCTAAAGTGGTTTACAGGAACAATTTATGGTTCTTGCAAAAGTATAATTTTCATATAAAATATAATTGTATATTTTTCATAAAAAAACACACTATTTTCTTTTCTCTATATTTAGATATAGAAATAGTCAAGAAAAGTTAAAAACTCTTGTGCAAACTACATTGAATAAACGAAAACAAAGTTCCAGTTTCAGATTGATTTTTTTTGATTACAAAATGTGATGGCATATTTTTAGTAAAGTTCTAATAAATAAATAGATAGCTAGTGTGAAACCTAAAGAAAACGCTCATCTAAGGAATTTTTTCACAAAACTACTTTAAATGACGCAAGTTATAAATATAATCTGTTAACATTAAAGTTATAAGCAAATGATTGTAACAAGAGTAAACTTAAATTTTGTATTTAATAAGCAATTTATTTAATAAATAAACATATAGCTTGCCCAAAAACCAAAAGTTCTCATAAAAAGCTATTTAGAGAAGTAGCTTGCATGTCTCACCATGTTTGTTTGATGTGAGTTTTTCTCCACTACTGCACTCTATATATATATATATATATATATATATATATATATATATATATATATATATATATATATATATATATATATATATATAAGATGAAGATTGTAGAGCAAGATAAAGATTGACAGATGACACAAAAGATTGCAAATTATATGAAACAGGAAAGCAAGGTGAAGGAAGCGAATTCCTAAGATCTAATGTTCGAAAAAAAACTAGAGGAATAGCAGTTTTTGAAGCACTTAGGAACAGTAACAGAAAAAGGATGAGACTTAATTGAATGACGAGTAACACGAGAATGAATTTTAGTAGATGGCACAAGAGGCGCTAGCTCTTTAGAGCAGTGCCCATTATAGTATTTGTAGAAAATAGAAAAAGAAGCAACATTATGACAATGTGATAATGGTTGAAGGTAGGCTGCAAGAGCAGGTCTAACTATGTTTACAATGCATTTTTGCACCTTGTCTAAAATAGAAAGAGCATCATTAGAAGATCCACCCCAGATATAGCAAAAGTATTTCATACAAGGCCGGATTTGAGATTTATAGAGATAGAGAATAGAATCCGGAGTAAGTAAGTGTTGAGCTTGATAAAGAGATGCAACCTTAGCAGATACTAATTTTGCAACGGATTTGTTATATGGTTTCCAAGAAAGATCAGAAGTAAGAGTTAATTCTAGAAGATGACTCATTGAGTACATTACTGTTAATAAATATAGGAAGGTCTAAATTATTGCGATAACGATTGTCTGAAAAAAATTGAGTTTTATTCATTAAAATTAAAGTTCACCAGCTACTGTGAGCCCCATGTTGTAGCAGAAGTGAAATCTTTTTCAAGCTCAAATGCCCCCTCCAAGGAATCAGAGAGTTGGCTTCTTATCATGACAAGAGTAAATGGTAGTCACATCAGCAAACAATGCCACCTTAGATGTGAGAATATCTGGAAGATCATTAATGTAAATTAAAAAGAGTATAGGGCCAAGGATTGAACCTTGAGGAACCCCTGAGGTTACAGAATAAGAAAAAGAGTACTATCCATCGAGGACAACTTTTATACTAAAGAAGATCGTACTGATTTTATCATCAGAACCTTTTACAAGCGTGTATATAAACTACATAAAAACATAATCAACAAAATAAAACGTAATTAACAGTATAAGTTCTGAAGAAAATATAAAATTATAAAAATAGGAAGGATTCAATAATCTTAAAGATATTTCCAGATACACCGTAAGAAGAAAGCTCATGGAGAAGACCAGCATGCCAAACTTTATCAAAAGCTTTAGAAATGTCAAGAGCGATAGCTTTAACCTCTCTATCTTTATCTAATGCACAATCAAACCTATCGGTTATTACTGTTAGCAAATCAGCTGTAGAATGAAAAGATCGAAATCCATATTGATGATCAGAATGTAAGTTTTTAGATTCTAGATGAGTGAATAAGTGTTTGTAAATTAAAGATTCAAAAACCTTGCTTATGATAGGAAGAAGACTAATGGTATGGTAGTTAGACAAATCAGTTTGCTCTCCAGAATTTTCAAAAGTAGGGATAACAGATGCTGCTTTCCAGCAAGCGAAAACAAGACTAATGAACACTTGTTGAATAGTTTTGAAAGTATAGACGACAGCTCCAGAGAACACTTCTGCAAGACTATAACAGGTATGTTGTCCGGGTCACAAGCTGTAGAAGAGTCTAAGCTGGAAATCATTTTAGATACAGAAACTGGAGTGATACGAATGTCAAGTAATGAATCAACGTGTTTGACGGCTATATCAGGTAGAACGCAACTAGTGGAATGAAGAGATGATATTAATGAAAAGTTCTTAGCAAACAATTCAGCTTTGTCTTTAAGTGAGGTGACAAAGTCTGAACCATACAAGAGAAATGGAATTACAGATTTGCCCTTATTATTGATTCTATTAAAGAGTCTCTAGAAGTCACAAGAACCTAATTTTTGTGATGAAATATAAGATTTCATGACCTGAGAATAGCTTTGGCGTTAAACAAAACCTTTTTACAATGGTTACTAGCAGTTGTAAACAGACATCTGTTTTCTGGAGAATTGTTTTGCTGATAGATATGAAAGTAACATTTTTGATTGGAGATTGCAGCAGCACAGTGTGAGGAAAACCATGGAGAAGAGTAAGGCTTGACCTGTAATCGTCAAGAAGGAATAGAAGATTTGTTATGTAAGAAAAAAGTTAAAAGTTATGTAAGAAGCACATTTGTCAGCAGGAAGACGAAAGCTTTCTATCTAAGGGCCATCACAAAGAAAATCACGAAAAGAGTCCCAGTCAGCTTTAAGGTAGGTATAAAAGGTACATGATAGAGGGATTCAGATGATGAAGAAGAAGAGATCAAACCGTGAGGGTGAATATGGAGAAACTGAGCACTGACTAGGATCAGTGCTCTTGACATAAGTCGAGTAGAGAAGGTAAATGATTTGGGGTGTCTAGAAAGCGAATTGGAAAGTTGACTATTTGGGTGTGGATTGAGAAAGGCAAAAGTTGTGTGCTTTAATGTCTGCAGAGTAACTGACAATAGAGCCAAGCTATTCAGTATGATGAGCATTAAAGTCACCAACAACAACAATATTGGCTGATGGGTAAAGAGAGAGGGCTTGGTCAATTTGATCAGAAATAACATCAAAAGAGTGCAGTCTTGAGATGAAGGAGAGTGATGTAGAATATAGAAGTGATAAAGAGAAAGGTGATAAAGTAAAGTGATGCTAAATGAAAGCACATAAAAGAATAGTTTGTGGAGTCAAACCTAGTTTCCCAACAAATGGGCGAATTCTTACGTAAAATGTAAATGCCCAGACCAAGCATGTGACTATTGGAGTCTTTATGAATTAAAGGAAGATAACCATCAACACAAGATCACAAGATGAGACAGCTGAACTCAAGTTAGTTTCACAAAGAGGAAGTAGGTCTGGTGAACTTTGCAAGAGATACGACTCAACAGAAGAAAATTTTCTTTGAAGACCACAAATATTAGTGAATGATAGGTCTAGAGAACTTGGTGATGACAATGTTTTTTTGTGTTTTATAGTTTTTGGCACTTTATTCATTTTTAAATTTGTTAAAGAACTTGACTCATAGATATTATTCAGTACACTGTTTAAATGCCAAAGCAAAAGTCTCGTTACTGTTAATAAGCCCTAAGCCGTAACATAGGGTTCCAAATGTGGCCTTGGCAATGCGCAATAAAAGTACAAACAGGGACACCATCCATGCGCAACATGGCTCTGTTAATACTTTGATATTTTTCAGCTGTTGATGGAATGAGCCTCGCTGAGAGCTTCCACAGAGCTCGGGAAACCTGACTACCATTAGGAAATACTAGAATGAGTTGCCTAGTCATAAAAACAGAGACACAAGCAAAAACCATACATCGAGTGAAGATGATCCAGCATTCAAAATCCTAAACTGAAAACAATGTATTAAAAATATATCTGCGCTAGCCTAATAGATAAAGAAGAGGTGGTAGGCTGGTCAACAAATAGAATCTGTTTACCCCTTAAGTCTTGGCCTAGGAGGCCTTCTACAAGACAGCAGCCCGATGCATTTAACATCTGCCCAAGATGAGAATTTTTATAGAGACACCATCTCTAGCCTTTACTCAACCAAGGGTCTTAAGGCTAGGGGTATGTTGGAGTTGGCATCTTCTAGCCATTGCCTATAAAGGCGTATCCTACAAGGCAATGAGACATGAAGCAGATTGTACTTGGTCACATGTTGCCAGTAGCAGGATAACCTGACCTGACAAATATACATTTAATATGATATATATATATATATAATATATATATATATATATGTGTGTGTGTGTGTGTGTGTGTGTGTGTGTGTGTGTGTGTGTGTATATATATATATATATTTTAACATAATTATATATTTAGACAGAAACTATGAAGGTGTAGTATTGATACTTAATCTAATCATCGTTTACTGTGCGCATGACTTTTTATTTATGACTGAATCAAGTCTTTTAGTCATGATAAATAAGATAATTTATATATTTACATGTATACTTTAAAAATAATTTTTTTTTGATAATATTAGGGACCCGTTTAATGTTTAAGGATCTTGAATAAACCCTTATTATTATTATTATTATTATTATTATTATTATTATTATTATTATTATTATTATTATTATTATTATTATTTAAATCTAATTTATGAAAGCCATTGTTGTTTTATATAGTGCAAAACTAGTAGTAATAGTGGAGATTTTCAAATAAAGCTGTTTATTTGAAAATGTATATATAAACATCAGAAAATCAAGTACACTTAATGTAAAAATTATTAAACCCAATTAAGGCAACTAATAAAATTTAATTTTTTATAATAAACCACAAAAGTGCAACTTAATAGACTATAGTTTTTTATTTTTTGATAAAAATATAAATATTCGGAATATTTTTATTTTTTTACTGTTTGCATACATCAACTGACAAATAGGTGAATATGTGAAGAGTGCTGCTTCATCGGCTAATAAATAGGTGAACATGTGAAGAGTGCTGCTACATCAATTGACAAATAGGTAGAACATACAAGAAGTACTGCTACATCAACTGGCATATAATTATAACATGTAAGGAGTGCTGCTTAACAGACTGACAAATAAGTAGAACATATGAGGAGTACTGCTACATCAACTAATGTTATTGGTTTGGGCAGGCAATCTACCATTTAAAAAAAATAATTTTTTTAAAGTTTCTAAATATTTTAGAATTTTTTACAGTTGTTATATTTATTTATTTTCTTACAGTTTATTTTTTTTTTGCTAAAGTTTTCTTAAGCTTAATTTAGATTATGTATATATTTATACAAACATATATTGTTAAAATGTAAGTTTGATTGTATGAAATAAAAATATTTAAGTTATGATTTATTTTTATTAAATAAGTTTGACTCTTTTTATTATCCTTAAACATCTTTAATTTAAAAAATGTTTAGTTAATTTTATATAAGTCCAAATTTTAAGTTGGAAAACCTTTTAGGAAAAAAATTACTTAAGACATTTAACAGGCCCGAAGTTAAATAGTTATTCAAAGATAGACAATCAATATTGTTCATCTGAAATATGAAAATTAAAAATTAGATGATCAAATTATTTTTTTGGCAATCAAAAAAAAAATTTAACTTAATTTTTATATTATTAATTTTTATATTATTAATTTAGTAATAATATAAACATAAAAATAAATATTGTTTATATTATTATTAAGCAAAACAACAGACAATAAAGTAAAAGTCTCGAACAATAAAGTTGCAAACATAGATAATAATTAAAGAATAAATTTCTAATAAATGTGAAATAAAATATTCCATTTTATATAAAAGCTTTTTATTTTACTTTATCCTTTTTACTTTTTGCTGTTTTTAAGTTATTTTATTTAAAATTTTCTATTCTTTTTTTTTTATTTTATTTCTTTGTTAAATTTAAAAATCATTTAACTAAATTGCTAGTAAAAATTTTTTTGAAATCTTTAGAAAAAAATGGTTTAATTAAAATATTTCTCAAAACAAAGTTTTCTCCAATGATTTTAAATTCTCTTTATTTGTTATTATTTGGGCTGTCAAAACATGTTAATTTATGTTTTAAACTGAAGTTTGCTATGTTTATCCCAATAATCAAGAACATTTATTACTTTTGATCATATAATATAATTTAAGCACGGATTTATATCTTTTTGTTTTTTTAGTTTATTTATATTATCTATTTTAAATATTTGACTCACAATTTTTGCCAATGAAATATGATTGGCAAGAATAGATTATGGGGTATCAAAATATCATTTTTTCTTTAAGTAGCCAATCAATGGTAGTTGATCTGCTTTTATTTTGTGCATCTTTTTTATTGTATATTTATTGTAAATTGTATATTTGTACCCCTGTATATACGTAATTACATTTAACTCAACCACTTTCAATTAAATGTTGCTTTTTTGGCATTAGTTACTATTAATTTTAATAGGAAATTTATTATAGAATTTTCATATGCAGAAAAAATTCCTAGTGATTATTGATGTTGTTTTCATTGTTGTTATGATTTATTAAAATTATTTTTTAAATTCATTCATTATTTTTGTTTAGAGCTGTGATGAATACAACTCGAATTAAAAAAAGTTATCTTTTCATTTTCTGTATTTGTTTGATTACTTTATGGTTTGTATTCTTTTATTCAAATCAAAAAAAAACTGAATATCTCGATTTAACTATAGTAATCCCAGAATTTGAACATTTTGATCATAATGTTGTTGAGACAATAAATAGCATTATCCCTTTTTATCCAGACTTAAAGATTCTTGTTATCTCCTCAACAGTTCCATATCCTTACTTCAAATTGCCAGGATATAATTCTCAGTTTGTAATAAGAAAGAAAGATCCAAGAAAAGCTGGTTATTTGTCAGACCCTTTTTATTATATAAATACGAAATATATGTTAGTAATTCCAGATGGTTCTAGAATTGATATAGGCTTAAATGAGCTATTGGAAAAATTTAAACAGCAAAGTAAGAAAGTTTTTGTTTTGCCAATATCTACTGTTTTGTCTTCTTGTAACTTAATGGAAGTTGATCTCAAAAAATGGACATTAAAATATTTTGAGAAAAAAAAAGTGGAATCGTGTGATTCGTTTAATCGGCAAGTTGCCCTGTTGTTTGAAAGATCAGCAATTAGCAATTTTAGTGATCCTTTCCTTTTACCATTTTTTGAATCTTTTTTTATACAAGCTAAAGTCAATGGTTTAAAGCTTCATCTGGAAAACACAGTCTATATTTCTGTTGGAAAAATTCTACATACTGATAGTCATTTGAATTCCAAACATTTACAACATGTGCAGACATTAAAAAGTAATTTGTACAAAAACTTGGGAATCAAATACAGTCTAAATCCTAATGGCATTGAAGCATGGCATGGGTGCACAAAAAAAACTCAAAGGTGTTTTCCAACTGTTATTGATGTTCCAGAATATCTTCATGAAAAACGATGGACACCTCCTTGTTGCCTTGATGCTTTACGGAAAACTGCACGTCATGTGTTTTTAATTTTTGAACAAGCTAATTTCAAATACTGGCTTGAGGGTGGAAGCTTACTTGGTGCTGCTCGCTATAGTGATATTATACCATGGGATTATGATGTTGACATTGGTATTTTCATGGACCAGATTAAAGAGTTCCCTATGCTATCAAAAGTCTGGAAAGGTCAACGATATATAGATCATGATGGTTTTGTTTGGGAACGAGCAGAGGAGGGTGAATTTATTCGAGTACAGTATAGTGAAATGAATCATTTACACGTTGATATCTACCCCTTTTATGAACGAAACAATGTTATGACCAAAAATACTTGGATGAAAAACCACCGTCAAGATATGGAGTTTCCTTCTCACTACGTAAAAAATTTAGAACAACTGAGATTTGCTGGAGCATTGGCATGGGTACCTAACCACTATAAAGAATTTCTTGAGTTAAAGTTTGGGAAAAACTGTATAGAAAATCCACAGTATCCTTTTCCAGAAAAGCTGGAACATTTTTAGACTAAATTACCTGTTTACAGGGCTTAAATGGGGACCAAGCTAAACTGCCAACTACTCAAAGCCAAAAAAGTGCTCCTTTGTAAATATTAGTTTTATTTTACATCCATAAAGCTTTAGAAAAGTACTTTTATAAAATCTCATTTATAAAAAAAAGAAGGAAATAAGACAGTTAAACCATTTTTTTGTCCAGTTCAAAGAAAGTGTCTCACTTTATATTTGTAAAAGTAAAATTTTAATGGTTAATTATTTTATTATTTAATCTTATGAATGAGATGTTTATAGTTTTTGTATACCACTTTATATATATATATATATATATATATATATATATATATATATATATATATATATATATATATATATATATATATATATATATATATATATATATATATATATATATATATATATATATATATATATACATATATATATAAATATATATATATATATATATATATATATATATATATATATATATATGTGTGTGTATATATGTATATATAAAATTGATTCTATTTATTTGAGGTTATATTTTGTAAACAAATTTTTTTTGATCGTTCTGTTTTGCAACCGGATTATAATTATAATTGAATTTTTTAAGTTATTAATTCAAATTTTATGCTTCTCTTCACTAAGTTATAAAAAAATTGTATTATTAAAAAAATTCTTCAAACAATAAAGCGCTTTTCTATTTACTTGCACTTCTGTTATAATGTTGAATGATTATCAAAATAACTATTCAATGAGTATTTGCTTTAAATTGTTTGACAAATCAGCGCAATATTTAAATTTTTATGTAAATTTTTGTTGTCTAACTTGTATTAAAGAGTAGTGGCAAGCTATACGAAATTTGATCGTTATTTAAACGCATTTTTAAGTTGTTTTGTTTCAGCTTTACTATATAATAATTTTTTACTTTAAATTTTTGTTTGTATTTATGTTAATACTGTTATTGTTTTTGTTATTATATTTTACTTTGTGTTTTTTATGAAGTTTTTGCGTGTTGATATTTCCGTATTCTATAGCACTAACTCGAAGAAGATATGTAACCTAGATGTTTTAATTAAACAGTTTTTGCTGATTATATGTTTATGTATGATATATCACCAGTATAATTGCGTAAATGAAACCGATAACAAGCTTTGTAGTTAGGAAAAGTATGGCGAAATAACTTTTTTCTTTTTTAGAGTCCGTTCTTTGTTGTCTTGTGTCTAACGTATTTGATGAAATTCGTATAATTTAGGTGAACAATGGTGAATGTTCCTGGGCTAATTTCTATTTTAATATTTTATGCTTTGATATTTTTTATTGGATTATGGGCTGCTCGAAAAAAGAAAACAGGAAAAGGCAGCAAAGATGATGAGCTATTATTAGCCGGTCGAAACATTGGCTACATTGTTGGAGCATTTACTATGACAGGTAATCATTAAATTAGAAAGTAATTCCTTGTTTTCCGTTGCTTTATAATAAATTTTATTCATACATTTTTTCTTTACCGATATGGAAAGAATTTCTAACTCTATTTCTGTAGCAACGTCAGTTGCTTGTAGCGCTTTTAAATAAGTACTTATAAGGTCAGGAAGTGGTTCTATATTTTCCTTTTTTTTAAATAATTTTTTTAATATTGAATATTAAATTTCGTACTATATTTCGTATATTTTAATTTTTTTAATTTTGTTAGCAACTTGGGTTGGAGGGGGATACATAAATGGTACTGCGGAGTCCGTGTACTTAACAGGCCTTGTCTCAGCACAAGCTCCGTGGGGGTATGCTTTAAGTTTGGTTTTTGGTAAGTGCATTTTGTTAAGAAAATTTCTTTTCTTATTTACATTTTTTTGTTGTTAAGCATAAAGCTCGTATATTTTGTATAAAAAAACAAAATTAAATCTTTGTCTTTTTTTTTCTTTTATATTATATATATATTTTCTTTTATATATATATATATATATATATATATATATATATATATATATATATATATATATTTTTTTTTTTTTTTCTTTTATATTATATATATATATATATATATATATATATATATATATATATATATTTCGTTTGGTGTAGTGTTGTATAAAAATAATACAAAACTGTTATTCGTTGAAAATTGCTCAATATTTAGGAAGTTTATTTTGATTATATATAAATTTCAAAACAGAGCGGTTTATAATTAAAAACAAAAAAGAAAAATCTTTTATAATACAACTTTAAGTTTCATGTCAATCATCAGTCATATATTATCCTGATTATAAGTTTATGTATGATTAAAAAAAAATAAAAAAGTTATTTCGCCGGTAATATATGGCTGATGATTGCCGTTAGGCATGAAACTTAAAGTTCCATAATAAAAGTTTTTTCTTTTTCGTTTTTAATTTTAGACTAATTTTAGACCCTTAGTCGGCAAATTGGACCCTTTTAGACTAGTTAGTCGGCAAATGTCGACCCTTTCGTTATTGGTTATTCGGTAATCTAGACAGTCGGCAAATGTCGTCATGGCAGTCGGCGAATTTTGGAAAACGAGGACTTTTTTTTTTTTTTTTTTTTTTTTTTTTTAGTCGTTTTTTTTTTTTATATATATATATATATATATATCTGTGTGTGTATGTGTATGTATATATGTATGTATATATATATATATATATATATATATATATATATATATATATATATATATATATATTATATTGTATATATATATATATATATATATATATATATATATATATATATATATATATATATATATATGTATATATTGTATATATATTATATTGTATATATATATATTTATATATATATATATATATATATATATATATATATATATATATATATATATATATATATATATATTTCTTCATATAGGTGGAATATTGTTTGCCAAAAAATTACGCGAAGCTAATTACGTTACTATGTTAGATCCGTTGCAGGAAAAGTATGGTACAGAAATGGGTGCCATTTTATATATTCCTGCTCTTCTTGGAGAGATATTCTGGTCTGCAGCTATACTAAGTTCACTTGGAGCTACTCTTAGCATTATTTTAGGTTTAAGAATTGATTACGCAGTAATAATATCAGCTTTAATTGCAGTTGGTTACACATTTTTTGGGGGGTTATATTCAGTTGCTTATACTGACGTGGTTCAGCTAATTTGCATCTTTTTTGGACTAGTAAGAGTTTTATTTAATTACGATTGGGTTCATAAGACTTTTTGTTTTTATTTTATTAAAGCTTTTTATATTTAAAAATATTTCACAGTTTTCACACAAAAAAATTTAAAAAAATATATTACAAAGTAATTCGTCTTAAAGATTTAAAAAGGGAAAGAGAAATGGAACGGATTGTGATAAGAAAGATCGCGATATCAACGCATATAATGCAGTTCATTTTTTACAGTGGATCACCGTACCCTTTGCTATGACACACGCTCAAGTACATAAGTTAGCTAATACGAGAAATCAATGGATTGGCAATATAGAAAGTCGTAATTTAGGTGTGTGGCTAGATAGTGCTTTGCTATTGGTGAGTATTTTTATATTTAAGTGTTTCTGATTACTAGGGCCGTGTAAAAGAAGATAAGCCAGGCGTATACTTTAGGCCACTTATGTCAATCTACACTTTAGGCGCCTATGTCAATCTTAAAACATAAACCAAGAAGCTGAACTGTTTTATTTATAATTTTACAAAA